>JBCNYG010000015.1:1396993-1407806 GCA_039654305.1 Porochilus rendahli | reverse complement strand
GCTGTTCCCAGACCAGCCGAGAGATGCAGTCCCTCCAGTGTGTTCTGGGTCGGCCCCGGGGTCTCCTCCCGGTCGGACATGCCCGAAACACCTCTGGCTCCTCTCAACGCGGAGGAGCAGCGGTTCTACTCCGAGCTCCTCCCGGATGGCTGAGCGTCTCACCCTGTCTCTGAGGGCGAGCCCCGCCACCCTGCTAGGGAAGCTAATTTCAGCCGCGATCTTGTTCTTTCTGTCACTGCCCAAAGCTCGTGACTACAGGTGAGGGATTTTATTTATTATAATTAGATTTGACAGAACTGGATGAAGAACCGCCATGATGAAGGAAGTGAAACCTCCCTAAGAGAGGAAGTGAAGAAAGAGAGAAAGGAAAGAAAGATGAGGTCAGTTCAGGGGCCAAGTGCCTCCGGTCAGCGTGGGCCATATGGCGAGAGTGTGAGACAAAAACGTCGGACATTTTGGCCTCCTGCACTTTTGCTTTTTCCAGCTTTTTCCCACCATTAGCGCATTCCGTTCGTATCTGACACTCGATCCCGCTAATTTATTTTCCTCTCCCTCTCCCCTGACCGTGCCGTTTCTTCCTACATCTTTCCCTTTTTCTCTTTAACGCTGCTATCTTTCTTCCATCCATCATGTCGGCTGAGCCTTTTCAGAACGGTCTGAACGTGAACGCAGTCTCTGCCTCGTCCTCCCCGGCGTCTTTTCATGATGCGATGTGATTCATCATGTGTTGTTTCTCCTCATTAGAAATTATTTTTCCGTGCGCCGAAATCAAAAAGCGCCGACGGCTTTCCACTCCGAGAGTTAATTATAGATCAGCGCTACGGCTGACGTGTTCGTCTAAGAAATCAAATCGGACAGATCCGTGCCCTCAGCTGTCTTTACTTCTATTGGAACTGATTCGCTGACGACTCGGAGAGAACCGGGGGTACGCTTTCCTCCGGCTCGGTTATGCACCGTGGAATGAGAAGGCGACCTGAATCTGAGCTGCAAAGCTAAACAGAATACAGAAAAGCAGAAGCTTCTGAGACACGAATGATAAAACAGGGAGTGGGAAGAGTTCACACGTACTGAATCTCACAACACCACGGCGAGCGCGCTCTGGAACACGGTCTAGAACATAAGCGTTCGTTTGGAAACGGACCAGAAGGTTCTAGAACAGGGGAATGGTGCATTCTAGAACACTAAATCCAAGAGATAGAACTGACGTGGTAAGGGACGGGTGTAGCTCGAAAATGTTATCGAGAACATTCCGGGACATTGAATGGTGCATTCTGGAACTCTCGCTCACTCTGGAACACAAGGCAGAACGTGTGAGAGTTGGAGTACAGTTATAAAACCCTGTCTAGAATATTCTGGAACTCTGTCTCCCTCAGTCTGGAGCACAGGCTGGAACGGCGAAAATTGGGACAGTTAGTTACAAAGCCTCGTCTCAAACGTTCCGGAACGCTGAATGTTGTATTCCAGAAATCAAACTCACTCAGAAATGGGCCGGGAGACTCCAGAACACGGAACATTCTGGAATGCGATCACGGTCATTCTGGAACACGAGCTGGCGTGCACGTGTACGTGTTCTAAAGGGTGGATAACGGAAAATGTGCACGTTTAGCACGTTCCAGGAGACTGTAGTTCTAGAACACTGGATACCGATCGTACTAACCAGGACACACCGGCTAGCGCAAAGGTGCTCGCTGGGTAATTCTGGAACGCGGGTTAGAATATGGTATGTGTTTAAGCGAGTACAGGGTGAAGTTCTAAAACACTGGCTAGGTTAATTTGGCTTAAAATAAAAGGTGAGATAAAGTGTTTAGGTTTAGGACAGTGCGCAGCGATAAAAGGCGTATTTTTATTTCTACTGGAAGGCGATGCGCTGACGGCTCGCAGGGAACCGGGGACTCTGTTCTCCAGAGGAATGAAAAGGCAGCTTGAGGTTGAGTTGAATAGATGAATAGTTTGAAATACAGCAGAACAGAAGACGTGAGTGATGAAGTAGGGGTCCAGGAGAGTTCACTATACACAAAGCCTATATTAAGCAGTTTGGCGTTGTGGTATTGGAAGCATGAGCGCGCAGCCGTGACCTCCTGCTACGGGAATTTATCTCTGTCCCGCTGCACTACAGTCAGCACGCAGCTTAACTCCCGCGCCATTTGGTTAAAACGAGGCTCTTAATAGCATCGTAGCTGCGGGTTCTAAACCTCGGACCGTCGCCAGCACCCCATGCCTTAAATACCACCAGATCACATGACCCCTGTTCATGATGTAGGGAAGTCCAGTGGAAATAAACGAGAGCACGGTCTGTGGCTTTACAGTACGGGCTCTAGTTCATTCTAGAACTGTAGAACAATAAGGTGTGTGTTTGTGTGTGGAAAAAAGAATGCACGCTTGGATATTCTGCGACATTGCCCTAAATATATGCAACGGTGGAACCAGAAAAGGGTCAGGTTCTAGAACATCATGTAGAAGTGGCACCAAATTCTAGAACACATTCCGAAACCGTGCATGGTGCATTCGAGGACTCCAGCTGGGACATGAGCCAGGACATAGCCGTCGGAGTGGAACTGTAGTCGTGGAGGTGACGCTCTAGAGTTTGGTGGCGCTTTCTTGTACTAACTCACATGGGGCGCTTTGGGAACAAACCAAATATGGCAAAAATACTACTACTACTACTAATAATAATTCTTTAAAATAGCAACCCCTCCAGGACTAGATCCCGACTGGGAACTGTTGCCATGGTTACGTCCCGACGAGCGGACTCTTTTCTTGTAAAAGTGTTCTGATTCACCTGCGGTGTTCTAATTGTTCCGTTGTGAGTGATTAAGATTAATGCTGTATTGGCGCAGTTACACAAATCAACGTGAGCCGAGCCTACGCTTTTATTATCATCGTTATTATGATGTTGTCATGGTTACGTTGTGCCTGGTACAAATAAAATGACAGTGTTAAAAAAAAAAATTGACAAGATGGGTGGCAGTAGAGTAAGACATGGCACGTCATGTGGTTATAGAAAAATTATCACGAATTTTGTTTAGAGGTCTATTTTTATACAGAACATTTTAATAAACAATAAAAAAGTTCATTCCTCTTACTATTTAGCTTGTCGTGCTAGTACGGCGAAGTCTGATACCTACGCAGGTTTTTTTAAAGTAGCTTTCTGTCCATGCTAACTGGGTTTGAAGTCACAGGAAAAACTGACCAGTTGTTTGACCTCCTTTCAGTGTGGAGACGTTCACACACTTTTATTTCGGAGTTGACGTGAGGAGAAGGGAAAACCTTTGGATGGAGCGTGCGCTGTTATCTCCTTTGTTTACATCAGGCGATTTTGTGCGGTGCTGGACGTAGCCAAAAAAGCTGTAGTTTTAACCTTGCTGACAGGACGTTTTACATGTTTACACATAAATAAACAAGTTGGTTCTCACAATGTTGAGGAACAAAAGGGTCCGAATGTGATACGGAGGTCACTGCTACATCCACCATTCCCACAACACAACACAGCACCGTCAGCGGTTCTGAATGAGAAGCACGAGTGCTCTGAATGCGCAAACCTCCACCAAGTCAAGCAGTCCTTCATATAAACCAAAATGTCTAAAGTCGTCCTGTCTCACAGTATTAAAAAATCTTCAAAAAATTCCTGGATTTTGAATTTGGCCTGGATCAAAATCTAACGGAGTATTAATTATCCAAATTTCCACCTCTCCTAAAAAACTGGACACTTTTTGTGTAATCCAGCAAACAATTAGACAAACAAAGCACAAGGATTGTTAGAACACAAGCCTCCACCAAGCTTAAAAAAAAATAACGCACCCGGCACCTCCTGCTGGGCCCGCTGTAATACCACACTTCCATAAAACTCCAGAACCCAGCAGCGCTGTATGTATGAGCATGAGTCAGGATGATAAATGAGATATCTGCTAAATGTATATGAGCAACGTTCTTCTTCCAAACATTTCAGAAACGTCCTTCAGCTGTGACATCATTGTTCCTGCGAGAGTGATTGTCACGGTAGATGATGGAACGTCCAATTTTCTGTGAAAAAAAAAAAAAAAACAGGACACAGATGAGGAGATGATTCATGAGGTTCAGGTGTATTTACTGTCGAATTGAAAACAAACTTAAAAGCGGAACTACGTAAACACACTACGTGATGCCAGTGGATCCTTTGAGGGGTTCTGGGTCTTCACCGCCGTCTCTTTAGGTGCTTATTAGCGGTCCAGACGTGGCTTCGGGTCCAACCCCTTTGCCAGAAAGGCGCTGTGTAAATAAAATTCCTTTCCGTGTGCTTGCTAATGCGATATTTTCAGCCAATGATTAGTTATTATATAACCACATGTTCATCTAAAAAAAACCTAAAAAAAAACAACATCAAAGGCTTAATTTATATCCCGTTCTGCGTGTATCGGAATGATAATTTACAAACCGAAACCGCCTCATATATCATAAATCCGTTTCCCCTTTTAGCCGCAACCCCCACCCCCCACCCCCCCAATTCCATTAGCAGTGTTTTATCTGGAACGCACATAATCTCAGTTTGCTTTCATATCCACCCATGATTGATAGTCTTCTTCTCTCGTAGACGTCTGTAATGAATTTTTTTCCCCTCCTCCACCGTGAATGTCATCAGCATATTTCCACCCGGAGGCCTCCTGTAACCGTATTCACGGCATTCACGGCATTTGCATGTCACCGCTGTCCTAACAAATGACGAAACGTAATGAAATGCGTGATTAGCATGCACAGCAACCGCGCAGGCTTTTGTGTATTCACTCGAGTTAAGCACTGTTATGGTTCCCTTCCCTGTGTATTAAAGTATGTGTTGCACTCATGGCTAGCTCTCAATTAGCTCGTGGTCTGTTAACTTAATCATTAAAAATAAGATCACTTGTTTTCAAAGTTTATTTTTAGTAATAGGGTAAATCTATTTTTTTTTAACCTAAATCATCATGGTAACTTTTTTTTTAACTGTATTTTTATTCATTCCTTAATTATCACTTAGCTTGTAATCTGTTTAGCTAGATGAAAGCTAATACTGTATTAGCTAAAACTGGTGACATTTTAGTCGATTCATCAGCTCAAAATTTTCTTAGCATTGTTTCCCTGTTTGTTGTTAGCTAGTTAGCATATTTAGCTAGATTAAATGCTCTGTAACAAAAAAAAAACCTGTGTAAAATTTACTTTTTGAAATAAAAATATATGATAATTGGCTAAATAAATATTTTAGCTGAATAATCAAGTGAACCTTAATTTTTACTTATCATTTAAAAAAAAAAAGTATTTAATTACAGAAAGGTTACAGGTATGCCTAACTTGTTAACAGGCTAAATCTTTAGCCGACTCAGGCTAACAGTGTGCTGTAGTTATTTATTTGAACTATATTTAAATTGATGATTATGATGATGATGATATTTAAATTAAAATTGACAGCACGTTTTTTGCTTGTTTATTGTTAAATAGACAAACCGGTGATTCTTTCCTTTTGATTGACAGCATTAGCCTGTTTGCCTGTTAGTATTTAACTTGAATATAAAATATAAAGCAAAAACAAATGTTGGGCTAAACATGAGATATTTTATTATGATTATCATTAGTAGTAGTAATAGTAGTACACAAGTGGAATATTGGCATGATTAGCAATTCAAAGACGTTTTTTTTAACTCTTAACTCTTTTTTCCCCTTTTTTTCCTCAGATCAGGTTTTTATATTTATTTTAACTCCATAACTGATGACTAGCGCAGTGTAGCAGTAGCTAATGATTTATTTGCTAGCTGAAGTGAGCAAGCTGTGAAACAAACGTAAACATTATACAGCTAGTACTTTTATTACTTTCTGTCAAATAATGATGTAACGTAACACTTTCAAAGCTTCCAGAAACATGTACACACAAACACAGCTGGCTATGTTAATCTATTTATTTCTCAGAATACTCTGAATGAGCTGTAGCGCCTAGGCGCCTGAGCGTTAGCATCATAAGCATGCTGTGAAAGTTTCTTAGCCGCTGTTGTATCATTTCTTCCATGTATTTAACTGTAGTGGATTAGTGGGTTATTATTAAAATGGTTTATCCCAGCGGGAGGGGTTTTATTCAGCCGTTAGCTAGGTAATGTAAACAAGCTGTGAGGCTAATGTAAAGCCTGCACATGTTAGCAAATCTTTCGTCAAATAGCATGACACTCCCGAGGCCCCCACGAGCAGGTGAAGCTAATAGCAACTTTGCGTTTCTAAAACAAACACAGGTGGTTTTCCTCACGGTGGTCTTAATGGAATTCTGCGAACGAATGAAAACTACGACCAGATGTACACCGTAGCTTGCCAGAAATGTACTCTGATTAGCATTCTCCTGCTCAATGTTTCCACTCTGGCTTTCTCCCAGCATGCACCAAGTGATCAGACTTCACACTATTGGCAAAAGATCAGTCTTCATTAAGGCTTTGTAAAGACTCCCGCCTCGCGTTAATTGGATTAGCGATTTGTTATCTGTGCTGTCAGTTGGAGTCTCAGTGGGTCGGGAGAGATTACGGCCTGCGTGTCACGCCGTGTGTTTCCCTCCAATTGATCACTTAATGACTTATTTAGCGAGTTTCCCTGGTATTAGATTGATTCAGTCAAAATGGCGGTGTGAAGGGAACGTGGATGAAGCTGTGAATCGTCATTTACTCTCCGTATTTATTACCAAATCCCAGTAGGATTTGTCTTGATTTAACAGTGTTAGCTTTACTTCAATCACAGTGCTGCCGAATTCTTAAAATGCATTCATTTTCCAAAGCAGCCGCATTGACTTCAGTTATGTCCGAGACATTTTTATTGTTTACAGGCTAGTCTGTTGTCTCCTGATCATACAAGAGTTTCGTTAACATTGAATCAAAGGCACCAAATAGTTTTCATACTATTTATATGATCCGGAGATCGGCATTGCTTGCTGAATGGTCTGAATTAGTTGCTAGCAAGTGCGCTAGCTCACCTGATAATTTGGTTAACATAATCTAGCCTCCTGACTGACTCCTTATAAATTCAGCTAGCAACAGCCTCTTCATGTTAGCATTGTATCAGAGGCACAAATAGGTTTTGTTTATACCCACTGTATATAAATATATCGTCCATCTGAAGCTCGACCTTGTTTACTAGCTTGTTTGAATTAGTTGATAGCAAATGCCGTTTGCTATAGTTAGTGAGTTAAGCTAATCTACCCTACCGCCTGCATACAGCCGGCTAGCTAATCTACCCTACCGCCTGCATACAGCCGGCTAGCTAATCTACCCTACCGCCTGCATGACAGCCGGTCAATAAGTCCTTCATTTTGAAGCTCTTTCATCTGTAAAGTTTGTGAATTTATAGGAATTTATTCATTGCTAGAAAGAGCCCAAGCTCACAAAGTAAATTAAGCTAACCCGTCCTCTTGTGTTCCGCCGTCTCGTCTCTGTGTATCAGTGCCTTTATTTTGGATAAAAAATTCTTTTGTCATTCGTCAACACAGAGGTCGTATTGATCATTATTAATGTTTTTAACGTTAGTGCGTTACACAGAAGCTGCGGGATGCCATGTTGTGCATTCAAACACGTATAAATAAATAAATAAATAAATACATTGTTTGCTAATATTCGACGAGTCGTTCAGGGAATCTCTGTAGCACATTGATTTGAGATTATGCTAATGCTAATTGAAAACATGAGGTCTGGTATTTAACCCTAAATCATGAGTAACACCACAATGGAACCGAAAGGCATCCCTCGTGACTCTTTTCTTCTTCAGTCTCACGTTCTAGGGTTCTCCTCCCCTGACCTCTTTTCATCTCTTTCTTCCTTTCTTTCTCGTCTTTCATGCGAGGCGATGATTATGCTATAATTTGCTGCTGTTAGCTGTTAGATAGTGTGTGTGTGTGTGTGTGTGTGTGTGTGTGTGAGGCCTCCTTGTTCGGACATAAATAGGGGGAATTTTAGAAATGTCCTGGAAAGATGGTGAGACCTGATAAAATGGTGTGACTTGTTCCCACAATGCTTTTGTGTGTGTGTGTGTGTGTGTGTGAATCTAACACACACACACACACACACACACACCCCACACTTTTGACAGATGACTTTTGGCCTCTTTTGCATAGTGTAACGTGATCGTAGGGACGTGAAGGGAAACCAGAGCAGATTTGTTTGATGGTGTTTTTATTGTAATAAATAATGAAATGCAGGCTGCCACATTCAAATCCGAGAGAACATCTCGCTAACGCCGCGATCGTTTTACGTCCTGTTTGTTTACTTTGGCACAGTGAAGGGCGAGAAAAGGAGTTTTACAGCCAAATTTTTAAGCAGATGTTCGGAGCGTGTTGGGCACCGGAGCCGAGAATGAAATCTTTACAATGTGTGTTGATGAGTCGAGGCTTTACCGTCATCTGCTCCGGGCTTGTATTTTACATTTTATTATTCCAGATTAATTATTTACTATTCATTGAGATGATAATAATAATAATAATAATAATAATAATAATAATAATAATAATAATAATAATAATAATAATAATAGTCATGCATTTATGTCCTTATGGGAATAATTTAATCATAGTTTATTAAACTGGATATTCATTCATTCATTCATTTATTTATTCTTTAGTCAAACCGCTTATTCCTTCTAGAGGCTATCACAGCCAACTCTGGGTGACAGCAGGGTACACCCCGAACGACTCACCGGTCTACTGTAGATCCATTACTCACATATCGTTTAGGACTACAATTCCCATTCCACTTATAAGATAACCAACTAGATTTCATGTTAAACTGTAGTGAAGTTTCTGCTCCATGGTTTTTGTGTTTTGATCCGGTTTCACCCAAATGGGGACGGGTCAAAGACTGAATTTAATATGTGCATGTCCTAGACTGTGGGAGGAAACCGGGGTACCCGGCGGAAACCTGTGCAAGCACGGCGAGAACATGCAAACTCCACAGAGACACCCCTTATTTCCACCACTGCATGATATTAGAAACCTGTTCGTAATTACATGAAATACAGTTAAAAAACTTATTTTGTGTTTATTTTTTCATCTACGTAAAAATTCTTGTAACAAAAGAATCTGGAAAGGTTCTCCCAGGAATAGAGGAGAGAGAGGGGTAGAGAGAGAGAGATGGAGAGAGAGAGAGGGGGAGAGAGATCCTGGTGTGTGGTGATGAGTTTAATCACCTGCATCTCTGCAGAAATTGTGCGTATAAAGAGCCGGCGTGGTTCCGATGCGTTCCGACGTTGTGATGTTTTTCTCTATCGTTTTTCTTTGGTTGTAATTTTCTTGACTGATTGCTTTTTTTTTCCCATCGCTGTAATTTCATTTTCTATTCTCATCGACTGTTACGCCGACTCTACTGTTTCCACTAATGATGCACAGCAGAGGAAAGAGTCTCTGGGACACACACACACACACACACACACACACACACACACACACACGGATAGATCACATTAATACCAGCATTCTCAATGCACAAATACACACCATCCCTGCACACCTCTGTTTAACCAACTAGATACTATGAAAGGGTGGGGCTTACATTAAACTTTATCAGCCAATCAAAGGCTTGATATCAGGGTTGAGGTTCATTCATCAAACCATTACCAAAAATTAAAGTAGGACTACAACTTGCAGTAAAATAATTATCTTGTTAACTCTGGAATACACATATATATCTGAATTTTTTTTTACAGTTAAAATAAAAAATGTAACCGTCGTGGTGAAGAGGGAGCTGAGCCAGAAGGCAAAGCTCTCAATTTACCACCAATTTATGTTCCTACCCTCACCTACGGTCACGATCTTTGGGAAGTGACCTAAAGAATGAGATCCCAGCCAATACTGGGCGAAGATGGGTTACACCCAGAACAGCTCGCAAGGCCATGGCAGTTTAGAACAGCCAGTTAGCTTAATGTGCATGTCTTTGGACCGTGGGAGAAAACCGGAGTACCCAGAGGAAGCCCACGGAACCACATGCAAACTCCACCCAGAAACGCCCTCGCCGAGCCCGAGCCCGGGATCTTCTGGTTGTGAGGCGGATGTGCTAACCGCTGCGCCACTGTGCCGCGCTGGTTAAATCAATTCCATTTACGTTTCTGTTTCCCTCCCCCTTTTGATTTCCACCCTGGTTGTAACACCACTTTAAAGATGAAGATTTGACAGTAAATGCACTCGTTCAAGATGGTGGGAGTAAATTAAGAATGAATCTAAATCAAAACTAAACCAAAACTAATCAGTTCATTAAAATAAAAATAAAATCAAAACTTGATGAGTTGTTTATAAAAATCAATCCAAAGTAAACATATGAAATACCAATAAAACGTTAAGAAGATCAAAAGTACAGTATGAAAACCTTGCTTGATGGGATGACATCATCACGCGAGCCCTTTCTCAGCTTTCTGTCCTGATGTAATAGTTAGCATAAACAAATATCGTAGTTGTTACATGATAAACAAGTTAGCAATGTTAGCATGAGCGCGAAGTCATTAGCGCTGGATATGTTATTTAACGTTAATGTGTTCAGTGATGTGGTTTAATAACGTTTAAATGAAATCCTGAATCTGAAATTCTCTCATTCTCTGTTTTTCTCTCACTCTCTCTCCTCTCGCTTTCTTTCTCTCTCTTGCTGTCTGTTTCTCTACCTCTGTCATTCTCTCCTACTCGCTCTTTCATGCTTTCTCTCACTCTCCTTCTCTCTCTCTCTCTGTCTGTCACTCACTCACCTTTTCTCTCTCCTCCTCTCTCCCTCTCTCTTGTGCACTCCCTCTCTCTGTCTCGTGTTCTCCGCTCCCTCTTCCTCTCCACCCTCTCTCTCTTTCGTTATCTTGCTTTCTATCAGTGTGA
>JBCNYG010000015.1:1275250-1288010 GCA_039654305.1 Porochilus rendahli | reverse complement strand
CACACCTCCTTCACAGAGTCTGATACACAAAGGCCACACCTCCTTCACAGAGTCTGATACACAAAGGCCACACGTCCTTCAAATAGTCTGATACACAAAGGCCACACCTCCTTCACAGAGTCTGATACACAAAGGCCACACCTCCTTCACAGAGTCTAATACACAAAAGCCACACCTCCTTCACAGAGTCTGATACACAAAGGCCACACGTCCTTCACAGAGTCTGAGACACAAAGGCCTCACCTTCCTCACCAAGACTAAACCACAAATACCACACCTTAACCAAGACTAAGACACAAAGGCCACACCTCCTTTATAGAAATTAAGCCAAAGTCCACACCCCTTTCAATAGAGTCTAAGAAGCAAACACCACACCTTCACTAAGACTTCCACACAAAGGCCACATACCCTTCATCAAGTCTAAGGCACAAAGGCTACACCTTCCCTGAGACCAGGACTCAAAGGCGACACCTCCTTTACCAAGAATATGACAAAAGCCACACCTCCTTCATTGAGGAGACAGAGGCTAAGCACGCCTTCACCAGGACTGACTAACACCACAGCCTTGCCTCCTTCACTGAGACTGACACATGAGCTGTGTAGGCAACAAGAATAAAACGTTTCGCTCCTTTTAACAAGCACAAACAATTGCAGCTCATGATTTCCTGCCTTATTACTCCACAGATGAGGTACAGGCCATGGCGCTCCCTCTGTTTTGGTGTTTGTGAGTGACGCTGATTCAGTGACTCAGTACTTGATTTCTTATTCTTCCACAAACAAATGTCTGTGACGCAGATTTCTCCATCTGGAGGGAGAGAGGTCGAGCCGGAGGACAACATGGGACATTAAACCCGTCTCTGTTTCCCGAGGTGACGTTGGTGCCTTTTTTAACCCTTTATAGCTTGGCAGACTTAACACACTGTAAGGTTTCTTGTCTAGAATTGTAGACAAGACTTTCAGGCTAATTCTCTTATAACCGGAGTGCTTTGACATTTTCCCCCCTCACAACTTCGTCACTAGATTCCTGATACAGACATCAACACACACTGAACACGTCCTGGCTGATTATATTCGTTGTATCCTTTTTCCTCCTGAATTCCTACTCCCAGCGCAGTCAATGAGTTGTGCCGAGATGTTTACTGATGAGGGCCATGTTAAGGATGCAGACCTGCCGCAGCGAAGAGAAAACAGAGGCAACTTCACGGAGATGAAAGCGTGACCGAGACGAGCGAGGGATTATCCGGTGCAGAAGAAGGGGGAGGGGACTCTGAGGATTATCAGGATAAGAGCGAGGGGAAGGGAGCGGATTACGGTGAGGAGAGCTGGATTCCAGAATAATCCTCTCAGAGGGAAAAGCTGTACATTATTCACTGCTGCTAAAAGCTGTAGAAAGTGTGTGTTTCCCTGTAGTTCTCCGTCCTAACACACACTCGACTCACTCCAACACTCGATTTCTCTCTCACACACTTCTCTACCGAGCTTCCATGTAGAATCCCACAGCAGGAACCAACAAACTTATCTATCTCGCTTTTCTCTTCCCTCTGACTGCCCCTTTCTTTCGAGCTTCTCCTTCCTCTTTAAACTGTATTCTTTCTCTCTCACTCACTGACGAACGCTCGCTGTCCAACCACCCATCTACCTGTCTGTTTGTATATCTACCCACCTACCCATCCGTCCGTCTGCCCACCTGTCTTCCCACCTACCTGGCCATCCATATACCCATCCATCTGTCTGGCCACCTCCGCACAATTAATTTCAATTCAGTTTTACTTGTATAGCGCTGTTTACAATTGATATTGTTGCAAAGCCGCTTTGCATAGTAAAACAAATTTAATGAATAATTTAAACATTTCTCTACAAACCCTACACGTCCCAAATGAGTCTACCCACATACCCGTCTGTTCGTCTGCCCACCTGTCTACTTACCTACCTGTCCGTCTCTTTGCCCACCTGTCCACCCACCTACCCGTCTATTAATCTGCCCACCTGTCTACCCACCTACCCATTCATCTGCCAACCCACTTACGCATCCATCTGCTCTGCCCACCCATTTAGCCATCTCACTACATACCTGTCTATCCATCCATCAACCTACATGTCTAGCCATTTTCCTCTCTACCCACATACCCATCTGTCCATCCACCTGTCTACCCATCTACTCATCCATCTGTCCTCCCTTCGTCCACACACCTATCTTTCTGTCTACCTTCCATCCTGTCCGTCTGTCTACCCACGTCCTACACGTCTCTGTCCATCTGCCATCTATATCTACCTACCCACATGTTTGCTTACCTGCCCACCTGTCTGTCTACTTAACCTGCCTATTCTATATGTCTACCTACTCATCTGTCTAGCCTTTCAGTTTCTAGTGTTTTTCCCTCATTTCTGTCTCTGTCTGTCCATCTGTCATGTTACGTCATATTTCTGTCCATCCATCTGTGTGTATCCATCCGCCAATGATCTGTCTTTCTGTCAGATTGACCGTCTGTCTTCTTCCAGCTACATATCCATTCATTCGTCAGCTCTTGTAGTTTCTGCTACCCTCACACTGTCATTCGTCCTTACATAAACATCATCTATCTACTGTATCTCAATCATGAAATGTCTTTCCATCCATCCATCTACCCGTGTGTTTATATCCTCCTGTCCTTTTCTGGCGGGCTTTTTATCTACACATCTGTCAGTCTGTACATTATCTAATAATTGTGTCAGAAAGAGAGAGAGAGAGAGAGAGAAATAAATCAGTAGAAGTATGTCCCATGTCATAATTAAGAGAAGCATGAAATGAACATGAAAGATTCACTCGACACTCGATGACTATTTAAACCCCGCATCACTCTGCTGAGGTTAATACACCCTCGGCTTTGTAGCACTATAATTATGTTTAATTACAATTAGGTGGATCACATCATCTTCACATCATCACATCATCTTCTTCTTTCAGTAGAAGGAACAAAAGCAAAATATGTACCCTAATCACTCACGTTATTATCTCAAAACCCGGTGGATTGTTTCTTAAAATCACAGACCAAACCCGCCCCAATCGCCACACACACATACACACACACAGAACAACATTAAACACTGCATAGCAAGCATTCGATGATCAAGTCTTTCCTCCCAGTCATGCATCACCGGCGTGTAAACAAAGCTGAGGGCAGATAATAAAGTGCTCGTCTTGTTCCACTAACCTACTTACTATAAATCGCTTTTCGTTTCATAATCAGCACACCCAGGTTACATAACAAACTCGTCCTTTCCTTATTCTCTCTCTCGCTCTTTATGTCACTGTTTTTCTTGGCCATGTTTCAAATGCTTATTAAAGAGCTCACATCAGCTGTTGGTGTTGGAGAATTGGTTACAGAACAGAAGAAACACAGCTATAGTAATAATTATATATATATATATATATATTTCCTTGTGGCTTTCATACTTTTTGTCCACCCGTCAATGTATAATCAAGTAACAGAACACTTTGATAACCTAGTAAAGTTAAGTTAATTTAGTAAAATATGTTTATTTGAACAGTACCCTTCTTGTTAACGTCTCTTTAACAAGTGGGGTAGACTTTAACACGTTCGTTTCGCAATAAATATTCAAAATAATAATCATTAATATACTGTATACACACTACATGGGAGTGGTGCAGTATGATTGGTCCACTATATGGGGATTAAAAAAACCTTATTCCAAGTGGAATATATTTGAATCAAAATAATTGACGCTGAAAGTTTATGGCCACTTGGAGGACTTACACTTACATGGCATATGTACCAACCTCTGAATGAGCGCTTAGCTCTGCCCGGAGCACATGGATCTCACCTGAGCTGGATTCTTTTTCATTATTTTGATTTTTAAAGAGCACTTTTATAAAGTGTGTTTCTTAGTAGTTGATAGGCCTTCTGATATATTTTGTTTTGTAATGTAAGTTGATAATTTAATAGACATTAAATTCATTTTAAAAAGAAAGGGTTTCAAAATTAATAAAAGGAAGAAGGAAACACTTTATATTACAGACGACAATTACATGGCAAGTACCTGTAGAGTAAGACATGACGAAAATAGTAAAGGGTAAGTACAAGGTAAGATTGTAAAAGTAAGTCTGATTATTATATATATATATATATATATTTTTTTTTTTTAAATCTATAATCATGTAGCTACAGTAATATATTTTACTTACTATTTATTGATTATTTTTGTTATGCTTTCCTGTAATTTGTTGGCTGTAATTTCACTGTTTTTTATTTGAGTATTATACGAGTATTAATACATTTTTAAACCATCACTTATCGCCAAGTTTAATAGATAATAAAGTTATTTATAAAGTTAAGTAATAAATAAAAGTTATTATTTGCACAAAAAACTCTGCAGTTATAATTCTAATATTTAAAATTCATTCATTCATTCATCTTCTGAACCGCTTATTCCTAATTAGGGCCACGGCGAGGCTGGCGCCCATCTCAGCCGAAGGCAGAGTACACCCTGGACAGCTTGCCAGGCCATTGCAGTAATATTTAAAATATTTAAGATTATTTTCTCTTCTCTTTCCCTCATGCAGTACCATTCAGTGATCATGTGACTGATAATTGAATCTTGATATCTGTCAATCCTCCAGTAAACAAAACGAGTGACAACTCGAGAACTCTCCCACATACCTGCACATCTCGTCTCTGCCCATCACTCTTCACTCACTGTACGTGACATCAGATTATTTAACAGTTTGCATTTACAACATTTGCTTTAGTGAAAAAATTTTTCAGTAAGTCATAACACACCCCAATTTTAGTCAAAACATTTTTGCATGTTTTGGAAGCAATTCTTTAAAAATAAAAAAGATTGATCAAGAGATTAATTATTCTTGAGGATTAAGGGTGTTCTTTTAATATAGATAACAACTCTGTCTCTGTCTCTTCTCAGAAGGGATTATCGCCACTCCTCAGGGTTATGACGGGACAGTGTTTACATTTTGGTGGGTCTTTAATATGTAAATAATTTGACGTTGCGTTCGTCTGGGTTCCAGAGTGGTGCAAAAAACTTTATTGTTGCTGTTGGCAGATCACAAGCTCAGACCCTGATGAAGCCCAACTAAACCATCTCTCAGTGTAGGAAAGGCATATTCTCGCTCATCTGTCAATCACAATAACACTAACCAATCGCCTGGGTCTGTGAGCCCATGTATGCAGAAGAGGACGGATAGCACTTCCCTCTCTGCGGGACAAGTAGCACAAGTAGCAGTCTGAAACAACGTGGCTGGCTGGATTAACAGGAATGCCAGGATCAGACTAGACCACTAGAAGTTTCCAGCACCGGGCCTGAAGACAATATTGGGAACTGGTAATGGACCTGGTAATCGGGACACTCCACAGCTTGAGCATGGCGTTGTATAAACTAACAGGAATGGAAGGTGGAATCAAGCAACACAAAAAACTTGCAATGTTTTTGTACTTCCGCTTGTTGCCACTAGGGCCCCGATTGCCCCCTTTAAAGCTCGTGCTCTGATCTGCCCTGGACGAGAACGAACAAGGGCCGGTAGGGCGAGATCATGTGAGAGTCCACGCGCTGAAAAGTAGGTTAGTGAGATACAGAGTGAAAGCGTGTGAGAGAGTGTGTGTGTGTGTGAGAGAGAGAGAGAGAGAGAGAGAGAGAGAGAGAGAGAGAGAAAGAGAGCGCATATCAATACGCACGCGTACAGAGCGCGGGGGGAAACAAGTAATGATAGGAGGATTCAAACGGAAATGAACTCCAGCCTTTGATCACTTGTTTGCTTTTTTTGCGGCGCGCGACTCTCCGGTGAACTTCATGCGGTCTGGGGGTTTGAAGGGTTTTAACGGCTCTGAGCGGAGCTTCGCAAATCTAATCCCGTTCCTGCCTCCTGTTGTTCAAATGCGCTGGAGTTTACATCATTATTATTTCCAAATAATATAAAAGAAAAAAAAAAGAAAAAGAAAAAAAAGCAAACAAAAACACCACCAGCATGAGAGGTGAGTCCAGCAACACAATACTCTTTATATTATATAAAAATCTACAGAATATACTTTCACTTTGGTAAATTGGATTTATTTATAGAAAATATTCCATATTTTGCGTCCATGCTGTTCTAGTGAATTTATGTATTTTTTGATTGTAATATTTGTTTTTAATGCACAGTATTCAATGCAAAGCCGAAGGGAAGTTTTTGACAGCCGTGAAAGTGACGTTTAACTCACTGTTTACTTGCCACTAAGCGAATTCTGCTTAAATCCTAATCGCCTCCACCCCCCCTTTACAAGTGCACTACACATCATGGAGTTCCACACCCTACATAGTGCACTATTCATCCAATACCTGGTGATTCGGGATAGGGCCCGAGTTATGTAACTCGAGGGGCACCGGCGGGATCCAAAAACGTCCTAAAATGTCTCATAACTTAATTTTACCAAACATTCTGTAAACACCAGGGTTTACTGGATGAGAGTTTATTAAAGCTGGTGTTCTGTGTGACGTTAAATTTGCTGTAGTTTAAGATTTATTTAAAGAAATGAAGCACCGCCATGTTTTTTTCTCTCTTTAACGGGTTCTTGTTTCTTTATTAATGATAAATAAATGTACTGGCTGGTTGAAAATATGTCTGTGTGCAAGTGCGTGTGTGTGTGCGTGTGTGTCACGCAACATGGCGACACAAGTGAAGTGTGTCAGCCTGTGCTCCATTGACCCACTTCTGTCTTTAAGGATTATTATTGACTTCAGAATCTTCTGTGCTGTATTTCACAAACCCTCGATGTTAAAGAATATATATATATAATATATATAAAAAGAATAATTTTTAAGTTAGACAGACAATCAGTAAACCTGCGAAACAGTGACCTCTCTGGCCGCAGTGCGTCATTACCACCGTGTCAATATGACACGAACACAGGGGGGTCACAGAGTCCATCTCCTCCTGAGTGAGGTGACTCCCCGAGCTGGCACACACGCCAACACAGGGGTGATAAGCCGGCTTTACCCTGTGGGGGTATTTAGTCCTGATTTTGCAATCGCAGATGGAAATCGCACATCGTAAAAGAATCCTTTGATGGATTTACGATCACTACAAATCCAGGGAGATGGTTGACCGAGTTCTCGCAGGGTCTCAGATTTCGGATTATAATCTCATAAATGTGATTATAATCTCATAAAAGATCCAAGAGCAAACGTATGGCACGTATGGATAACGCCAAACCCATGGCATAGCTACAATTAAATCACATGAATTAATATAATGTAACCAGCCAAAATGTCTGGGCCCATTAGACAACAAATTAAGAAGGGTTATTATATATGCTAACTGAAAAGAGTTACTGCATGCATAAATGACTGTACGCTGATGAAACATGTCGATGCTGGTGTGAATACCCACAGAAACAACCATTTTTCTGCCATCCCACTATCATGTCAGGGCACGTCAGGGCTATCTCAAGGCTACACGAGGCTGGTAGCCTGGCGCTGTCTGTGTTTCTATGATGGCACATAGCACAGCCAAGTAGTTTTCCCACCTATGACACTTTGGTTTTCTAAAAACCGATAGACTGAAATGGAAGTTTTGTGGAGGGCAATCTAGCAACACGGTGCGGTTTTAGCAACACTGCATGAGGATTAAAATGTTTCTTTTAAACCAATCTATTTTAATTCTGCTCAGCTATCAGGTAACTAAAATAAAACAATTTTATACCTCTGCATACATATTTGTTTACATGAAATAAGGAATCATGGTTAGCTTAATGGCTAGTTCGGGTCAGCTACCGTAGCTGGTGTAACTGGCTAGCACTTAGCAACCAGTAGTTTCTGGACAAGTTTTCTTATAAATACATAATTAAACATAAATCAAATATACAATGGGGCTTAATGTTTACTTAATAGTGTCTAGTGAACTGCAAGAGATTAACCCCACCTGTATGTAATAAGCCTTAGACACATCACCAGTGCAACTCTTAGTACATTATTGGAAACAAAAACAAACAGTCAACAAGGGATTTTAAATGTCATTAAATATCATCTATACAGGTTTTTAATGGGTTAATAAAACTCAACAGGGATATGCATGAAGTTGTCAAATATCGTCGCTATGGAGACAAGTGTTGCTGAGCACCGACGATGATGCTGAGAACTTCCTAACATTTTCTTTTAATAAAAGCAATATAATCTATAATTAAATAATAAAGTCGTGCTCAGTGACTCCATGTCAAGCGTCTGTGCTGCTGGACGAAATGTGGGAAAATATTATTATTATTATTATTCAAAATCCTTGTACACCAGCAGTTAATTAAAAATGGATTTATGTAGCATGTATTGATTTATGTATGTATTTGTTAATAATGGTCTTTGGGATTGAACTTTTGTTTAGAGAATTCCAAATTTAGGTTGGTTAGTGCTTGGATGGCAGACTGCCTGGGAATATCAGGTGATGTAAGTCCATACCGGGGCCAGTGGTGTAGTGGTTCATGAACACGAGGTCGTGGGTTTGAATCCCTGTTAGTCCTAACTGTGCTAATACCCCCGGGCAAGGTTTTAACTACAGGTGTGCCTCTGTCCACCCAGCAGTATAAATGGGTACCAGTAAAAGATACTGGGAAGGTAACCTGTGATGGACTCGCATCCTATCCAGGAGGAGTCGAACTCCAAGTAGATTTATTCTACGGAAACCAGACGTGCACGCCATCTAACAGCCAACTATCGAAACAACAGCTCACGTCTGCCCTTGGCGACCACTGAGTCCTCCTGGACAGACTTGGCTACTCCGGACTTTGTCCGCAGCTTCCGATATGCGTTGAACCGTGGTCCATAGAATCGAGAGTCGATTCTTGTTCCTGCTTGTTTAATGTCTGTGGCATTTTCAGGATAATTTTGAATCACATTTTATATTAAATCACTTGATTTGCTTGATTATCTTTTTTTTTTTAGTTTTGTTCAGTAAAAATTGACATTTCAGATTGAAAATATACCTGGCAGTGTTTAGAAACTGATACATTTAATTACCTTTTTCTTTCTTTTGTTCCGTCTGTTTAGTTTTTGAGCTGCTGAATTAGAAACGTCTGTGTTCTCTGTACGTAAATGAACGAAGCAATGTTTGTGTCTGACTCCGTGTTGGTATATCGATCCGTATTCATTGTGTTGGAGCATTCTGGTCTCGAGCTGTGTTCAGTGTGTAATTGGACTAAACCACTCTGTTCTGTCTTCTCTTTTACAAACACGAATAATGACAGAAGGACTGGACGTAAAGATCCGGTCCTGTGTTAATGTTTTATGAGTGAGTACGGCGTGGACCGATACGGACCGCTGCTCTTCCTCTTTCACCGTGCAGCTGCTCTTGTTGATATGAATCAGGAGACGAGGCAAGATCTTTTAAGGTGTGGAGTGGTTTGAAATTTGTAGTGTGATGATCATTATTTTTGGAGCTTCACAGTTTAACATAATCTCTCCCAAAGTGCATCAGTTACACAGACTGCAAGAACCGTTTAAAAACAAGGTTGAGATTTAAACATTAAGTCATTATCTCTGTTGCACATTACCCACTCGAGGTATACTACCATACTGTCACACTAGTAATATCTGGGCAGCTACCTATACTAGCGCTTCACATGGTAATATTTAGCATTTTGTTTTTCACGAAAACCAAAAAGTCAGGATTTCATTTCTGCCATTTTGACATGTGCTTAAACCTGGAAAAGTGTGATGTTTAGTTTTTATGTAAATCAATAAATAAAATCACCCTAAAACTTTAGTTTTAAAACTTAAAATAATAAAAAAAAAAATCAAAAAAGTAAAAAAAAAAACCCAAAACTTTAATTTAAGCAAGAAACGATTTTTTTAAATTTCCTAAATTATGTAGTATTTTAAATTTGAACATTCAAGGCAGTTAAGTTTGTGACACTAAGGTTGTTAATCACCAGGTTTAGCTAATTTTACTTTGTTTATTCTTAAGCAGGACTCCAAATAATCCTTTTATAAACTATAACAAGATAAACCGTGCACAAGATTCTCTCCACAAACCAAAATAATATTTAAAACAAAAATAAACCCATTTAACCACCGTCACATACTATTAAAGTAATAGCCTGAATATAGGTAATAAATAGAACAAATCTAAAATCTATTTTGTTATACACCAGAAATGAGGAGGAAGGAAAAAAGCTACCAATAAAAATATATTTGTGAAGCTTTTCCCCCCTTTTTAGCTTGTGGCGACTAATTAAACAGCACCACGCATCCAGAGCTTTAATTCGGGTCTGTTACACGTACTGGAGCGCGGTTTCATCCCCAAGTGCATATTTAATAAGAAGCTGTGGTGTCGTTCCACCGTTTTACTTTACCGTCTCCGGTACAGCTACAGGTTTAATCACTCACCTGTTAAAATATGTATAGGACAATCTTATGGATTACAGAATAAATTGCTGAATTCTAGCTATCTAAATGACACTACAGATTTATCCCAAACACATTTAGTGAGCTAACGTATAGATAGCCAGGTATTCGAAATTCTCCTGATAAGCTAGCACTAAAATGTTAACCGTAAATCAAATAGGGCACAAGATGATGACTGAGAATAGATCTGCGCTACCTATGCTTAGATTGTTATTTTTAGAGGGTAAAAATATCATGCTAGCTTGTTGAACGTTTCACTGTAGCTTCGTAGCACACCGCTCCTATCGTTTATTCTTCTATGATGTACAGGGGCTATAGACCCCCATCTCCTCAGCCTTAGTGA
Source organism: Porochilus rendahli (assembly GCA_039654305.1). Lineage (NCBI taxonomy): Eukaryota > Metazoa > Chordata > Actinopteri > Siluriformes > Plotosidae > Porochilus > Porochilus rendahli. The sequence continues at coordinate 1,277,287 of JBCNYG010000015.1, read as the reverse complement.
CACTTTAGCAGTGTATACACTGTAAAGGCATCGTGACAGCAAATAAGACCTTTGGAGTTCTGCCAGGCACGTATGCTTTTTTTTTTGGTGATAGAACTGGATGTTCAGTACTGACGCTGATTACATGCAGACACAAAGAGAGAGAGAGAGAGAGAGAGAGAGAGAGAGAGAGAGAAGAACACTGAGGAAGAGGAGGAGGAGGTGATAAGGAGTACAAGATTACTTGCAGCTTCTCTCCTGATAAACACGAGCCCTAATAAATCTGGCCTTAATTAGCTCTCGAGGTGACGACAGCCGTGCCGAACGCACCAAATCAAATTATTTTCTCTCCTGTGATTGTAAGTAAACCGTGACTGATGCAAGTTCAACAAACTTTATATGTTCAAGGTCACTTGTGCCAGGGTCAAAGGTCACATGTGCAAATTAGCCACCCCATGCACAGGTACAGGTCATAGCGAGTACCTACGCAAAATTTCAGAAAGCTGATCTGTGCATGATCCGAGCAAGGGCCAGGACAAAGTTATTGTCATGCCACCTGCCTCCCAGCATAGCCAGCAAGCCAACGACAATACCCCACGAGCCTTAACTGGCTGAGGGGTAAAAAGCTGCATTTCCTGACTACGCTCTGGAGTGAAAGAAGGAAAAGTTAACACCGAGTTTTCTTTTCACCACCTTTCACTCACTGATTTCTGCCTTCGTTTGTGTCACCCATCTTGCTGGTTTAATTATCAGTTTAACGACTTCATGTCCTGTGTTCCTGGAAATGTTTGCTGTTGTTTTGCTCAGTAAAAGTGTTTCTGCCTACCTGAGTTATATTGTGTGTATTTTTTATTCTGTGCGAGTCTGAACGGTGGTGTATGAGCCTTTATGTTTTGGGTTTTGGTTTCGTTTTAAATAATATATATTTTTTGGACTGGTGGAGCAGCAGCCTTATTGGATTTCCTGTGGTGGCACGGACACAGGACAACGATCCAAGTGATGTTGCACACTTGTCGTGCTTCGCTCAGGAGCTCTGCTAATATTATTTGGAAATTTGCAATAGTTAGAAAGTGTGACTGTGATTTGAGTGGAGTTCTATGGAGATGAAAGAACAATTTCTGTGTGTGTGTGTGTGTGTGTGTGTGTGTGTGTGTGTGTGTGTGTGTGTGTGTGTAAAAACACACATTTTAGAAACACTAAAGTGTAATCTGAAATGAATGGATCATCAGAACACGTAGAAAATACAGTCACGACCTACAGCACACTGCTGAGCCATCGGGTGGCACTTTTAACCAAAAATACATTTACAGCATTTGTCTGATGCTCTTATCCAGAGCGACTTACAGTTATCATTTTAAAACAACTGAGCAATTGAGAGTTAAGGGCCTCGCTCAAGGGCCCAACAGTGGTGATAGTGGGAATTAAACCGCTGACCTTCGGATCAGTGACCCATCGCCTTAACCGCTAAGCCGCCGCTGCCCAGTATGTAAAATATGGATATTTACAATGTGTGTGTGTGTTTTTTTCTCTTATTTTATTTAAATAAGACGCGTCTTCAAAAGTCTGCAGCGTTTTTAAAAGCTAAGAGTACGGTGTTCTGTACATCATTAATAAAACACTAAAATTAAAATGAAACTTGATGCTTTTAGAATATTATTATGAATATAAAAAAACAAAAACTGATTATAAATATAAACACACCATGATTTAGTGTTAAAGCTCTGACTTCCTACATAACATGAAAAGTTTGGGTGGAGGAAAATAAAATGCATAACGCAAGTGACTGTACTGGTGCTTATCATCGCAGAGATCCATGATTACATAACCACCTGCTTAAACCGGTAACACCAGGCTGCCGAAAATAAGAGCACCTGCACTACTTCTTCACTTTCAGCACGGGGTCATTAAACAAAATGTTTAGACAGGAGCAAACCGTTTCAACAGATTAACTTCAAAAAACACTCCTCAACATAAATTGTGACAGCTGTAACACAGTGTGTGTGTGTGTGTGTGTGTGTGTGTGTGTGTGTGTGTGTGTGTGTGTGTGTTCCTGCTCGT
>JBCNYG010000015.1:1229247-1251867 GCA_039654305.1 Porochilus rendahli | reverse complement strand
CTGTATAATTTACTTTTACCTATTTGAACCATGACACAGGCGGGTCAGGTGAGCTTCAAGCTTCAAGCTGAGCTAAAGCCCTGTGTGTTTAACGGCACGTTTTGAGGCCACGCATCCAGAGTTTAGTGTAAAACTACGTGGGGAATTAAGCAAACTACATTCTGCAGTTACTTTGGTCTTTGCTGTACAGGAATACAAGCAAAGTAAACTAAAACAAGATTTATTTCTGGTCTGTTTTTCTTTTTAAAGTGTGATAAAGATCGCGTTGCCTGCTCCAAGTGACATGACTTTGTTTTGTCATGTTTTATATTAGTTGTTTTTATTCAAATATTATCCACTGAGAATAATCTCTGAGATACCCAGCCAATCAGATGTACACACACACATAGATATAGATCTTCCCTATCACATGACCACCACCAACCAGGGAGGGACGTAAGCATGCACATGCCCCCTCTGTGATGTGTGTTGCCACCACCCGCCTCTTTATGAAACATACACATGTTCTGCACATACATATATGAGGGAGACCTAACACACACGAGGGAAAGCGCTATCCGGGGGTTAAGCTTACGCCTCAGATTTGTGTTTTTATTCCAGAACCACACACACACACCTGCATTCACCTTAATATCAGGACAAACATCCTGTGAATAAAGTGTTTTATTTAAAAGTTAGAGTTAGTGTTGTTTAGACAACCGAACGCGAACACGTCCATTAATCCAGCAAAATAGGGATGAACAGATTTGGGGGGTGGGATGTAATGTCTAACCTCACACTTCCTTTTCGCTGACCATAGCGGGAAACTGAGCTGGTTGACCACTGCCCAACTTCCTGTTAGGAATAGGACAACCCCCCACCGCCACCCCACCACCCCCCTCGAAAGAGAGAGAGAAAGAGGGAGGGAGGGAGGGGCCAAGAGAGCATGTCCTACTGAGAGGAAGAGGAGAACTAGAGCAGGACAAAATGGAGCACTGCTTTGTTGTTTGGCTTTAGGCCAAAGAGGAGCTGTGTATTAGCAAACAGACGTGTGTGTGTGTGTGTGTGTGTGTGTGTGTGTGTGTGTGTGTGGAGTCCGGCTGTCAGACTGATTGGACTGCAGTGGTGCTGCATGCAGTTCGTGCCAGAGTTCCGTTATAATCAATACCGCTCAGAGGAGGCAAACCCTGCCAAAAACAAACTTGGTCCACTACAGTCCTGCTTTCGCCTCACACTCTTCTCATTTCCCATGGTACTTTGCTTGATTCCACGAGGACTGAACGTAAAATGCGTGGAAGAACAGATTTACCAGTTATACACCTTACGCTACACTCTAAGGAGCAATTTTTTTTAAAGAAAACCCAGACATGTGACTGGTGAGGTATGGTTCTGGTGAAGTTCTGGTCAGGTTCTGGTGTGGTTCATGTGTGGCGTTCTGGGAGCAATACGGAACATAAAAACAAACCGAAATAAATAAGCTTACCGAACTGATAATCTGTTTGGTAGTTTTAAGTTCATGTAATATTGTTTCAACGTGTATCGTAAGTTGCCTTATTTAACGTGTTGGGAACACAAGAAGCTTCAGGGAGCCTTCAGGTTATAAAAGAGTGCAGCGTGATGGATGTGTGTGACCGTGAAACCCAGCGAAGCGAAGACTGCTGCTAGTAATGAGCTATTGATTATGATGATATACACTATAATAATAGAAGTTAATGATGTTATAAGCAATTCATCATTGAATTAACTAGACACAGCTCGCGGTTGCACACTTGCTGTAAGGAACCAGCTGTTCACTGCTAACGGTTTCATTCGAAAACATTTGGAAGCAGGAAACATACGAGAGGGTTACCTAGGCATCAGAGCTGGCCACGAGTGCGATTCACATGTCGTTTTATTCCACTGACGCTCACTGTGTGGACGCCGCTTCAGAGCAACTGACTGGATGTTTTTGTTTTGTTTTATTGCTGGTTTTCCTTATTAGATATTTTTTGTTCTGCTGTTAGTTTGCATGATGAATAAATGACCCGGGGTTAACAGCACTGTAGTACGAAGCCCCTAAATGGACATGGAAAAAACATAAATAATAAATGAAAAGTTTCTAGTGCAAACGATAAAGTTTTGCGTGGGCATGAGAAAGTATCGGGTGTGCACGAGAAACATTAGGTAACTGGTGCACATGCGAACCTTTCTCGTGCTCACTAGAAACCTATCTATTTTTTTTCTCCCTGTCCCTTTAGGGACTCTGTACTGTAGCGTTTGTTTGTTTGTTTGTATTTTCCCAGGTATTCAGGCACTCGTTATGGTTGAGCCCTGCTGAACAGAGCTTCATTCTTTATAATACCATAATAATCACACCGAACATCCAACATCTAGAGGTTTAAAGTGATAAACATGGGAAGTGTGTTCTAATAAACACTCGCAATAATAATTCACCTTCTAAAAACTCTGGTAGGTGTTATATAATGATTACTCACTGAGTAGAGGATTTCCATGTTGTTTTAATTTACTTTTCTCATGTTTCCGTGTAGTATATGCTTAGTGAACCAATCAGATTGCTCTGTTCCTGTGTAGTACATATACCAATCCTCATCCTCATCCTCCTCAACCTCGGTATCCTGTGCATAGTCACAGCCATCTCTTACCACGACATTAAATCAAATCGTATAATATACCCTTTATAAACACCGGAACACGATACAGTGTGTATTTAAGCTCCCAGCAGCACTACCGGATAAGTGACGGAAGCACGCGAACCTGACGTGACCTCGCACTGGACTGAGACTGGCTCCGTGGCATGTGTGTGGGGATGCGGTTTAGGGTTACAGGGTTTATCGAACCGTTTTCCACCATCCGACACGTTCGGACGCCTCACATCGCTTCTCGCTTAACAAACACGGCCTTTAATTATTTATCCTGTTTCTCATCCACCAGCTGACAAGCGCATCCTGAGAGAGAGACAGAGAGAGAGAGAGAGAGAGAGAGAGAGAGATGCCGTGACGACGCACACGCATACACACAGGTTAAACTAGGCTTCATTTGCTGTGACCTTTGACCCATGCTAGTGGAGTAGAGTTCTCGTGACGGGTGATAATGTGTATAAATAGATTTGATGATTTTTCTCGGGAGGCGCTACGGGACAGGACGGCACATGCACTGCCTACAGATATACGTGGTAATCATGCTTATTTATAATGAATACTGAATGTTCACTGTGGATACATCAGGTAAGGCATTGTAAGTGTTTCCATGGCAACCACTAATAATTTTAGAGAAAATAAAGAGGATATGAAAGAACACTGTTACTGAAGGGCCGCCCACATGAGCGCAAACAGTCGGGAGTGCCGACACTTTCATGGGAATACAGAGGAGTTTGTGTGCCGTCCTGATCAGATGATGTGAGTGTGTGCGTGTGTGTGAGTGTGTGTGTGGGAACTGGAGGGGAAAAAAATAGAAATTAACTGGCTAATAACTGAAAGTGAAATTTGGTTGCTTCTTTATTTCTTGTTCCCAGAGACCGATCACGGCGTGGGTGTGTGTGTGGTACATCTGCTTATGTGTGTAAATGTTTCTCTCACTGCATTTTAAGATGAAATAATAATATTCCATTATTATTTTTTTTTCCACACGGCGCTGGATTTCTGAGCAGCACTCGGATTAAACACATCCTGGAAAAGTAAAAAAAAACAAACGCCAGATCAGCAAAAACAAACTCACACACACATACATTCTTTGCACGAGTCGCTTCTTCCTCACGCAGCACATGTTTGGAATTAGCGTTCAGCTGACGTGGTCTCAGAAACACGCAGCGCTGTCACTGTATAAATAAAACGCACACGCCGCATGTTCAGAGCTTTTCAACTCTGGCGTCAGAGGTTTCTCGTGGATATGCTCTGAGAGACGAGCGTGTTCTATAGTCCGTGGGTTGCCCCTAACTTTCTGAGAGAGAAGACGGAGCTTGAAATAAATTCAGGGTGAGATTAGAACAGATGAAGAAGAAAATGCTACGAGCTTTTTTCAGAGAAAACTGAAGAAAAGGAGAGCAAGTGGGAGAGAAGTGTAAACAGGGTTCACACATACGCACGAGAGGCCTGTACTATTCTATCTGGGTGAAGATTAAAATGGGGGCATGTCCTAATTACAGAACTTCATGTCTACGTTACAGTAAAACTCTAAATGTTTTCATAGTTCAGTGCAATATAAAAGGTTCTGTCTAGAGGAGTCTAGCACAAACTAACTTACGTATCAGTCACACCCACAAAACTGAAATCTGAAAATGGATACATGTGCCATGTGGTAATACTTAAATCTTAATAATTCTTAGCTATAGAGGCACATAAGCTCCTCCCCCTTTTTGTAGGGTGCCATTACTTTTGTTCTTATTGAACCCGTGGGCTTAATTTACACAAATAAACCAACTGGACTCTCAGAGCTACTGTATCTCGTGCTCGTGTGTAAACGCTCCTGCGGATTTATTCACGACTTATGAACCTTTCTAAAAGAGTGAGTGGAATGAGTTGTATTCTATCCAAACTCACAGGGATGTGAGAAATGGAGTTGATTATTTTATTCAAATTTAATAAAGTTTTTAACGGCATAGCCGATTAGCTTTTAGCTTAGCATGGAGTCTCACACAGTTGCTGCACTGCCACTTGCCTGCCATTGCTTACGATGGCTCCGCCCCTTACTGAGGCAAGATCACTGGCATCAGGCGATGCAAATGACTAGAGGTCTGTTTCTCAAGGCAGGCTGAGAAAGTCCTGTTTAGGGGGAGGGGGTTACTCAAATTCTTAAATAACAATTCTTACAATCAAGTTACTGTTATTAATACAGATTATACATTTTGTTGATTTTGTGGAAGAAGTCCAGAGTAAATGGAGAAGCCGGTTGCTGAGTTTCCCCCAGTGAACCCCCCACATCCCCTGACACACCACCTTCTGTGAAGTCGGCTGATGATCTGAATGTACTGAACAGATATAAAATGGAGACTCGAATAATGAGCAAGTGGTTCAGGGAGCACGAGGAATCATTTTCACATATGTATCGGCACCCCAGAGTCCTGACCTTAACACTATTGAAAGTTTTGGGGACGTGCTGGAGAAGACTGTATGGAGTGGTTCAGTTTTTCACTCATCAATTCAAGACATTGGTGAGAAATGAACCCAACGCTGGATGGAAATAAACGTAATGTTGGTAAAGTTTGTTGAAAGGATGGCATGATGGCATTATGTGCTTTACATTATTTCGGTATTTTTCACTCATTTAAATCACTGGAAGATCTTATTATGGCTAATTTCATTGTGATTGTAATTACACTGTTATGGCTAACTTTTCGAAGGCTCTTTTGGTTTTGTGGTGTTGGTGGATGTTTATAATTTGGTGTTAAAGGATGAAACCTGTCTGTCTACAGATGGTGAGTGAGAAGGTGGGTGGTGCAGAAGGAACCAAGTTGGATGAAGAATTCAAAGACCTGGAGAGAGTAAGCAATGGTTCTATTCTTTTTCTTTCTTAATACAGGTGCTCGGAGAGCGCAAACCTCCGCCAAGCCTAACCTCCGCCAAGCCTACCCTTTCTCCATGGTGATTAATGTGGAACGGCGTTTTGGGTGAAGTGTTTGTCGTAGTTTACCAGAAAATTAATCTGGTATTTACGTTAATGATAATAAAATCGTTATCTTCATCACTGCATGGTGAAGCCGGATCTCCCCGAAACGTGTCACATGGCCTGTCTGGTTAGTTCGTTATTCTTTGATTCTGAGGTTGTGTTAAGTTTGCTTAATAATTACCTCACATTGACCGCTGTGTGTTTAGCAATGCTTATGTAATGCTACTGTAACACACACCACTGAGGGAAATGTCAGCTGTACTTAACCCGCTGCTCCGTGTGGTGGTGGAAGTGACACCTGTTACAGCCACTCATAACAACCGCCTCATACACACACACACACGCACACACTCTCTCTCTCTCTCTTTCTAAATTAATGAATATATTAAAGGGTGACTTTGATATTAAGGCATAAGTAATGCTGTACAACATTATTTTGCTTCTGAAGTAAAGTTCAGAAATGTTCTGTGGAACACATCACATGATCAATCATTTCACAAGTTTAGAGGGAAAAGGGAATAGAACATACAGTACTCCACTACTACAGGTGGCGCTTTTTCAACAACAAAAATCACAGCTCTTTTAGTGACTACAGGAAGTTGACTCCTGTTCCTCAGAGATGTTGGAATGAATCATCATGGGTAAACTTAATAAAAGCTTGCATGCATAGTTTATTATTATTTTTATTATCATTATTATTATTATCATTATTATTATTATTGTTGTTGTTGTTGATAATAAAGCGTTTGTGGACAAAAAAATGAATTTAGTAATAAATCCTCACACAGTGGGAGGCTATTGTACTGTGAAAAGTGGGACGTGAAGGACGTTGAAGAAACTGTAAATGTGGAAGTGTTGTGCATTAAATGCACTGGGATATACACCATGTGCTTATGTAAACCCGTAGACATGTGTGGGTTGTATGTAAATGTAATGTGGTATGATGTGCAGATGTGCCAAGTTTTATTTTATTTACATGTTTATTAGTTTATATCTGATTTGTTAGTTTATTATCTGTATACTATTATTATTGCCGTTATCTTGCCTTATCGGAACTGACACAAATGGTAGCCTTTTCAAGCAGGTTAATGCAAACTACTGAATGCATTTTAGCAGGTCATAACTTCGAAGATGTTAGTAAAAACCACCTGCTGATGAAAATATATGTTTTCAATGTAACAGGAGTCTGGAAGTTTTTAATTCGGGTCTTTCAGAGCAGGTGGCCGGTTCTACCTACATCTATACACCAAGCCGGCATGTACACTAAAACCAGCAGTTTTGTGCAGTGTGATGTCCCACTTGATCCGTTGTGGTGTACCGGCAGTCACACAAATGTAATAAATTAGCTGAATGTCTGCATGTTCAGATCTAATGATCAGATTGGCCACTTCCAGCTTAACCAACATCATTAAGTTAGCGGACGACACTGTGGTGGGCCTGATCTCAAACAACGACGAGACAGCCTACCTAGAGGAGGTCAAAATCCTGGAACTATGGGGCCAGGACAACAACCTTCCCCTCAACGCAAGCAAGACAAAGGACTTTAGTACCAGGAATGACCAGCCCCTGATCATCAACGGGACCCCATTGGAGAGAGTGGACAGTTTCCGGTACCTAGGTGTTTACATCATGCAGGACCTGACATGGTTCTGTCATGTTAACACCCTAGTGAAGAAGGCCCGACAGCGTCTCTTTCATCTCAGACGCCTGAAAGACTTTATACTGCCCTCAAGGGTGCAAAGGACCTTCTACACCTACACCATTGAGAGCATGCTGACAGGAAGTATCACAGCCTGGTTTGGAAACAGCACCAAACGGGACAGGCGAGCTCTCCAGAGGGTAGTACGATCAACAGAGTGTACCATCCATATGGAGCTTAATGACCTGGACACTATATACAGCAAGCGGTGCTGGACCAATGCCAGGAAGATAATCAAGGACCTCAGCCATCCCAACAATGGACTCTTCTCTCTGTTGCGGTCAGAGAAACGTTTCCGTTCCTTGAAAGCAAACACTGAGCGAATGAGGAGGAGCTTCTTCCCGCAGGCCGTTCAGGCCCTGAACCAGAACACTAGTGCCTGGACACTGTAGACTCTACACACACAAACATCCACCTCGGCTGATCGTTGCACACGACACGTTGCCACTTTACAGACACTTGTCACTTTTTGCACACAAACACTTTACAGACTCTACTAGAAAAATCACTACTGCAATAAATTATTGCCTGTACATTTACATTTTATATTTTTTACATTGAATTTTTTTTTGTATCCTATATTTTATCTTATGTATATTTTATTTTATTTTATTTATTTTCTTATTTCTATTCCTTTGCATTTTTTATTTATCTGACTTTTAAATCCTTTCTAAAATTATTGTTCTTTTATTCTTGTTGCTTTGACAGTTTACTCTTTACATTTTGAACAGTCGTACTAAGCATTTCCCTACATATTGTACTGTGTATAATTTGTATGTGAAAAAATTTGAATTTGAATTTGAATTTAACACTCAGCACCATATCAGATTTCAGCCTGTATGATAAGAGAACACACTAGACTAGTTAGTTCACTACTACGTGAAATGTGATTAAGTTGCTCAGCGTAGCGAGTCTCATTTCTGTTTTTTTATTCCACAGAAAGTGGATGTGACCAGCAAAGCCGTGGTGGAGGTCATCTCCAAAACCTCAGAGTACCTGCAGCCCAATCCAGGTGAGAGCAGAGCGGCATGCTCAGGAGAGTTTAACATTCTGAAATGCAGCTTTTATTACAAAAAGACAAAAGAGCCAAAATGTGTGTGTGTGTGTGTGTGTGTGTGTGTGTGTGTGTGTGTCAGCATCCCGTGCCAAGCTATCTATGCTAAACACTATGTCCAAGATCCGTGGGCAGGTGAAGAGCCCTGGATACCCGCAGGCAGAGGGTCTTCTGGGAGAGTGCATGGCCAAATATGGGCGTGACCTCGGAGAGGAAACCAACTTCGGTGAGTTTATACGATCCACACAAATTCAACGGCCAACTGTACCGGACAATCAACCTAAAACAGGCAAGTCGTTTGGCTGCAGATCTGCGAAAATTTGCTTATTGAAAATAAAGTTAGACGGCCATGTGAATCATGTAGATTCGAGGAGAAAAAAAGGGGGGTTCAGGGCTGCAAGGTGTGGTTTGATGCATTCAGCACTCTTCCAAGTCGACTGATTTCCTTTAATCAACACCTTCTGACCAATCACAGTTTAGGATTGTAGCCCATGTTATAATGCTTTAAATATGACCCGACATGTACTGAGCATTTCCAGATGTTCATATCATGTCGGTCACTCTCAGAATTATTGGCACCCATCATGGAAATGGAATGAACCTCCTGACAGGGGCAGCCAGAAATATCCGGACACTTTATTTGAAAACAGGCGAAGAACATCAGTTAGGGTTTAGGAGCGTTTTCTTATAGCCAGGCTTCGTTTTACAGCAAACGTGAGAATATTTACAGACAAAACGTTTGATTCGATCTGATTAAAAGCTCATTCAGTGTAAAACTGAAGATAAACCCGGAGGTGATGCTTGATATCCAACTTTTACACTCAGAAATGTAGGGCTGTGATCTTGATCCTCAGCAGTTTGTTATTTTGGGGTAGGATGGAGAAGGACTTTAGGATTGCTTAAGGATCAGTGTTTAGCTGGAATGACACGGTGCGTTTGTTATATTTAACGTCTGACCAGAATATAAAATAAACCCCAGAAAGAACACTGAGAAACTCGCCCGCCGCCTCTGAATAAGCGTTACGGCTCGGTTAACGTGTCTCTTTAAAACGAGGATGAGGCATGAAACCGGCTGCTCAGTGGCAAAGTGTGATTCGACTTTCATGGCAAAAATAATCCAATTGCCTGATAGATAAATATAAACCCAAGTGGGCAGTTTAATGGGGTAGGATTGTTGTGTTCTTCCACTTTGTTTCCATGGAGACACTGACATCCGTGTCCTTATTTCTTCTTAAAACTGAATAAATATGTTTTAGTTCAGAAAGAGGCCTCGGTGCTTCCGATTCTGGTGTTAATCAGTACATCAAACCGATAGTTTCTTCATTCATTCATTTTATAAATCATCATATATTTTATTAGGTCGAAGACCAGGACCAACACAAATCTACATTGCTGTAATTCATATTGTACAACTGCTGAGTTCTGATTGGTCAGGAGGTGCTGTAGTTGTACCTGTAACTTGCTCGTTTTATTTCGAATGTGATATCATTTCTGTAGCATCAGTTTATATACAGGGAGGTTCAGTGTTTACGGACAGAGTCTTGAGTGTTGGGCAAAACTTTTGGACAATTTCAGGAGGAGTTTACACTTAGTGATTTGTTAGTAAAACAGCGGGGGTGGGGTGGGGGGGGTTGTAGGGCTGGTGAAAGAACGAGCGTTTGTAGCTGCTGTACTACAGAACACGACTCTTTGAGAAATTGCTTTATGTTAATGTTCTACTACAGGTAAGTAATCAGCGCCATCACCACGACGCCATGACGTCGTAACAGATGCAGCTTTTTTCTCACCACAGGCGCTGCACTGGTCGACGCCGGCGAAAGCATGAAGAGGCTCGCCGAGGTGAAGGACTCGCTGGACATCGACGTCAAGCAGAATTTCATCGACCCTCTACAAGGACTGTGTGATAAAGACCTGAGAGAGATCCAGGTGAGCCGAGCGTCCTACACGGTCAACCGACAGGCTTTTACAGGCAGGCAGATTACCGAGAAAACCTACACCTTATTCCTCAGAACGAGCCTTTTCCGAAATAATGGGTGAAAATTCATGGCAGAGCTTTAACGGCATCATTTTAAGTGGAAGAAACAGGTGGTGGAGCGCTAATAGTTAAAAAAATATGAACCAATCAGGTTTCAGTACGCAAGTGAAGGCTGGTTGAGCAAAGGAAAGTGGGTGTGCATTGTCACTACACACACACATTATATATATATATATATAAAATCCAGATTATCTCTGCTATTTGTTTATTACCACACAATGGAGCGATTGAGGGTTTGGAATGTTTAGTACCCCCATGGGCCTTGCATTGACTTCCATTCACTTTCCACTAATTTTGACCTCAAATAACTTTACTTCCGAATCATTCTGTTGTTTTACACATCTGTTATTCTTTTCTAGAGAAACACAGCACTGTACGTCCGCCTCCATCACCCCTTGCCCCATGATACCCCTCCCCCCTACTAAATATGGGGTCACAAGCCTGCGATATCCGGTCAGACTACCGTATTACATGGATAAAAAGCTCTCAGGAAATTATTTATTGGATCGTACCAAAAGTAGCACTCTTAAGGAACTCAGAGAGTCAGAATCGGAAAGCTTTTCAAAAGACGTCAAAGTGACGTTTGAAGTTCGAAGTGACCCAGATGGATTTTTAGGGTGCAGCTACGACAGACGGTAAGGTAGACACTCGTTCTCTTGTGTCATCAAAGTATAAATTTCCAAACAGTCAGCAAGACATTCATTATAAGCAACCGCCCTTCCCCCCCATTCTAGCTCCATTCAAAACCTATGTGGTGGCTCTGCCCTCTTATTTTTTTTCCCCACGAGTGGTTTCGCATCACATTGACACACACATCCATCATCAAGACTACAACTTAAAATTACATCTAATTCCTGTGTGTGTGTGTCCTGTAGCATCATTTGAAGAAGCTGGAAGGTCGTCGGCTGGATTACGACTACAAGAAAAAGCGTCTCGGTAAAATCCCGGACGAGGAAGTGAAGCAGGCGCTGGAGAAATTCCACGAGTCCAAAGAGGTGGCGGAGATCAGCATGTACAACCTGCTGGAGACCGACGTAAGCAAAACACGGCTTTCCTAAGAACAAGCGCACAAATACAGTACACCTGTGATGAGTTCCCGCACCCCTGTCAGAGCTTCATCAGCACCCCATGAGGTCTGACCAATCACAATCCAGAGTCTGCAAAAAGGCTTTATGGGTATTAAAGTGATGAATCTGTAGTCTAGATCAGGTATTTGCTCTGCGCCCCTTACTTTTTTATTTTGTATTTTTTAAGTCTCAGTTCTGGGAGTTTTCCTTTTTTTCCCCTCAAGCCTGCCGTGGGTTGTTCCGGCGGGTTAGTGGATTAGTCACAGCTCACAGCACTGCCCACTTTTCTAAAGTTGCAGCACATCCCTGTCATAAGGCTGTAAAAAGATCCTGGAGTTGTTTGTTTTTCTAGGTTTTGTCCCGGGAGAGCTCACAGTGCCCCCTACTGGATGATCAGAACACTGTACAGAATGAATTCTGGTTTGAATGTAAAGGAGGGATTTCCTCTCGGATGCTATGCAGGAAGTTATACATTAACTCCAAATAAACATTTTTTTGTCACCGGAAGGGAATGTGTTTGAGAGAGGTATTCCTAAGGTGTGTGTGTGTCTCTCCCTCTTTCTCTCTTTCTCTCTGTAGATAGAACAGGTGAGCCAGCTCTCCTCGTTGGTGGAGGCTCAGCTCCAGTATCACAAACAGGCCGTACTGATACTTGAAGAACTCTCTGACAAATTGAAAGACAGGTGTGTGTGTGTGTGTTCGTGTGTGTGTGCTGCTGGAGTTATGAGACACCCTGTATACACAGTAAACTAAAGATGAAGTGTTTACTATAACGTGGTGTGTGTGTGTGTGCGCGTGTATCTAGGATTCACGAGGCGCAGTCTCGTCCCCGCAAAGAGTACATCCCTAAACCCAAACCCATCTTCGATTTCGGAGAAACCAACGAGCAGTCGAACGGAGGCTTCACACCCGTTTCTGCTCCTCCACCCATCCGAACCACAGGTAAGCCATGTGACCTCCTCCCCCCATATACCTGCTACAGGTACGACTCCGAGCGTCAGCATCCCACAGATCCGCAATTTAAATAAAACCTTTAATCATTATGTGACTGAACGATGTATCGCGGAGAAATGAATCAGGATTATATTACAAGGGAAGGATTGAAAGAAGAGAACGTTTTACTGCCTTCCCATAAGACTCGGTTTTCTAATCGAGACAAGATAACTTTATTTAAATTTCTCACGTTAGGAATTAAAACCAAATAAAAGGATATAAAGAGAAAATGATGATTCACAGTTCATTTAAATATTCTATATTAAATATTCAGTGGTTAGCACGTCCACCTCACAGCAAGAAGGTCGTGGGTTCGATTCCCGGGCTTGGGACGTTTCTATGTGGAGTTTGCGTGTTCTCCCAGCTTCCACCGGGTACTCCGGTTTCCTCCCACAGTGCAGTAACGTGCACAGTAGGCTGACTGGCTGTTCTAAATACCCCCTAGCTGTAACAGTGAGTGTGCCCGCACACACACACACACACACACACACACACACACACACACACCTGGCCAGCTGTTCAGGGTGTACCCTGCCCTTGCCCAGAGTCGGCCGAGATGGGCGCCAGGCTCCCCGCGACACTAATTAGGATTAAAGGTCTTAGAGAATGAATTCATATTTAAAGGTCTCCTCTCATCGTGAATGAATATAATGCAGTAATTGACTAAAAGGAATAAAGCACCCCTCGTGTTCAGGGTAATGTGTGTAACTGCGTTTCAGTACCCGTCTGTCTCAACAGTGTTTTATTCTGCACTTGACTGACAGGTCGGGTTCATTAAGGTTTTTTTAAGTTTTTTTTTTTATCTTAACCAGGTTTTTTTGTTGTTGTATTTTTTCTTTCTAACAAACTGATGAAGAGAGACAATGTACACTGTGTGTGTGTGTGTGTGTGTGGTGTAATGGGTTGGTGGCAGGGTGTGATACCACCGACTGGCTGTGTGTGTGTGTTTGTGTATGTGCGCATGAGAGAGGGAGAGAGATGGCAGGACGAGTGAACATCTGTCTGCGTCTCTCATCACTCTGTGACCCTGTTTTGCTTTTCATTTCTCCTCCTCTGACATCAGATCACCCATTCAAACGCAGCAGGTCATCATGGAAACCCAGATGGAGTGAGTCCGACGACGTGTGTAAACGTGTGCATGTGTGTTTTGAGAGGAGATAAGACCATAGGCGGAATCACACAGACGTTTGTTCGGGAAAATGATTTGTACATAAATAAAGTTATAGTTTGTTAAAAAAGCAGTTCAAGTCTTTAAAAACGTAAACACAACTCAAATAAAGGATGTAAACATTCCTTGAGATCCGGGAACAGCTTGAATGTCGACACCACCGCCGATTTCATACAGCGCCGTCTGCGAGAGTTTTAGGCCACACCCCCTGGTCTGAAAATCACGCCCATCACGCCTGATGCAGACGCTCGACTCAGAGGAGCGCGACGATTTACTTACACACGAAGGAAGTTTCAGATGGGACATAGTGCAGGACCTTTTATACTAGCCTTTACGGTAGCGTGTTTACTCAGAGCACAGTGTCTTTGTACCACTCAGGAATCTTTTTTCTGCCGCTTATGGGAGATCCCGCACTGATTTATGGGTAATCAGATGTTATAGTGCTGCCTTGTTAGACACCCTCATGAGCCCCCGACACTCAAATCAGATTAGCGAAGGAGCTGACAGTCCAAGCCAGGCACAGTGTGTCGTGAGCCACTGAGAGGCAGCGCTAGGCCTGGAGTCAGCGCACTATGAAGCCTGCTGGCTTCATCATGGTCCTGTTGAAAATCTGTTGCCCTGTGAAGCGCGCCAGCGCTCGGTTACATCACGTCAGCTTCAGAGACGACTGGATGTTCGAGCCGCTCATTAGGAGCAAGTGTTACTCTTTAACTCTGTGCCTGAGATTTCACAATGTT
Source organism: Porochilus rendahli (assembly GCA_039654305.1). Classification (NCBI taxonomy): domain Eukaryota; kingdom Metazoa; phylum Chordata; class Actinopteri; order Siluriformes; family Plotosidae; genus Porochilus; species Porochilus rendahli. The sequence goes on along the minus strand of JBCNYG010000015.1, from coordinate 1,237,534 downwards.
TACACACAAGTAGGACAAGGCAAGAACTGCGGGGTTAGTGGGGTGGGGGGTGGGTGGGTGGGTGTGTGTGTGTGTGTGTGTGTGGACTTAAAAACTGTAGGCATGCGCGGCCTATGTATTCAGTATCACTCGAAAATCATAAACCTTTATAGGTTTTTGGATTTTTATGAAATATGAAGGTAGACGTGATATTTTCAGTAGAGAGTTTCTTTACAGCAGGGTTTATATCACGATATCAGTAGAGTATCGATCGGTTACTCCGCCCTGATTCCATCCCTGTGTTCTGTACAGAACAAAGAAATCCTGGGGTGGAAGTTTATTCATCACTGTTTTGTGCATCATTACTTTATTTAACCTGAAAAATAAAAACAGCTTCATCAGGCAACAGTTTTCTTCTTTTTTCTTTCTTTTTTTCTTTGTTTTTTAGCTTTCTTTCCTCCCTTCATTCTTTTCTTCCTCACCCTATTTCTTCCTTTCCTTCTTCTCCATTTTGTCCATATTTTCCTCCCCTTTTCTCCTGAGATTTATTTCTCCTTTTCTCCCAGCTTGTCCTTCTTTCCTTATTTCTCTCTTCCTCTTATTCTGTTTCTTCGTTTCTCTCCATCTTTCATTTCTGCTGTCTTTCCTTCATTCTGTGTCCTTTCTCCCTTTATTACCCATCCTTACATTTCTTTCTCTTTTTCATCTTTACACCCTTTCTGTCTCCCATCTTTCTTTTCCTCCATCCTCTTTTTTTGTCTTTTCATCTCTTCTCTCTCTCTCTCTCCCTCATTAGTGGACCCAACAGCAGATGATAACACAAGTATATAGAGTGTATTAATAAAATCTGTACTGTACTCTGATCTGTAGATAAGTTTATATAGTTTCATTGAATCTGGCGGGTTATTAAGAATAATTTGGCCTTTACAGGGTCAGTCTGCAGGGATCTGGATTCTTTTAAAAATGTAATAAAAATCCTGGATCCAGAATGTGAGCTGGAGCATCACCAAAATCTAAAAGTCATTTCCCTGGAGGAAATGTCATCAAAATCCACATAAAAGGGTTTTTTGTAATCTTGCTAACGATACACAAACTTAACCAAATACAGAACCTCTTCAGTGCTGTAGAAAAGAAATCAAGTGAATAACAGACATGAACGTTCGTGCAGTATATGACGGCTGATTTTAATTAAACACTGAAACGTCAATAATATCGGCACATGGCTCAGCGGAGTGCAGCTGAGGGCTTTAACAGACACACTGACATGGAGTGCAGTGGCGTCACATTCACGTCCTCTCATTAACACGGAGTGCAGTGGGGTCTTGTTCATGTCCTCTCATTAACATGGAGTGCAGTGGCGTCACGTTCACGTCCTCTCATTAACACGGAGTGCAGTGGGGTCTTGTTCACGTCCTCTCACTAACACTGAGTGCAGTGGCGTCACGTTCACGTCCTCTCATTAACACGGAGTGCAGTGGCGTCGCGTTCACGTCCTCTCTCTAACACGGAGTGCAGTGGCGTCGCGTTCACGTCCTCTCTCTAACACGGAGTGCAGTGGGGTCGCATTCACATTCTCTCACTAACGGAGTGCAGTGGGGTCTTGTTCACGTCCTCTCATTAACACGGAGTGCAGTGGGGTCGCGTTCACGTCCTCTCACTAACACGGAGTGCAGTGGGGTCGCGTTCACGTCCTCTCACTAACACGGAGTGCAGTGGCGTCGCGTTCACGTCCTCTCACTAACACGTGTGAATACCTTCCACTGCTTCTGCACTTCTACTGATTTAACCAATGCAGAGTTCTTACAGGATGAAGAATTCTCCAATCAGCAAACACCGGGATCGTCCTCAGGATGGGGGTGGGGGGGTGGTCGGCATAAATGTTCACAGTTTTTGGGATGACGTTTATCTCTATAATGCAGTAATAAGTCCACGCATCAGCACCATGTGTGCAACCTTTTCACTTCTAATTTCTTTATTTCAATCTCACACCATTACCTGAGCACTTAACACCCCACCTCAACAATCCACTAATGACTTTTGTGTGTGTGTGTGTGTGTGTGTGTGTGTGTGTGGCTCCAGCAGATCAGCCATGCTGTAAAGCCCTGTACGACTTCGAGCCGGAGAACGAGGGCGAGCTGGGCTTCCGCGAGGGCGACGTCATCACTCTGGCCACCCAGATCGACGAGAATTGGTTCGAGGGAACTCTGCGCGGCCAGTCGGGATTCTTCCCTTGCAACTACGTGGAGGTGATGGTCCCGCTGTCGCGCTAAACCTCCCCGACGGAGAGACAGGCGGCGAATGAGGGAAAGGATGGAGGAGTTTTTATAAACGGAGGGTCTTTCAGCCATGTCAGCACCTGAACTCTGGCATTTTGACCTTTTATGAAGGAAAGAACTTTTTCTTCTCACATTCCAGAGGAAGAAAGGATGAAATGACTGATTACGATCACGACTGTTACCGTGGACCGGGACTGATCGCTTTGAACCTCGTAGACGACTGACGACTAACATCTGACTGTAACGCACTTTTATAAACGACGTTAACTGACGGTAGACACGACTCCTGATCAAACAATTACGAAATTCCGCAAAGTCTCGTAGTTTAGCATAGATATATGCATACTTCGGGAAAAATCCCCAATCTGAAGCCATTTTTAAAGTCCGTAAACCGTTTAAAGCACCGAATTAGAAAAGATGCTGAATGCATAACTTCATCTTTATCTTTCCCCGTTTGTAGAAAAACGTCTTGCTGTCTCCCGTGATGTTTGAAATTCTTCGCATCACAGTTTTTAAATCTATAAATTTACAGAAAGCGCCATGAATAGGAATATCTAGGTCTGATCCTGTAATCCAATCAATACACAGAAAACAATACAACAACCCTGTCCTGCGTGCTATACACACAAAAAGAGAGACTCCAACTAACCCGACGTCTCCTGACTGCCCCCTGCTGGTAAGGAGGTGATTTTAAGGACTGTCTTGACTCTGCACTGTGGGCTGCGTGTGTTTCAGCCGTTCAGTGTGTAGCGTTCCTGAGCCTCGTTTATTCACACACACACACACAATACATACATTCATTCATTCAAGCACACACACACACACACACACATACATACACATAATTTAACATAGTGATGTGCACCATGTGAACACCGCATCAGAATAACCGAAGAGACTGGAGTTGAGGTGAAGAACATAAAGTGCACGCTTTAATATTTTCCGTTGTTTCCTGTTTGCCAGAGTGGGGCATTAAAATTCATGCATTAACCAAACGTGAAAATCACTGGGTTCTAACAGTGTTTCTCAGAACCTCAGATTGATGTGAAATAGAATGAAAACCTCCCAAACTCACCTGTTACTCTGAAGACATGAATATTTTCATGATCAGGTGGTTTTTACTAACATCTACAGAGTTGCAATCTGCTAAGATGCATTCGATAGTTAGCATTAGCCTGTTTTGATTCCATTCCACCCACATATATGTGTGGTATAAGAAAAAAAACATATTTAGTAGAGCTAAATATGTGGTATAAGGGAAAAAATGTCTACAATTTGATCCCTACAGACCTGTTTCGCGGTTGCCCACTCATCAGGGGATTTATATATATATAAATATATATATTAAGAAATATATATATTAAAGGTTAACGCAATTTTTTTAGGATTCACCACTAGAGGGTGCTGAAGTGCTGTTTCAGAGGCAGTACTTAAAGAAACTGTCAATACTGTAATGGGATTACAGTCTGGAACATATACCAGCTTTAACACAATGATTCACTTCATTAAGGGGAGGGATTGAGGGATGGATGGATGACCATTGAGTGATAGACGTGTTCGAGAAGGGAAAACACTAAAGCGTGCCACTTTTCTCTTCTCTGCATTCCAGCAATGGGTCAGTGAGAAAGAACTCATCGTTCGTGTACGGTAGAATCTGCGAACACACTGACCCTGAAGAGTTAAACACTACACGTCCTTTCTCCTGTGAAGAATTATTTTTTCTTTTTTGTGGTGAGAGGAGTCTGAGATCACTGCACTACAGCACGTTAGGGTTTAATGTGACCGTGTGCATGCAGGAATACAGCCAAAACGCCTGGCGCTACTGCAGCGTACACCTCATGCTCGGCTTTAACACGTCGCCCGATTTTAACTTCTGTAATCTCTGTAGACGATACTACAGTACTACTCTGTAGACACACACACACACACACACACACGTACAGAAGCCCTAAAGCAAAAGGTTTTCTTAAAGGCTACATCATTATTCGCACAGAACAGCTCAGCAACTTGTTACACACGTGCACACGTCTGAGTTTTCTGTAATTAATACATGTTGGGAATAAATGTGTGATGTAATGATTCAGTCTTTTCCACCCTCCTGTACTACAACTGACCTCACGCTTAACCCCGCCCCAAAATCGAGACTGACCAGTCAATAATCATTTACAGCAGTTGTGATAAAGCTCCGTCTGGTGAATGCAGCAAGACAGACATTTCCACTAGTATTTTGTACTCAATAGCTGGAAATGGCTGCCTTTCAACAGGGATGGGGGTGGGGTTCCTCTTGTGGATCTTAAATCAAGCAGGAAATATACGTCGTATATAAAATCGTACAAGCCTTGTAAGAGGTCAGCATAATATTCCTTAGGGATCAGGGCTTCTGTACGTACCTACACACACACGCAAGATTAACACTATTGTCCGACTTCAGACTGTTTGTAATGTAAAGAATCGGAAGTGTACGTTAACGTGAGTATGATGTAATGATATGATGCTTTATGATGTTGAAACGTGCAACAGTGTTGACCCTTGACCTCAGTGTGTCTTGCATGCCAGTCGTTTACTTTTTAATCCTTTTCCCTGTTAATCTGTTAACATTTTTACTGTCCTGTTTACATTGTGTGTGCGTGCATGGCGTGTTTGTGCGTGTGTGTGTGCTAGAGAGAGGGGGGGGGGATTCCTATTCAGAAAAAAAGGAAAACAGAGAAAATCGAAGAGGTTTGCGTGCCTTGAGGACATGAAAGAGAAAGCTAGGACACCAAACGAATTCCTGTTAGCATCGGGTTATCTTTCCGTTCCTCTGTACCATATGAAAAGGGCTCGGTGTGTTTCTGGCTTGGGCATGAGCTGTGTACAGACGTACAAGCATGAGTACAGATGTGCCTTTGCAGCAACACAACAGTTTAAAAAGAAATAAATGAATTAAATAAAGGAGATATTTTTCCTTCTAATACACACGAGTGCCGGAATAATTTCACACTTAAATATTATTCTGGTTCTCTTCTTTAGTATTATATTATTTTTCTACATACACCTCTGTTTTTTAATTAATTATTTGCATGCTAGCTTTATACGATAGCTTGCTAATGTATGCTTTAGTTTGTAAAAACAAAAAGTCTGGTTTGTCTTGAAGGAAAAAAAAAAGCTAACTTCGGTATCTTGTTATTCCTGAATATAGTGTAAGCCTGAATATTTGTACTTGCTTTCTCCCCTTCATCTTTTACATAAATAAATGTTTTCAAAACCGTGCTCTGGGACCATTTCTTTATTTTAGTCAAGAGAACATAATTTAATGCATAAAAAGTGTGCTGTCCATTTCTCATGGCGATGTACGGTGGCCTGGAGAGACCAACATGCTGCAGATTCAGACAGGACATGTGATGACATGTCTAAACATCGTTAGCTTTTGTGTGAGCGACGCGGAAGGTACTGTGGCGCACCGATTAGCCTCTTGGACTGGGCGTGCATTCATGGACTGCGGACAAACAAAACATCTCACGCAAGGTCAGAGGAAGCTCTTTGTGCCCCTGCATTCTATAAAAATGCTTCTTTAGTACATTTCAGCAAAGACGAGATCGAAAACTTGAATCGTATGCATGACTAATTGGTGCCACATGAAAGGGTCAGTGAATGTGTGTATTCAAGTTTTTTGGTAGTTTGCATGATTCAATGATTATTTAAATACAGTTACATCAGTTTACTCCATTACCCACAATCCCATTTGACTACCTGCTACTAGTGACGCACGTTTCTGGTCATCTGAAAGTAACAAGAACGATGAAGCAGCGCATTAAGGCTCATTTAAGCACAGCGTTAAATATGCATGTGGTTTGTCTCAAAAAATATAGGGCAAGAGCATAACAATAGCGTCAAAAATAAATGTTGAATGAAGTGAATGTGTGTGATATTCTTCACAACAGATCAAAATATAATTTTCAAGTTGCAGAAAACATGTAAATTCAATTCAAAAAGAATCAAAGCTTGGCAGAATCAAAGCTTGGCAGAATCAAAGCTTGATTTCAGGCACTGTACCAGAAGTGAACCACATTTCGTACCAGAAGAGTAACACTCCTGACACCAGTGATCTCACGTCAGCAGCGATTAGCGAACGAAAACAGCTGAAGCGTTCAGTGTAGGTACCATTATAATTATGAACGAACCAGAATAAATTGTAGGCGGTGTCTGCATTATTTCAAGTGAGACATGATTTGTTTTTAATGGCATAACTTTGAGGTAATGCTGTGTAATTTAATAAAAAGTTTTAAACATCTGTATGATATTTTGCACATGGAAATCCATGTATCTGTAAATGTTCACTTTATGAAGTTGTACCTGCTGTAGACCACCGCACTGCCACACATGAACAAAACCCCTGTACAGATGATTCATATGAACTTGAACTTTATTCAACATTTCACAATCACAGCTCAACACTACAAGCCTTTTTCTGAAATCTGCGCGACTGTGTAACAAAGGCTTCAGATTTCTGCTTTCAGGGCTTCTGCTTTTAACAAATAAGGATTAATTTTCATGATTTCTTCAAGCTTATTTTCATAATACCTGCTACAGTTATCTCCACTGTTGTTTCATTCTCAATCACTCATTTGCTTAATCCTATTAGGGTCGCTGGTAGGCTGGAGCCTATCTCAGCCATTACTGGATAAAGGCGGTGTGTACACCCTGAACAGCTCACCAGTCCATCATAGGGCAGCACACCCACAGCCATTCACACTCACACCTAGGGGTGATAAGCATAATTGAGCCAATTATCCTAATGTGCATGTCTTTGGACTGTGAAAGGAAAATGGAGTACCAGGAGGAAACCCACGCAAACATAGAGAACATGCAAATTTTTTGAAATTGTCCGGAAGCCACGTGTTAGCAAGTAGTAACATTCAAGGCTCATTCAGGCCTGGCTGTTTGAGAGTCCTTTGCCAATATAGTTTTCTGTTGCCAGCATTCATTCAGAAAATCAGTAAAAATGGAAGCTACCGTTTACCGCTATTGTGATTCTATTTATCACAATATTTATCTATCACAGCCGTTTGTTCTGTTTTGCCCACCTTATGAATCCTGTTGGGTGGATCAGCTGACCACTGACATCACTGTTCAATGGGTTTCTTACAACCTCCTCTAGCACCAACATGTTTGTTGGGATCAGAAACATATGACTCTGTGCTGCCCTCTGGTGGATGTTCTGCCTAACATTGTTCTTCCTGCAATAAAAAGGTATTTTTGTGTACACGTACGTACGTACACACACACACACACACACACGAGATGTTACCCATTAATTGCTAAAATATCCTCTCCATGTACACCACAAAACCCTGCACATCATTTATCACTCATCACTGATCAGAAGGTTGTGAGTTCAAATCCCAGTCACGCATTGCGTTCTTGATAAATGTGGAGTTTTGTAGGTTCATTACATTCACGGTTTGTTGCAGTGGACAAAGACATAAATCTAATAAACCATTTAATGAATGTGCAAATAAGTCTGTGACGTACCTCGTATTTTTTTCTTGTGTTCTTTTTATTTTATTAACATTTTTAAAATATGTTCTTAACTTTCCTTGGAGAAAATAACGAATTGTAACACCTCTAAATCTCAGCTCGCCGCCTCCTGAATGCCTGCAGCAGGTGATGAACCCATGAACAGGTGAACCGAGTAATTACTTCACCAGAGATGAAAGACTCCTGAGAGATCTGTACCTCACTCTTCATTTCTTCTTCTTCAACAACAACAACAACAACAACAACAAGAACAATAATAATAATAATAATAATAATAATAATAATTAACTTAATCAGACTGCCAATTAGTGACGTCTATCATGATCAACAACGCCTCCTATTGGTTGGCTTGTAGTAGGTGTTTGCCAGATTTCCGAATTTAACCCATTTAGCTTTGATAAAGTTCATTATATTCATTCATTCATTTATTTTCTGAACCGCTTATTCCTAATTAGGGTTGCAGGGAGGCTGGCGCCCATCTCAGCCGACTCTGGGCGAGGGCGGGGTACACCCTG
>JBCNYG010000015.1:1199040-1210764 GCA_039654305.1 Porochilus rendahli | reverse complement strand
CAATGTGGTTATTGTTGTGTTTGGTGTTGTGTTTAGCATTGTGTTTAGCAATTTGGTTAGCGTTGTTTTTAGCAATGTGGTTAGCGTTGTGTTTAGCAATGTGGTTAGCGTTGTGTTTGGTGTTGTGTTTAGCATTGTGTTTAGCAATTTGGTTAGCATTGTGTTTAGCAATGTGGTTAGCGTTGTGTTTGGTGTTGTGTTTAGCAATGTGGTTAGCATTGTGTTTAGCGTTGTGTTTAGCAATGTGGTTAGCATTGTGTTTAGCATTGTGTTTAGCATTGTGTTTAGCATTGTGTTTAGCGTTGTGTTGAGCATGGTATTTCCTAGATTAGCAGAAAAACTCCTATAGCTTTGCTTTAAAGCTTCTGTAGCAGAATGGCTTGAATTCACATTCACAGAATAGGAATAATGTAAATAGTGGTAGCTTTTAAATTCTTTCCTGGCAACCAGGTGGCTGTAGGTTTGAATCCCTATCCTACATGAGATTTTATTTAGGGCAAGTGATCAGCTTGTCATCCATACTACCGTATTAGAAAATATGTAAAATCTTGCACTGCAAACACACTATGGTGTTGTGCGTAAAACAAGCTGAAAGTTCACCATGTATGCTGAAAAGTCATTCAACTTTTCTAAATGATTAATCATGTATGCATAATTTTTCGCTTATGTTTAGAAACCTGTTGCTGTAGTATGCCTTCAAAGCCAAAATAGGTTATTTGTCTCCTAACATGAAATCAGTGTCTCAGGAAACACCATATATACGGTGAAATATGGTGGTGGTGCTTCCATGCTGTAGGAATGCATTTTATCTTTAGGGACCAAGAGTTTTTCGGAGTTGAAGTGAAAACGGATGAACAATAATACCCAAATATTGCAGAAGAACTTGGGCCAGTCTTCTAAATCTGTAGCTCATCTTTCAACATGACAGTGACTCTAATCATGAGACCAAAGCGACAATGGAATGGAGTATGAACAGAAAGGCGAAAGCAGTGAAAAGCCCAAATCAACGCTCTGATTCAACTCTATTTAAAATCTGTGGCACTGTTTAAAAACTGCTGTTCAGAGGCCCTATCCCAAAAAACCTGGATATGAAAACATCCCTGTGCAAAACTGGTACATGTTTACCTCCAGGAGATTTAAGGCTGTTATTGCTGCAAAAGGCTCCTTTAAAAAGTATTAAAGTCTAGGGGTTGATATCTTATGCACTTATATTTAATAAAATATGCAAGAAATAAAATACTACTAATAATAAGAATCCAAAAATATTTTAGGTTGGAAATGTAAACATGAAAAATACACAACAGAAAAACGCACGTCTAAATATTTTGACATGCAGAAAATGATAATGATTTTAAGAGGGTTAAAAACATTTGGTAGCCGTCTAGTTTATTAAAATGTACATCTGGCTTTCAGCATGCGATTTGTCAAACCTGTTTTTGCCGTCGTTCCTTAAATGGTCTCTAAATCATCCGATTGCTGTCTGAAATTTTCCTTGCAGCACAATACCAAAGTATATTCATGTCATACTTTTGTCCGTGTAGAAAAAGCAGAGCTGTATTCAATACCAACACGGTCGAGTCCAGGACAATTTTAAGACCAGGACTAGAGAGAAAGAGATTTGAGTCCAAGTCATCATAACAGAAATCCCAACATATATCTTTAAAAGGCTAGGGAAGGCTGGAGCCTATCTCAGCCGACTCTGGGCGAAGGCGGGTACACACTTAACAGCTTGCCAGACCATCACAGGGCCAACACATACACAACCGTTTACACTCACACCTAGGGGCAATTTGAAACAGCCTATTAGCTAACTGTGTATGTTTTTGGACTGTGGGAGGAAACCAGAGCCCCCGGGGAAATCTGTGCAAGTGATGTACTGCCTACTTAAACATAGATTCAGACCAAGTACGTCTCTTCAGAGGTAACAGCATTTTCTAACGACAGTGCAGGATTTCCTTCCAGCAGGATAATGCGCTATGTGGCCACAAAACATGAATGAATGATTGAATAAATTCATATTTAAATAATTATTGATTAAATGAATGAATGAATGATTGAATGAATGATTGAATTAATTATTGATTAAATGAATGAATGAATGAATAAACGATTGAATGAATGAATGAATGAATGAGTGATTGAACGAATGATTGAATGAAAAAATGATTGAATGAATGATTGAATGAATGATTGAATGAATGAATAATTGAATGAATGAATGAATGAATGAGTGAGTGATTGAACGAATGATTGAATGATTGAATGAAAAAAATGATTGAATGAATGATTGAATGAATTAACAAATGAATGAATGAATGAGTGAGTGATTGAACGAATGATTGATTGATTGATTGATTGATTGATTGATTGATTGATTAATTGAATGAATGAATGAATGATTGATTGAATGAATGAATAAATGAATGAATGATTGAATGAAATGAGTATGTTTAGGTAGTGAGGTCATTCATTAAGTTTTTATCTATATTTGTAATTAGATAAGTCGGAAGTTTTGGACTGCGTTATGTGGGAATGTTCTCTTCTTCTACAATAACAGCAAGGATAATGACGTAAGTTCATATTTCTCTTTGTTTTAACTTTGTGTTCTTAAGCATCTTATGAAGTCTAATTGGTTTTATTTTTATTTCTTGATGTGCAAAAAAAACCCAGTACGTGGAGAAGCAGGATTTGTCAAACGTCATCGATTTGACTGACGACCCCACTCTTGACCGTAACCTCGACGCAGCGAGACTCCACCTGCGATTAAAAGACGATGACATTTACCTCACGGTGAGGCTTTGGTTTTAATACAGTTTCATGAAGGATTAAAGTGAACAGTATCTGTTTCATTTACTTTTTTTTTAAAAGTAGAGTGCAGTGCCAAGTTACAAATCATTACATTTAGGAGGTAATCAGTGCATGGGATCAAGTTGAAAAAAAAATCAGGTCAAGAAGTGGAAATAATGTGTGTATGAATATTCTTCAGACATCCACTAGGGGGAGACATTTCATTATTACTATGCCAAGTTATATTAACCTGCAATCTTAGCCAGGTATTTCAGGGTAATCAATGCACTTGTTACTATAATCCCTTTGTGCCTGGCTGAGGTACCTTGCACTCAATGAGTCCGACCCAAAACATCTTCCTTCATTCAGAAACATGTTACATTACTGATGAAAAATTAATAACAATAATAACAATAATACTCAATACAGATTTTGTTGTGTTTATTAACTAGTGCATCCACCGTAATAAAGTTTATCTACGATCTCCGATTTAGATGATAAGAGAGCACAAATTCAAATTTAAATTTATTTGCCACATACAAAATCATACCCAATACAATATACAGTGAAATGCATATTCCGACTGTCCTATATTTGAAGAAGAATAAAAAGAAGCCCCACCTCATTCACTCAGTGTTTGCTTTCAAGGAACGGAAACGTTTCACTGACCACAACAGAGAAAAGAGTCCATTGTTGAGATGGCTGGGGTCCTTCACTATCTTCCTGGCCTACCAGCACCGCTTGCTGTATATATTGTCCAGGTCGGGATGCTCGATGCGGATGGTACGCTCTGCTGATCACACCACCCTTTGGAAAGCTCGCCTGCCCTGTTTGGTGCTGTTTCCAAGCCAGGCAATGGTGCCGGTGTAAAGGCCGTTTGCACCCTTGAGGGCAGTTTAAAGTCCTTCAGGCGTCTAAGATAGAAAAAGATGCCGCCTGGCCCGAAAACATTTTATTTATTTTTTTTATGCTTATTTATTTTTTTATACGGGCTCTTTTTTTTTAAGATATTTGTAAAGAAAAATGAGGCTGAATTTCTACATTGTTCTGATGAACGTCTGATGCTTATCATGTGGTTCCTTTGAACAAATCTGTTTAAAAATTTTATTTGTTGTCTAAAAATGCAAACTAGTGCCTCGAATTTCTTGGAACCAAACAGGAAGTCTGAAATAAAACAAATAACAAAAACCTAGCAACTGTTATTCTCTACAACATCCACACTTTTCATTTTCCTTTTGATTCCAAGCCTAATGCTTAATATTCAGTATTTAATCTCAGCTTTTTTTTGGTTATTGAACTTTCTGTTTTAGGCTCCAACTCTAGAAGCCCGTGAGCTGTGGAAAGGCTTCATCATGTCTGTGGTGAAGGTCAGTAAGGTCGCATGGTTTTGGGTTGCAGGTGCATTTATTTTCACTTTTCATTAAGGATTAAGAGTAGAAGTGTTCAGACAAGTTCGAGCTCAAGATTAAGTACAGGCGGCATTTCTTCTTTCCCAATGTGCCACCATTATGACTTCTTATGGCCGGTATAGGTTTATTCTCCACTTCTTATTATCCAATATGCTACCATAGGTTCAAACTCCTCTTCCTATTGGCTGATGTGCTAGAATCGGTTCAAACTGCTGTTGTTATTGGGCAGTATGCTAGTATAGGTTTAAACTCCAGTTTTACTGATATGATAGTAAAGATTATATCTGTGCTTACACACGTTCCTAGTTGGCCAACACGCCATCACGGGTTCAGACTCCTTTTATTGGCTGATATACGAAGGTCCCTGATATTATTGTCCTGGATACCCGGCCGGATTTTTTCCTCACCATTTATTTGATGATATCCCAGATCCTACTTTCCTCATGCAGGCCGGTGTTCTTATTGGCTAATGCGGCAGTGTAAGTTAAGCGTGTCATTATTGTACAATAGGCTAATACTTTATTGATCCCAAAGCAGATTTTGTGCACACAGTTGCTCCATCCCAAGTAAAGAAAAGAATACGATAAAGATAAAGTATAAGAAATATCAATAAGAAAATTACAAATTACAAATATCTATGTATACACACAATATACGTTCACCCAAGCATTGGATTTGGCCTGTTGTGTGTGTGTGTTTAGCAATGTGGTTAGCATTGTGTTTAGCGTTGTGTTTGGTGTTATGTTTAGCATTGTGTTTAGCAATGTGGTTAGCGAGGGTGTACCTCGGCTTCGCTCAAATTCTTTCCATAGCGCAATATCAACACAATCTACAGAACGTAAAACATCTCATTATTCTTTATTTCCTATATAAATTTCAAAACTATGTGCTTGTTTTTTCCGCCACATCAAATTAATACAGGAGTTTATTTCCTTGAGTCAAAGTCTGGGTCACTTTTATTGGACTGATATTTACACTTGCTGTTTCTTTCTTCCTGGGTCCTCATTCTTCTCATTCTTTTTACATCTACTGTTCAGTGGCAACTTACTGTAAACATCTGGTAGGGGTTTTTTGGGTATTTTGTTTTTTTGTTTGTTTTGTTAGCCAGCATCATTAAATGTTTCTCAGGACATTTAATTCCTATTAAAACACCTTTCATGTTTTTGCATTTTTTAAAGGTTCTCTTGCATTACTTTCAGTTTCAACCTTATTACTGTCTTTATACACTGTCTTTGAAATAGGTATTCATACTTTAAATAGCTTTGATGTCATGACCCAAAATCACACAATAATTCTTTGCAGTGAGAGACAGAAATAGTTTATGTAATTGAATAATTGGTCTAACAAGGAACAGGTGAACACATGGTTGAATGACAGCATAAATTATAACCAGAAGCAGAGTTCAGGACCGTACTACGCCCTGATAAAGGCGGTGAAATAGAAATGCTAAAAATAACTGGTAGAAATAATTGCTTCTGTTTTTCAGAGAAGCCACGTACATCAATGAAAGTTTTGGTGCTTCCGTTTCACTGCAGGTCGAGTCCCAGCCTCAGGTGCTTCTGTGTCGAGTTTGAATTTTCTCCTCGTGCTTGCATCAGTTTTCACCAAGTACTCCTGTTTCCCTTCACAGTTCGGCTAATGTGTTTGGGCTGTGGGAGAATACCGGAGTACCCGGAGGAAACCCACACAAACACGGGGACAACATGCAAACTCCACACAGAAACTCCCAAGCTCGGTACTGAAAGTGAAACTGAGAGTGTGAATAGTTGTGTGAGTGTTGGCCCTGTGATGGTCGGCTGAACTGTTCAGAGTGTACCCTGCCTTCACCCAGCTTCGGCTGGGATAGGCTCCAGCCTCCCTGTGACTCTAGTAGGATTAAACGGTTTGGCAAGTAAATAGTAGTGAGTGAGTGAGTGAGTTCCACAGCTCTTCCTGATCATCACTGAAGAGAAGATAAACTGGGAATGAGCTTTAATTGCAGATGTTTGTTTCTCACAGCTGGAAGAACCCACCTCCCTCAACCTGCTGCCTGGACAGATTCACATGCTTAGAGAGGCAGTGGCCAAAGAGAAGGAGAGACTAAAAAACATCGCTGAAAAGGCTGCAGCTGCCAAAGCTAAAGCTTCGATAGCAGTAGCTTCGTCAGAGCCAGATGACTATATCCATGTACTGTCTGAGATGCCCACGTAAGTTCAGACTCCTTTTCTTATTGGCTGATATCTCAGTGGAATACCATATCCATGATATTATTGGCGAAAATGAATTTAGTCCTCCTCCTATGGCAGTTTAAGGTGGTAGTTTTGTCAGTAGTAGCTGCTATGCTAGCATCAATTCAGATTCCACTTGTTCTATATTATGCTAGCATATGCTAGTTCAGACTCCTTGTTCTAATGTTTTATATGTCACACACTCCTCCTTATCACCTGATATACCAGTGTACATTCAGACTCTAGTTCTGATTGGATGATATTCAAAATATTGCTTATTGTATATTGTTGCATTTACTTATTGTCCCATACATCAACAAAAGTTTAGACCCTTGCTCTTTATCGGACAATAAGTTCAGACTTTATCCTTTGTGCAAGGGTTCTGACTCCTCGTGTGATGGGACAAGCAGATTCAGGCTCCTGAACAACTCTGTCAACATGTGTTCAGACTCATGTCCTTATAGCCAATTTATTTATTTAAGCGCTGAGACCTAAACGACATGGTATATATTTAAATTTATATTTTATATTTAAATTTTATCAACTTAAATGTAGACATTTTTTTTTGTTTGTCCTTTTCCTATTGTGGTAGCGAGGGTGTGATTGAGCGCCCTCTGTAGGCAGACAGGAGTCAGGCAGCACTAGCAGGTAGCATGAAGTTTCACCTGTGTGTAATCACCAGCATTATATATATGCGTTCTTTTTTTCTGCGCCTATGAAGAGAGAGACGAGTGATCAGTCAGAGAGGGGAATGAAAGACATCTAAAGTCTTTAATATCCTGAACTAAAGTTCTGTTATGCATACATATTTATTAAAGTGTGTTTGTGTGTAGCTGCTTTCAAAGGGTATCCCGGGATGATGCAGAGATCCTTTTGGAAAAATACAAAGCAAAAGGAAACTTGCTGCTCAGACCCAGCCGAGATGGAGCATCTTATGCTGTTTCTACTCGACAAGATTTCAATGGGTAAAACACACACACACACACTTTTTTTGCTTAGATCAGATTCGTATTTAACCCTAATGTGAACACATCTGTCCTCTGAAAAGCCATGCATGCACACATTGATAGTTTTTTCCACATTTCTGATATAAGACCACAATAACAGACTCAGATTAGATTCGAAAAGATCGGACTCATTAAGGCCGAAAAAATTATTCCAGGGTGCTAATTTTGAACATAATTACTCATTATGATATTGTTATATTAGTATCTGTATCATCCAGACAGACAGTTTAGATGTGTGATATTTATGTGTTCCCTTTGGCAATGTGTTATTAGTGTTAATACTACACCATATGAATAAACAGAAATAAATAAAACCTTTTAAACACCATACCACATCTCTATTTCCTTCATTCTTTTTTCTCCTTGCATTAACAGGACAGTGTTCAAACATTACAAAGTGACACGGAACCCTGCAGGAGGATTCACCATCGCTGTCGACAATCCAGTGAGTACGATACTCTCTCATAGTCACGTGGTTATGAAATGTTTTTATTTTTTATCTGATGTTCTCTATAAACAATAGTGCTCTATATTGTACAATAACAAGCTGAGCACACTGTTTTTATGCTGCTGAATTGCCCCAGAACACAAGTGGAGGTACTTTTCAGAACAAGGAAGTAATGAGTTTGAGTGTCTCTGGGAAATCTGTCATAAACCTGATTAATGTTTAGTCAAGAATTTGGATGGCACACATCCCTGTGTGTGTGTTTTGCATGTCAGTAATTGCTAGGTTAACACTTGTATAAAATGTGTAAGTATTACAACTCATGCCAACTGAGATTAAAAAGCAAGCAGAAGTTTTTGATTGTGGCAAAATGAGTAACGTTAAGATTTGTGTACCATAGATTCTATTTGTTGGTTTCTGGTGTATTAAAGTAGCCGTTTGCCTTTAATCACAACATTCCAAGACCAAAATGAAGTCACGTGGTTTGAGGTAGTGCAAAAGGAAACTTTTTTATAAAAACAGTCTCAATATGGCAGCCGCTCAGGGAAACCCTTGATGTGTGATGGTGTAAATCACTGGAAATAGCTTATCACCTAGGTATATTTCACCCGAAATCGCCAAGAGTTTGCAGTGAGGACCAACTGCATTCTGACTGGTCAAAGGTGTTGATCCATTTTCTTTAATACATGGCTCGTTTGAATACTCGATTCTGATTGGTCAGTCATAGCAGTGATTCAGTGTTGTTATTTCTTTATAACAGACTGTAACTATGGATCGCACCATTAGCAGAAGTAATAAAATCCTTTTAAAGTCTATATTTATATAGCGTCATGTTTTTGATTTCTGTTTTAAGTAACTGTGTAATATGCAAGATAATGCACAGTAAGTTGGTTATTACTGTGTAATAACTTCTTAACTATACATCAGGGGTCCTGGTCACTCAGTTGGGGCTTATTATGTGATAATGACCGGCTTGCTGTTTATTATCACTTAAAAAAACTCAGGTCTGTACAGTGTTAATTCTCTTGTTTGAACGTTATTATATTATTTCTATAGTAACTGTTTATAAGAGGATGAGCCACGTTAAATGTGGAGCAACCATTGTTTCGTGGAAGTGGCGTGAACTCGTTGGTTCGGGTCGTCCAGCGCAAGTAAACAAGCAGCGAGCGACATTTTAGGTGATGAAACTCCCCTCATACTAAAGGCTCTTACCTTTTACTGGTTCCCGTCTGTCATCAACTTCTGATTTTTTATGAAGAATTCCGCAGGAACTGCGTCCGGTTTTAGATATGAAACCTCGGGCTTCGTGCCTGAAGGTCACGCCGATAGCGGGTCGGGTTGAAAGGATCTTCTCAGAATACTGAATCGTGGAAACGTTTTCAGAGTAGTAATTTGTGTTATATGTTCCGTGATTTCTGTCCTTGTTGTTTGCGCAGCCGTACGCTTTGCATTCCTTTTTCCTGGCGACACACAGATCAGTACTGGCCAATAATGTATTATCTTAGACTGGTGTCTGTTGCACGCAGCCCAGCCGATTGGACCAAACAACGAGTTCGCCTCACTACCAGGACTGGAACAGTCAATGAAGAAGGAAACATGTTGTTATGCATGACTAGTAGTAATAGTATTGTGGCAGCACTCGCACATACTTGACAAGAGGGAGGGAGTTACGTTGACTGACAGAACTGGTGATGTCATATGTGATCATGTTAAAGAGCTAGTAATACAGATTCACCACATGTCCCCTTTAATAAATTACATGCAGTATAGCCTTTAACATGTATCTGTATTAATGTGCTTTTTTTTAATAATTAAAAAAGAATCATCAAACCCTGCATTAATTTGTTCTAGATTTGTTGTGACACACTCCATGATGTGGTAAACTCTCTGATGGAGAAGACCGGAGGAGCTTACGCACCCTTGGTCCTGGAGAACACATATGAAGAAAGCATCGGTAATCATCTAATGATTATAATGAAAAGTTTGTTTCTCTCAGAAAATTTTCCCTTTATTGTCGTTTTTTACTTATACACTTATACGTTTTTACCAACGCCTGTGATTTGCTAGTATCACTTCAGTGACAGGGATGAGAGCGTATGCCATTCCTCCCACCCTGAGTGCTTGATGAATCAGCTCTTGAATATGCAAATTTCAGATGACAGGGCGAACGTTTTTCTGTTGCACCACTCAGGACCCCCATAACCAGGCTAACCGTGGAATGTTTGTGGAATTTTAGGATTCTGGGGGACGTCTGTATGTTTCTTTTAAATTGAAACATTTTTATACGATGCTTACAAATATTTCTGGTTTACATATCTGGGTTTTTTTTTCAGTTTATCAGAACAATCACTCAATAATATTCATTCATCTATGTTCAGTTTTGTCAAAGATTCTTATAAGTGCACTGCAGACATCTCCACAGATCTAATCTCATTAATCTTTTACTTTAAAATAGAACACACGTACCTGTGACAGCTTGTCCTTTTAACACAGTGTATAAAAAAATCTCATAAATCTGACCTCGGTGACGTTTATTGCAGCTGAACAGATATGAAGGTACATTAGCCTGTTTTCAGCCCATCGCTCTTTCCTAGAATGTGTTCTGGAGATCAGCGTGGTTTGTGATATGATATAAGACACCCTGGCAGAGTGATCAGGACCCCGAAGCATGGCGAAGCGGCCTTCGCTTATTATGTAGTTACTTACTGAAGAAATTAATAGTTGGACATAAAATATACAACAACAGTGAACTGAACAACGTTTTATTATTATATATAACACATCTAAATGCTATGACTGGCCAATCAGAATTAAGTACTCGAATGAGCTGTGTAATAAATGAGTAGGTTTATATTCTATTCTTTTTTATTAGTATAAACGGGTCACAATTATTTAAAGATAAAGAACTTTGTTCTTATTGGTCGAATAACGATAACATTGATAGGAACTTTAATGGGTTACTGCATCATTATTACTGGAAAGAAAAGTTGATGCCAGAGCTGGGAGATATCCTTCTCAGTCCTCGTGAAGCAGACCGCCGTACATGTGTGTCTTATCAGACCCCAGAAAATATCTTCCTGCTTTTCTCACATGCAAGCATTAATATCAAGTCCATCCATCGAATAAATACCTGACTACAGAATATCATGAAGGTAATCCAATAATTATAAAATAATAAAATAATAAGAGGTTAGTGATTACCTCGGCATGAAATGAAATCATTTTCCATAAACGTGACTGAAAAAGGGACGGTATACGGAAGCATAGTGGTTAGCATGACTGCCTCAAAGGGCAAAGGTCCCGGGTTTGGTGATGGTGTTTCTGTGTGGGGTTTGCATGTTTTGATGGACTGTGATCCTGTCTTTGCCCAGAGTTGGCAGACATAGGCTCCAGAGTCTCTGCTACCATAGTAGGATTAAGCACTTTGGTGAATGAATGAATGTGACTGATTTAAAATATTTTATTGTGAGCTAGTTTAAGTGAGAAAACAATCAATCAATAATAATCACTCAATAAAAATCAATAATAATTGATTGTAGGATGCCAGCAAGCCTGGTTCTGTTATTCAAAACTGCTCAAAAAAATAAAGGGAGCACTAAAATATCACATCCTGGATCTGAATGAATGAAATATTCTTAATAAATACTTTGTTCTTTACATAGTTGAATGTGCTGACAATAAAATCACACAAAAATTATCATTGGATTTCAAATTTATTAACCCATGGAGGTCTTGATTTGGAGTCGCACTCAAAATTAAATTGGAAAAACCCACTACAGGCTGATCCAACTGTGATGTAACGTCCTTAAAACAAGTCAAAATGAGGCTCAGTAGTGGGTGTGGCCTCCACGTGCCTGTATGACCTCCCT
>JBCNYG010000015.1:1175743-1191039 GCA_039654305.1 Porochilus rendahli | reverse complement strand
TATATATATGAATGGGTATGTATGTATATATGTGTGTATGTATGTATACATACAAATTTTTTACTTCTTTTTTTTTTGTTTTTTTGGTGGGGGGGGGGGGGTCATGCTCAGTAATAACTCAGCTTCCTCTGTAATCCACAATGTGTCATTTCTTTTCTTGTAGAGTACATAAAGGACAATCAAGAGAACGGAGAAAAGAATGTTTGCAAGGCATCAAGAAGCCCCATCCTTCCTAAAGTACCCCCCAAACCAGGTTTGACAGATTCAATTCTATTCTATTCTATTCTATTCTAACACACCCACACAAACATGTATGTACAGGAAGCACAAACACAGGCATAAACATTATCACCTTGACAATAACATCATCTTCATCCTTTAGCTCCAAAGAAGAAGCCTTTCATTCCAGACACCAAAGTCTACCTGAACTCCTCTGGTCAGTGCCTCCCTTCTTCATTTTCCTCTTCTCTTATTGTGCCGTGTGTATAGTGTGTGTGTTTGTATTTCAGAAGAGGAAGAGGACGATGGTCCAGTGATTCCTCTGCGTGCCCCAGGTGAAGATCCCAGTTCACTTTTTTCTTTATACCCCAATATTTATTCAAGAAGGCAAATACTGTGTTAACAAGAAATTATGATTTAAGATTTAAAAACATTATAACCTTGACAATAACATCATCTTCATCCTTTAGCTCCAAAGAAGAAGCCTTTAATTCCAGACACCAAAGTCTACCTGAACTCCTCTGGTCAGTGCCTCCCTTCTTTATTTTCCTCTTCTCTTATTGTGCCGTGTGTATAGTGTGTGCAAGGTGTGTGTGTGTTTGTATTTCAGAAGAGGAAGAGGACGATGGTCCAGTGATTCCGCCGCGCGCCCCAGGTGAAGATCCCAGTTCACTTTTTTCTTTAAGCTCCAATATTTATTCAAGAAGGCAAATACTGTGTTAACAAGAAATTATGATTTAAGATTTAGAACCCCACTGCTCACACTTGGAATAATTATATGATAAATAACAACAATAATAATAATAATAATACTAATAATAGTAATATGACAGAATAATTTAATACAGTTAAACTCAAAATTCAGGTGCATGACATCTACTACTTTTCCACAGTATATTAATAAAAAATGAATGAACAAACAGTTTAGTTATAATTAATTTTATTTAGCTGTTTATCTTAAATAATCTCAGAAACTTGAGCTGCAAAACTATATCAAATGACATCCATCTTACTGGGAAGCTATTGTGCAATGTCTCATTTTAAAAACATAAACGTACTTTTGCAATATTTTTATTACTTAGAGTAATTGCAGTAGCACAAAGATCAAAAGCATCAGCTTGAATTTTTTGGTAAACTAGCGAAACGAGTAAAACAAGTGTGATTAGTAAACATTAGAAAAAACTTACCTTGAGTTTAACTTGTTTAGACTGAAACAAATTCAAGGGAAAATACAGAAAAATGGTTGAAAAGTGAAAGTGCTTTATCTCATGGTGAGTGATGTTGCTGTGTTGGCAGTGAATGTCTTTATACATCAGAAGTCTCTCCCTGAACTTCAGAAAGGTCCAGGTATGTGATAAAACATTTATATATATATATATATGGCAGATATAAAGATTAATATTAGAAATAATGTTCAAATAGGACATCAGTGTAGACTTCCTCAGCAGAACTTACCCATAATGCATTGTAACCTATAGTATGTCTTTCAGTATTTTATGGTGAAATCAAGGCAGCAACCGACCATTTCAACTACACTGTTTATTTTCATTTGGGAAAAATAGATCATACAAATAGTCAATGAAACTGTTGTTGCTTGCCGTTGAAATCTTTGTTGCAGGCGGGGCTTTGCTTCCACCTACTACACGCCAGCGCAGCTCCTCAGAGACCCCCGAGACAAAGCCACCAAGACCAGCAGAAACTGCTGCAGCAAGTCTTTCTCAGAGTAGGGATCCCCTAATTTATTTAGAGCATTTAATGGATATTGGGAAAGGGGCAGTACATATTTAAGGCCCTTCTTTCTGCGTAAGCTGAACCGCAATTTTAAAATATTAATATCTTTTTTTTTTTTTTTTTTTTTTTTTTACACATTTCACTCCACAGACCCCTCCGAATCCATTTTCCATTTCCACGTGTGTTTCCGTATAAAAGATTCAGAACAGAGACAGGGAGCAGAACTAATTTCAGGGCCAGAAAAATGTAAAGACAGAGCTGATGCGTGATGCCCTGCTTGGAAATACTGCAAAACAAATTGGTTAATGTATCCACGAAAATTTTATTAAGAGGTTTTTGAGGATTTTTTGGGCTAGAAACAGTTAAATTTATTTATTTCATAAATTACAGACAGCTTAAAATGATTTTTACTAACGTCCTTTCTGTTAATCTTAGTTTAGACATTTTAATACTTTTTTTTACATTATCCCCTTTAAGATATTTTTTTAAATTAAAGGTTTGGTATTTTTTAATCATTAATAATCAACATGCAAATAATTTAATAAATTATCTCATTTTTCACACTAACACTACGCTGTGTTAATATTCACGATTATTACGGTCCATGCACTTTAATCTGCTTTTTTTTTATTGGATAAAAATTTCGAATTTTTACATCAAACTAATAGTAAATACATTTAGTACAAAACAAATTATTGCACTAATATGTTTTTATTTTTTTAGATTTTTGGTCTGTGAATGGTGTCATGTTAAGAAATGAGCTTTGATGTAAATTATTATACAAATAAAGTTTTCTTTCAAATATTTAACATTTCGAAGAGAAAATGGAGTAATGTAAGCGTTTTATGTTGAAATTGTTTGTAATTGTCATTTTTTTGCTTCTACACAGGTTTAAATGACGAACTAAGACTCAAGTTGCAGTTGAGAGCTGCTGCTCTTTGTCCCCTGGACGACTCGCTTGTCTAAAAACAAACGAATGAAGGAATCATTTAGTGAAAATCTCTGCAAAATAGAGCCATTTTTATCCAGTGAAGGACATCCCTCGAT
Source organism: Porochilus rendahli (assembly GCA_039654305.1). Lineage (NCBI taxonomy): Eukaryota > Metazoa > Chordata > Actinopteri > Siluriformes > Plotosidae > Porochilus > Porochilus rendahli. Next base: position 1,188,042 of record JBCNYG010000015.1, on the reverse strand, counting down.
TCACAGCCAACTGAAGGTGGTTGTGTGTGTGTGTGTGTGTGTGTGTGTGTTGTTTGGCTGAAAGTGTGCTCGTGATGCTTTTTGAAGAAGGAATCGGGAAGTAAAAGCGTATTCTCGGCACTTTACCGCCTGTCTCTGACACACGTTCTGACAGGAAATCAGTGTATAGCATTTTTGCTAATTCAAATCGAATTTTTTTCTGTATAGTATTACTGCTAATTATTTTTACTTGTGTCTGAAGTGGCTATGTATAACCTCAGTCCTTTTTAAAAGTACAATTTAGACAATATAATCAGTATGTGATCAGTAGCAGTGACTAATCCATTGGGAGTATTTGCAATAAATGGTGTACATTTTAAATAAAACGAGGCATTCTTGTAAATGCAAAGTGTTCTGTCTTTGCTCTTATACTGATTTCTGACAAGCACACTAAATAAAAAACAAACAAAGAACAGATTTACTCTCTGGCCTTTGCTCCTGTATTAAAATAAAACAATGAGTACACACACACACACACACACACACACACAAAATAGGCCAATTGTATTTTTGAACTTTTCTAAATAGAGAAGCAGGTTAGCATCGCTAGCAAGTTCAAAAGTTGCGAACATAAAAGTGCACGCACAAACGGCTGTCGTAGTGGTTTATTATCTCGTACAGGATTACAATGTGGAAAAAGGGAAGACTTCGCAGTCTTATAATACTACAGTTTTAGCATTCAAGCATGAAGTGTTTATATACAGAATATATTCAGTACACTGTGGTGGTGCGCTAGCGAGAATAAAAACCGAAGAGTTATCATTCAGTGAACAGTGTTATATTTAGTGCCAGGGAAATAACACTAACATTTAGGTCATGAACATGATAAAATATTGTACATATTTGTGGCGGTAAGTGGAATTTTCTCTTTTATCCTTCACAACTTTGTGCAACAAAAACAAGTACGACCTGTTCGTCATAAGCATCAAAACACCGCCATGATAAGGCAGCAGTACACTATGGTACAACACGACCAACCCCTGAACAACCCCAGCACACACGCACTTCCTGTCATAGTCCTTCCACCCCTCCACGTGCACTTCTGCTGGCACTGCAGTGTTGTACATTTACAGAAGTGTTTTACTCCCCTGCTTGTGTGCTAAACTGGTTCAGAATATACTACAGATGTTACTCGAGGAACATTCAGCAACATCGTGAAGTCGACGACCAGATGATATTCCACGATTTTCGACGTGATAATCCATTAAAACAGAACCGAAAGATGCACCAGCTGACTGAAACAGTTTAAATGGGTTGAATTCATTGAAAGTTTGAAAATGTGAAAAGAAAAAATTCTTCATTTTTGGTTTTGCTGAGGTGGCATTGAGGCTGTTAGTCGAATATCCTTTACAGATACTTAAAAGGCTCTCGCAGTCACATGGAAACGCTTACACTCTCAGTTTTACCGCACAAAACCCTTTTGCATTCGCAATTTTACGTCAGATATATACATATATATATACCCCACCCCACCCCCACCCCCGATTAAATCTGACACATTTGTTCATAATTTTACCATACACACACACGCACACACACACCTAAAAAATACTAAAAAATGACTCACATTCCCAATCAGCCCTTTGCGATTAGAGGTGATGTGTTTGGATACTGCATAGCGACACCACAGTGGACCGTAAACATTCTGCTCTCAAAAGTATGCAAAACTTTCACAGTATACCAGCGACGGTTAACTGAACTGTAAACAGTGACCATCCTTTCTTTTTTGGGTTTGATTTGGAACCAGGGAGTGGTCTCAGTATGCACGTGCCCCCCTCTATGATACACCTGATGCTTTCACCTTCATCTTTACGAGCCGCGCACTCCGGACAGGCCTAACACACTGGTAGTGAAGGCACTATCCTGCCTGTGGATGAGCTCGCGGACACCCACGACCGGGTGGTGATCGCTGTAAGCAACAGGAAGACAAGTGTACGCCATCCCTTCCTCCCATGAGAGCTCGGCCAATTCGCTCCTATGGACTCCCAGCTGTGTTTGGTTGTGCCATCGCGCCTGCAATCTCCAGGTTGACAGTCACACCGGAGCCCATTATGAAGTTCAAACCACAACTTGTTCTCGGACAAACATGCTGGTGGAGTATACGGTAAAAGATATACAGACTTTCTAACCCATTATGTTTACTGTCCACTACGGCGTTGCTATGTGGGATCCGGGCATGTGACCTTTAAAGGCAATGGGACGATTTTTCCCCCCACACGTACCCAAAAACATCCATAATGTGACCTCAAACAAACCCACAACCACACTCACATTCTCATCTTTAACTCATAAAACACTCACATTCACCCAAAAATCACTCTCGCATTCACACAGAAACCCTCGTACACCAGTTTACCTCACACATCTACAAAATCTCTTATGTTCCCCAGGTTCCTCTCAGCGATACACAAGATGCACATGGGCATCGCATGAGCTCTCTCTTATTGAATCAGTACGCAGCCTAAACGTCACCTCGCTTCAGCGATACGAAACACCTGGTCGAACGTAATTACAGTCATACTGTCGTGTGAAAGTCGCACATGTCCACGGATGAAAAGAGAAAGCTGAAAGGCACAGAAAGCTGGTGCTTCTCTCTTTTTCTCTCCATTTCCAGATAACGCGGATTAAAAAACAAAACATAGGTACTTCCCGCTGTCACTTCAGCGTGAGCGGCAGGCGACAGTTCTACAGAGCAGTGGTGGAAGACTGGTGGACGAGGGCGAGTGGAGGTCTAGGTAAGGCTGGCGTTGGAGCTGCTGGCGTTGCTGTTCCTTTTCTGGCCGCACTGTACTATGGTGGGAACCTGCAGACCCGTCTGAACCGAGAAACTTCCGTTCCACACCTACACAACAAATATGATGAAACACAATCTTTACTGCTTAGTTATGAACATGACTGCCTTTAATATCAAATCTACACCTCGTTACAGTCACATGAAATTAGTTCAGAAAACGGTGTAAGGGATAAAACCTGCTCGGTTTCACGGAGGTTCAGGAACCTTTTCAGTGTAGAGTTTGCATGTTCTCCCCATGCTTGCGTGGGTTTATTCCCGCAGTCCAAAAACATGCACATTAGGCCGACTGATGGCCTGTGGCGATCTGGCAAGCTGTTCAGGGGGTTTCCCTGCCTTCCCAAAGAAACGGTTGATGGTGAGAATGTCAGGTTACTTTTTTGTTGTCTTCCATATCTTCCATAACCACTCACTCGCTCACTCGCTCGCTGAACCGCTTAATCCTATCAGGGTTGCAGGGAGGCTGGAGCCTATCTCAGCCGACACTGGGTGAAGGCGGGGTACAACCTGAACAGTTCACCGGCTCATCTCAGGGCCAACATGCACACAACCATTCACACTCACACCTAGGGGCAGGCCTGGACTGGAAATCGGCACACAGAAGGCACACAGGTGAAAGCCGATTGGTTGTGGAGAACCTGTCTAAACCAAAAATTTCAGGGCCCTTTTTTTCTCCCAGTCCAGCCCTGCCTAGGGGTAATTCGGACCAGCCTCTTTGGCTGACATACGACCAACATGACTGATTTTAGTGGCGTTCGCAAGTACAGGCGATGTTTACTACAGAAGCTCCACCCCTTTTATTGTTTGTTCTTGAGAAAAATACAAGCTCTGGAAAAGGAACTTAACGGTTCCTGGAACTAATCCTAAACAAATGCACACAGTTTTCTCACTGTAACTGCATTGATTAGAAAAGTTAGGGTTTAAGCTTGGGTTTGAGAACGAGTGCGCCATCGCCAACGTTTCATTCCAACTCTATTTATAGAAATTTAAATTTAACTCTGTAGACATTTCCTGAGATGTTTTGTTCCGCTTCGATGAACACAAGCTATGGCTCATACGGTCGTCATCTTTTTTTGGAATCATTACTGTTAATGTTTTTATGACATCATTTCCTGTTATTTCATGCAGGTTTTGTGCCGAACCCACACAGATGTTTAAAAGTCTTTCCCAGAAGACAGTTTTGCAGTGACTCACCATGAAAGCTGGAATAACCGGCTGCTGGAACTTGGTCCTGAAGGTGTGCATGAGTGTTTTGGTTTTGGCGTTGTAGAATGACAATGTACCTGAAAGCAAAAAATGAATCAATGTTTTTGTTTTGTTGAAGTTTTGACCAATGACGTAAGAGGAATTTCCTTTGACACAGATTGTAAAAGAAATAGATTCATTCATTTTCCGAATTGCTTAATCCTAATTAGGATCGCGGGGAGGCTGGCGCACATCTTAGCAGACTCAGAGTGGATATTCCGAGTGAATAATTCATGAATTAAAATGATCTGCACTGACTGTATGTCACAGTCAGTTTAAACAGATGGAATCCTTATCATCTTCCCATTTTAAAATGGAAAAACAAACCATAAAAACCTCATTTTATGTTTTTTTATGTTTCCGTGTAGTATATACAAAAATTCTGAATGAGTTTAAAAGCGCGTCTCTGCTCGGAATGCACGGTGCTCACCTGACCCGTCTCTGTCATGGTTAATATAGCTAAACTATAAAAATCTTAACCTAATTTGCTCTTTATGTTCCTGTGAAGTATATACTAAAACAATTATTCCCCTCATAAAGGTGGAATATTTAGGGATATCCACTGAGCCAGCGGTGAATAACTGCTTTAGTAATTGTTATACATCATAAAAAAGAAATGAGTGCAATAAAAAACAAGTTGTATGTGGAGATAAAGAGAAAGCGCGACATTCGGTCACTTTCTACTCACACTTTGCGTTTCTTTTGAATTTTTTATACATTTATAAAAAAAACGTCTTGTGTTATTTTCTCTAAGAATGTCCACGAATAATAAGCAAAAAGAATCCATGAAAGATAAACTTCTCCATCCTGAAGATGTCGGACAAAGAATTCAACACATCTTTGGAAAACTGTTCTAATTTTCCAGCTAATTTTGACCTCCCCGTTTTTCCTCACCCTCGTCGTAGTTGCAATAGACACCCATGCGCTCAGGGATGGGGCAGTCCAGCGTGCGGGCCTTGTTGTTGTGCTTGGCGCTGAGGCTCTGCTGCAGCCAGTTGTTCAGATGGACGCACCAGGAAGCGCTGCTCTTCCCGAGCTGATCGAATCGGCCGAGAGAACGCAGTGCCACGCCCACCGCAAACGCCTTGCTCTCTTTATCGAACCTAACCTCCCAGTACTGCTGCCCTGAATCGATCATGGTGTCACCTGCGTGAGAGTAACCGCACTCAGATACACCAGTACATCTATTTACACCTTTGTTTACAATAAATATCAGGAAGAAGGTCAGATCAGCAATAAACGTCTCGATAGAAGATTTGATTCTCCCGAAATCTCCTTCAGTCTCACCCAGAACGGTGTAGGACTCGGCCGTGAAGCGGTCTCGACCCACCCGGGCTGACGGCGCTCTCTTCGGGGACATCATGGCCGTCCTGTGCAGGCAGACATACAAACACACATTAACACACATTGATTCCCTACTTCTGAGCTACTTTCTTTCTCCTTCTTCTACTCCTTCATTTATCCCGTCTTTTCCCTCTTCTCCTCTTTCTCAGCCCTACTTTCTTTACTTGTATTCATCACCTCATCTCCCCCTTTCCTTATCACTGTTTCATCCTTGTAATCCCCCATTTTCTTCATCTCTTTTCTGTTTCTTCATCTTCAATTCCTCCTTCTTCAACCATTCAACCTTATTCACCTCCTTCTCATCATCCATTATTCTGTTTCTCTTCCTCCTGTAATGTCTTTTCCTCCTTATCTCTCTCTCTCTCTTTCTCTCATTTTCTTCATCTCAGAAAAGTAAAAAAAATATACAGGGAAAAAATATTTAAGAAAATTTCCTGGAATAAAGACACAGAGGCCACGCCTCCTTCTCTATGCATAATATTAAAATAGACTATCGTGATTGGATCAGGAGAAGTGGGGCGGACCTGGCTGGCGAGTGCATAGGAGAACTGGTTCTGTTCTTTTCCTTGCGGATGTCCTGGATGGGGGTTTTGCCCCCGCTGCTGTCCCACTCCACACTCAGGTCCTCCACTTTCAGGTTCTGGTGGGCCGAGCCTGCGTCAAGTTTAAACACGAACGCTGGAGCGAAAAGGGAAAAAAAGCTTTTTAAAAAAAATGCTGAAAACACAAACATACTTGCTATGTAGTGATTCAGTCGAGAGAAACCACATGCACGTCATTTTAACCACAAAATAAACATAAAAAAACCCCCTGAGATGTAATGAATGAGATTGAATGTGTTTTGGTTCACATTACAATTAACATATTAGAGGAAAAGAATCCCTTGGTGAATAATAATTATTTACTGAATGTGAGGTTGATACTCAGAAATATCCACCTAGCCTGAGGTGAATAATTGTTTTAGTATATATACTACATGGGAACATAAGAAAAGGAAACTAAAAACTGATTTTTTTTTTATTTTGTAGGTTTTTTGCATTTGCAAAAAATTTTATTTTTAAGATGTGATGATGTCGCCGCCTGCTCCAAGTGACTTAGACAATCCATGAGTGAGCGTTATCCACTCCAGATAATAGCAACTACTGAAGGAGGTGAAGTATGATATGGAGAATTATTCCCACAGGGGGTTTTAGCGGATTACACCCTCTGAGATCTGAATAATTCTCCATCTCACACACAAGCTGAATTCTATCATTCTATTATTATTACTTTTCCGCCATCAATGATGGATAATTCAGCTCGTAGAAGAATAACAAGAATTATCTGATGTCTTTCCCCCAATCAGAAATGAGATGCTTGGAATGAATGCAGGAAGTCCTCAACTTACAACGGACCCAACATACACCACTTCGTGGTTACGGAGTCTTTCCACGTTAAGTGGTGTGATCCGACTTACGACAAAACCTGACTTACACCGCGACGTAGGAAGAGAACCCCGTCGAAAGTCAAGGACTCACAGTATTTATTAACGTCTATCAATCCACTGATAGAGAACCAATCAGATCACACCATCCCAGTGGAGGACATACTTCCTGAATTCCAATATGGCTGGAACTTAATTTGGTTTTACAATTTGTGTTTAATTTTATAAAGGATTTTTGTGTAAAACAAAAAATTACATGAGAGAATAAATATACTGTAAATATTTTTTGATATGTCGATATTTTTGATTGTAGCACAAAGATTGAGGAAAATGTATTGTAAAAAATAAATAAATAAATATCACATGACCGAAAGAAGTGTGTTTGTGGTCTTTAACTGTAGTACAGTACATCGGCTCAGTTGTTTTGTGCAGATCAATAAGTGTATGCCTCATTAGGCTTTAGTGTGTGTGTGTGTGTGTGTGTGTGAGTGTGTGTGTCTCACCATGTGTCTCAAGAGTAACCAGCTCAGAAAACTCTCCTGCTACAGCTTTATTGCACGCCTTCACCCGAAACGTCATGTAGCGGGTATCGAAGCGAAGGCCTGCGCAAACACACAAAAACCCCAGCATTACACACATACACACACACACACACACACACACACACACACGTAGACACACAATATAGAAAAATTGAGAAGAAAAAAATACCACACTGAAAGTGGATGAAGTGTTACTCTGCTCATCCCTCGCTCTACCTGTAAGTGTATACTCCGTCTCTTTGATCCCCTCCACCACCATCCAAGGATATTCCTCTCGAGCGCGCGGCGGCCCCTCGTGGTTCATTCGGCGGTACTCCAGGATGTAATGGTCGATTTTAGAGTCCGGTTCCAGTAAAGTCCACACTACGGTGATGGAGTTATCACACACCTGACACTCCGACTCCTGGATCTCTGGTGTAGCAGGAACTACGGGTGAAGTGAGGGGTTACGAATCACACAGAATTATACACAATCATATGAATATGCATGAAGATGCAAATAAGAAAGTCACTCCTGCCGTCACAGCCATGTTCCTTTCAGTCTTTAACGTGGCTTCAATAAACAAAGGTGCTGACAGTGGCAACAAGAAAATCCCAGAAGGCTTTTTATCTTAATCTCAAATGCCCTTCAGTACATCAGTGGACAAGAGTGTCATTTGTGTGTGTGTATGTGTGTGTGGGGCTGACCTGGGAGGAATTTGATAGCTTGCAGCATCTCGCGCTCCTGAGTGAAGTCCACCATCAGGTGACTCATACTGTCACTTGCTTTAGCTTTTAAAGACAGGCGAAAGGCTGGGGCCATGGTAACACTGTGCACACGCACACACACACACACAAGCTTTAAAATCTCATGGGTAAATCTGCACAATAAAACAGAACTGGAAATCCTGACGATCCTGACACAGAGCATGTGAGACGAATAAAGCATCACTGAGTTTAACTGCTTCCAAACTAAAACAGCACTAAGGACACCAGTCGGCTCCTCGATGATATCAAGAACATGTGGTTGCAGATTTGCACAGGGCTGGACACATTTACAACAGAAACATCATACTGGATTCCCTAAGCATTATTATTATTATTATTGTTATTTTTAATATCAACTGAACTTTGCTGCCATCTAGTGGTTTTCCAGAAGCATGGCACTGTTGAGTATAATAATTTTATCAAGGTTAAATGCTGTATCTTAATATTAGCCAAAGAGAAAATAAATTTTTCTGCGCTCCAAACCATAATGGGTTTCTCCCTTGGCCCATGCTACACCCTTCCACCAAGTTTCATGGAAATTGGTTTGGTGCGTTTGTGAAATCCTGCTTACAGGCAGAAAAACAAACACCACAGAAAACATAAGCTCCTTGGTGGAAAAACCACCGTCGATGGTCGATAAAGCAGCAACATCTATGAGTTGCACCGCTCAAGTAAGAAGTTATGCTGGATATAATATACTAATTTATAAATAAGTTTTATCTTCATGGATTCTTTCTTTTAACACACAGCTTAATCCTACTAGAGTCGCAGGGAGGCTGGAGCCTATCTCCGCCGACACTGGGCTCGGGTGGGGGTACACACTAAACAGCTTGCCAGGCCTTCGCAGGACCAACACACACACAACCATTCACACGCACCTAGGGGCGATTTGGAACAGCCACTTAGCCTAACGTGCATGTCTTTGGAGTGTGGGAGGAAACCGGAGTACCCGGAGTAAACTCAAGCAAGCACAGGGAGAACATGTGCTATCCGCTACACCACCGTGCCGCCCAGTTTTAATTGTATAGGTATTCTATTTAGTGACTGATATGATTCCACATGACATTAAACAGGCTGAGTGCTGGCTGTTAGCTCTCTGTGCAGCAAAACCTTCACACTTTCACTGTTAGTGATTCCTTCGATTCCTACGGTTTATACATGGAAGCTTTGAACAAATTACTCAACATCTTTTCTCTCCTTTGCGTCCTCTAACGAGACAGCCCAGGCCGGTTCAGGTCCGTTACAGTGGAATAACCGTACGGAAATTAAATGTGTTGTTTGAATGAATTTAGAAAAAATAAATACTCTTCTGTTCCAAAGGTGAGCCGGCCACTTTAATCAGCCTTTCTTTCTGACCCGAGAGCGCTTAACTCCACCCACACTCTGCTTCAACACAATCAGGAATTAAATACAATACATTATACACTGCGATGAGAGGAAGCAAAGGAAAAGATGAAAAGAAGTGATGCAGGGAAAAAGAACATGGAGAGGGAATACGGCACGATGAAATGCATTTGCTACTGATGATGATGATGATGATGACGATGATGATGGTGATGAAGATGCTGTGTGGGTCATTTTCTTATCTACATTCTGTGGTCTAATGCACAACTTTATGTTTTCCCTTTTATTTTCCATTCACAATTTAACTTCACATTAAGGTGGAACGGTCGCTTTGTTAAACAGACGATGGCGCTGATGAAACATGAAAGGAAGAGAGTAAAAAGCTCCTCATGTCAGGATCTGAAGGTAAAATAAGCAGTGACAGTTACAGTGAGGTGAGAATCTCAGTGAGCGACGAAGTCGACATTTTTTTGACAGCTCTGAACTATTCACCAGGTATTCATCAGTAGGTGAGATACTAACTGGCGTTTTGTTGTGACTTTCTAGCAACTTTTTGGTAAAATTCTGGTGGGTAGTTCAGAAACGGTTCAGGAACAGGTTGGCGAAATTCTGCGAACAGTCAGCGATGTTTTGGCGAACGTGGTGACTGTGCCAGTTCCTCACTGAGTCATCTTCATATAGAGTCATGGTCACATGACCTCAGGCATTCGCCAACTGTATGCAGAGCTCATGAACTATTCGCCAAGTATTCTTTGACAGGTCATCACACTCCTGTGGGGGAGCTTACTAATATAAACCTACGAGTTGTAGCTGTGCTACAGTTCGAACTGCTGTTCTAGAAAATTCCAGAACCATTTCTGACCAATCAAAAGCCCGGACTCAGCATGTGGAAACTGAATCCGTGAGTTTTCTGCATTAAGAGTTTAAAAGGGAAAACGTAAAACAGTGCGACACTCTGAATAAAAGTAAAGAATGAATTGGTGCGTTCAAGTTGTACCGTACCTATCCTTTATGTCTTTAGCTGCCTGAAAGCACAGAAGGAAAGCAAAAAGAGAAATAGAGAGAAAGAGACAGAAAGGCCAGAAGAGAGAAGGAATTAAACAGTACATCAGTCATTACGAGTACAGAGACAGCAGAGACGAGCTGCGTCGCCACAAACGCCACTTTGTTTAAGAATTATCTCATGTTCACGCCATAGCTAGTAGCTGTGTTACTGCAGCAGGGCAGGATTTCAGATTTATTTTTTATTTATATTTTAAAAGTGTAAAACAGTCACAAACAAGCAAAAAAAGTTAGAATGTGAGTCTTTAACCAGGAAGCGATTTTTCCTTTCCTGGATTTTTAAACATTATTATAAATTTGTTTTATTAAAAGTAATGCATTCTTTACTAAAACAAACGTTTAATATTTGTGATTTAAGATTGTCATTTAGTGATGTATTCGGGGTCTGAATAGATTCAAAACTAAACAAAAACTGCGTAAAGATGTTTAAAAGTTTAAAATAATAACTATAAAAAGCTTTCAGATTTCTTCTTTACCTGTTTTCATGATTTCAGATTTCCTTTTAAAGAAAATGTATTTACCAAAGATGATTCAGAGATGTATGTACTAGTGATTATAGATTATAGATTGGTGCAAGCAACCTGATAAAGACAACATTCCAGTTAATAATAAAGAACATTTTAAAAAATACCAGTTTCTTGTCAGCGCCTGCACCTGGAAACTGACGTCGCACAAAAATGTTTTTTTTTGTTTGTTTTTGGAACCCACGCTCAATACCTCAGAAAACGCCTCAGACAACATAAAATCAACACAGAAGGTGATTGTGATTCTGGATTAGTTCTGTTTAAAATTCTTTTTTTATTTATTCTTGTTTATTCATTCAATAATCTTATCAAAAACTTGCTGGAAGTCACCTTTCCCCATTAACTTTCTTCAAGCTTCAACAGTCTCCTCACAAAAGCATGCTACGATTAGGTTTTTAAAAAGTTCTGATGAGAAACTAGGGTCTTTTTTCACGGCCTAATGATGATGGCATTTCATATAACATGGGTATTGAGTGACTGTGACTTTCAATAAGTAATAAAATAGCAGGTCAAATGTATTATTAGATAAACTTGTTGAAATATTCTACAGTGGGCATTTTATCAAAATCTTAATTGATGAAAATTAGATTTTTATAAATTGTTTAGAGGTGTGCTATAAAACAAGTAAGAAAAATATTTAAATAATTTAATTTGTATATTACTTATTAAGATAATAATTAAATCTGTAAAAAAAAATTAAAAGTAAAAATGATTAGACATTGTCAAGAAAGGACAAAAAATATATATATTTTTTGTTTTCATGTTTAAAACAAATGTATCACACACAGTCTGTTCAGATGTCACTTCTGTTTTCATTCACGAAATCTTACGCATCATCATTAAACTCAGACTGAACGCAGACTGAAATCTGACATTATTCCGAGTGGGCGTGTACCTGAGTGAAACCATCCGTTTCAGTTGAACAGAGTGTCTGATTGGCCATTTCCAGCAGCTCCTCAGAACTCTCCAGGGCTTTCGTACAGGCGCTAAGCTGATTCTGAGGAAACACGGTGAGCAGAAACACACCTGTCACTACACAGTTTTAACTTCAATTTTATTAAAAGATTCAGTGCAACCAGGAAAGAAAAGGTCTAAATCTGTCGGATTTGGCGACCTCTGTGGAGGAATCGTGTCATTACAAGAATTTTATACAGTTTGCTATATCTTTTAAATAATGCACTGTGTGCCTGTATTTTTGTAATTAATGGCTATATGATATTTTACTGTATTTATAGTTGT
>JBCNYG010000015.1:1087233-1109120 GCA_039654305.1 Porochilus rendahli | reverse complement strand
CTGAGATGGGCGCCAGCCTCCCTGCGACCCTAATTAGGAATAAGCGGTTCAGAAAATGAATGAATGAATGAAAATAGGACAGCGTTACTGTGTCAAAAACAAGACTGGTTAAACAGCCGACTCATGGGCTTCGGCTGACGAACTAGTATTACAGTGGAGTCACATTGAGATATGACTCATGTTTGGTGAAAATAAATTCTACTGATAAAAATAAATCATGAAAAAAGTCGAAAATAAACGAAAGAGCCAGTTAACTTAGCTCAAGCTGCGACCCCTTCTGTTTTTTTTTTTTGTTTGTTTATTTTTCTGTAATGATATAGCACTTAATGGTATATGCGGTGATATCCTAGGTGTATATTAGCTAAAAAGAACATGCGATTAATCATGTCAAGTGGGTACAGATAGTATATTTAGGGATATCCTCAAACAAAGGTCAATGTCTTTAATGCTAGCTAGCTAGTTCCTAACATTTGTAAGATAGCTAACTATCTATTCAGTGTATGTTAATATATCTTCTTAGAGATGTTAGATAATTTTTTCTAGGTTTCCTAGATTTTTCTTCGAGGTAGATTTTTTTTTGCTAACTAGCTTTGTTGCTGGGTTTTAGGATATCTTCTAACAAATACCATTTTCTCTGATGGAATTTAGCTTGTGAGCTTGCTGTAAGACATTTTTTTAAATCCTTATGTTAGTGAATCCTTTAACAAATGGGATTTTCTCTAAAGCTCACTGGTGGGTCAACAACTGTTTAGCAACTAGCTTGCTACCTTAGTATTGGGATATCTTGGGAACTAGGATTTCCTCTGATGTTAGCTAGCTGGGATTGCTGTGAGAGATTTAATGAATTTTGGTAACTAGCTAGCTAGATTTTTTTGTGGAACATCTGTTAGATAACTATCTATCTATGCATTAGCTGTTCTAGCTATCCAGTATATTTGCTGTGAGACTTTTCATAACGTTTTCTAGCTAGTCAGCTATGTTTGTATTAAAATTTGATATATATATATAAAAAAAAATAACTCTAACATTAGCTAGCTAGTTTGCTGCAGAACATTTTTTAACATGAGTTAGCTAGATATCTTTATACTAGTATATCCTTAAAAAAATGCAGCCCTGTTATATAGCTATCCAAATATACCTGTGGGTTTATTTAAGAATGTACTTTAATCTTTCCCTTTTTATTTCAGCTAGCTAACTTTTTATGGACTTATCCTCTAGCACAGAGGAGATATTCCAATGTTAGCATGCTAGTTTTGCTATGAGACAATTTTGATGGTAGGTAAGTTATATATTTCTATATAAGAATTTCTTTGAGGTTAGTTTGCTAGTTTGGATGTGAGATGTAAATTGTTAATCTCGTCTAGTTGTGTGGCTTTGTGTGGGGATATCCTCAAACCATCTGTTAATGAAAATGAAATCTTGTAGCAGGATGTTCTACATGCTGCCTGAGTAATGGTTTACTCTACTTCTACATTTCTATCCATAATTCTGGACATCTAATAATGGTTGTCCTCTGATGTCACTGGCGTTATTTTTTTACTTTATTGCATTCAGTCCGTGTGATTATGATATAATTGACATTGTTACCAAAAAGAAATCTAGTATTATTTGAGTAAGCTATCAAACAAGATTTTGCTACTCAGCTTTAGTGTTTACTACTTGGGAACGAAGCGAGCTGACTGGTTCATTTTTTTGGGATAATGTACACCGTCCACCACTTAAACTCAACAAAATTGGGGACAAAACTGAAAGGTTTACTACGGTCACTACTTCTGAAATCCTGATAATTAAACAAAATAAAAAATAAAACTAAATTAAAGCTACGCAATAAGGTCTTCGTGTTTTTCAAGATAAAGCACTTTGTTTAAACTTTTAATGGGTTTGTATGTTAAAATAAACTACAAAATCTTGGTTTGTTTTTCGTGTTCCCATGTAGTATATGCTGTATGAGTTATTCACCTCAGGATTGGTGGATATCACTAAATAGTCATATATATATTTAGCGATATCCACCGTACTTTCAGTGAATAATTGCTGTTTATTGCTCTCAGACATTTGGACACGACTGTATAAGGAAACAGGGATGACTTATGAAAGGTTATTTTATCCAGTAAGAAACCTGGAGGTCAACTTGAGCTTGGGATAAATGTTTTTTTTTTAAAAACATATTACAACATGCATTGACCAATCTGTAGCTAATGTCAGGGTAGTACAATACAAATTATGACTAGAGCATGCTAACTGGAGCAACATTGGTGAAGTAGCTTTTCTGGAAATAACTGTGAGGTTATTAGTGCACATATAAGAAGTGCGTTCACTTTGTAATAAGTGTGTTATGGGTTAATGATAATAATAATTAATAATAATAGGGCTAGTGTTTATTAAATTATTTTTTCTGTCAGTTTTACCAGAGACCAAAGTATGGCTTATGCTCGATCTGATTTTGTTGTTCAAACTGTGGCGTCTTCACCAATCCTTCATTATTTTTACACCATGCTCGTAGTTCCTGAGATTTCTGTCCGTGGTTACACCTTTTCTCCCAAAGTAAAATTGTTTTGTAAAACTGAAATGATTCTAAGCATAAGGCATGCATCAGTGTAAAAATTCACCTTTTAATAAATCCGTAACTTTTTAATTATGGTTCCTGAAATTGAAACATATCATAGTAACTCATTATTTAATCAGAGGGTTATGAGTTCTATATTTTTAAATGTTAACAGAGTGAACAAAGGGGCTTGCTGGTTAGCGGATGGTTCAGCACTACTCAGTACTTAATACTAAAAACTCAACTCAAAGGCCTGTTTAAAAAATGTATCAATAATTTTCAAAAATGAAAAAAAAAAGTGCTGTAAAAGAACATTTTATACGATGAGTCTGGTATCACCGTATTACTCGGTAGGAACTCGCACTACACCATTATTATGTTTATTTATTTTTGTATTTATTCTATTCAGCTATCATTGGACTCATTTGCTGCCTGTGGAAAATGTTTGTAGCACTTAAATTTGGATTCAAGTAAAAAAAAAAAAGAACTAAAGAAAATGGACAAAATAGTGACTCCAGTTTCCGAGCGAGCTGATTGGCTGAAATTTTGCTGATTGTATGCAAGGTTGTGTCATGAGGAAATTCTAAGAATTATTATTTAGAAATTTAAATTTCTAGCAATTAAAAATAATCAGATGTAAAAATTTCAACACAATGGTCCTCCATTTCTTGATTTGCTAAAATTCTTTGGACAGATTCTTAGTTTAGATTCTTCTTAGATTTGGAAAGATTCAAGCCTTTATGATGTGGTGCTGAGGAACTTTTTTTTAATCTGAATTTATGATGCTTTATGTTGAACTTGAAATTTAAGTATTTTAATTTGATCACATTATGCTTTAAAATGACCACATGTCCAAAATTTCAACTTTCCTTGGGGGAAGTGAAGATGAATTCCAAATGGCTGAACGGACTCGTCTCGTACTGCCTACTGAAGCTAAAAGCACTGCCCTGACACAGATTTACATCATCCAGAATAACGACATCATACGTATCTTATGCAGTTTCCTTCTCTATTCTGATTGATGAGAAATTGTTGAGTCATTCTGCTAATTTCTTAATTAGTACATTACCGTGCTCCACTTTATAAAGAAATTGTATGAACAATAATTTGTTGCCACGGTAAGGTTTGCTGTAGGGGAATGTTTATGGTGTGTATGGAAGGGAATGAGTCTCCAGTGCCAATGCTCTGTAGCAGTCCATTAAGAACTGTAATTTGACCATTGTTTTAGTTTTTTCATTATATGACCAGCTACGATTGATTTTTATTCACTTGAAAAATAAAACTCACAAAAAAAAGTGTTAAAAAATCTTTTTAAAAATTCCCAGATCCAGAATTTGAACGGAGTCTCCCTTGCTCACAGCCCACACCCCGATCAAAATTCCATGGAAATAAAGAATTGATAAGCAGAAAAATATGAAAAGTCAAAAATATGAACAGAATTTTTTGCATAATCCTGCAAAACAAACACCGAACCCGGGGGTAAAACTTCACCACCTTGCTCTTACTATTTACAGCTGCTGTAACGCAAGTGAGAACAGGAAGTTCTCACAACATACTTTAAACTAAATAAAAGTTTTTAAATAAATAAATCTCCTAACTGTTGGAAAATCTCTGTAATATAAGAGGAATAAAAAACACGACCATATAACACATGTGAAGCTCGTGTTCATCTCTTTACCGAACACACAGTTTAGAGGAGTCACTGACACATTTGGGGGAAAGAAACTATAGAAAAATGTAGAAAATGTTCAATGTTCTAGAAAGCCTGTAGGTCTTGTGGTTTAGCTGAGCGTTGCTAATAGATTAGCTTCTCATCAATATCTCACAAATCAAGTTATTCATATTATAAAAGTGTTAATGACACTGTTATGGTGGAGTAAAGGACTGTGTTTCTTAGCAATCCTGTCAATGTTTGTGCGTGAAATGAATGGCATGAAACACCTTTTTTGAATGTGTGTGTGACTATGAGCTCTGTTGGGGGATCCTTTTTTTTTTTCCCCTCAAAACCCCAAATGCAGCTGTGACCCAATGTGATTTATACACACTAACACAATAAACAAGTTTAAAAAACAGAGACGCTCACTGCTCCCGTTACTTGTGGCAGATTGAAAACAGGAAATGCGTCTACTGTAATCGGAAAAAGACATTTCCTCAAAGCACACGCGGGCGCTCTCAGGCCCCATCAGCAACACTTTACTTTTTCCACATCCACTGCATCAACACTCAAAAAACACCTGATCAACACACAAACATGGCTCTTAAAGGGATAAATGTACAGCACAGACGTGTCTGTTTCAAACAAGGTCTCCGCAAGAAGGAGACTTCATCTACAACAACCTGCTCGTGATGATGTCAACAAAACATCCATCTACCTTAATGTTAACACAGGCGCAAGAGAGAGCGACATCATCGGCCCGGAAAACTCGCCCTGACTTTTTTCCCCCTAAAAGTGAGTCAGAGCTGAATGATTTTAGTATTTATTACACAGGAACAAAAGAAAACTAAAACCAGAGTTTACTGCTTTATATCGGACATTTTTAAAACGTGAAGCTGAACATGAGCTCCATTACATCTTTTACATTTGGATTGAAAAACATGAAAGTTAAATTGTGAGGCTTCCGTTGTTGTATTTTCAGGATTTCACAATCAGTGACTGTCAGAAAGCACAAGTTTTTGTCTGCTCTTTTGATTCAAACAATCATTATCCTGTATTAATGCTTCGATGGTGCACAAATTGAAATGACGGACACTCACAGTTAGTCACGGTCACTTGGAGCGGCATCGGTAGAAATAAACCAATAAAAAAAGTCTGTTTTCTTGTGTTTCTGTGTAGTATATACTAACCTCCGAATGAGTGGCTAAACAGATTCTGTTAGCTACGCAGCACTTCACTCCGCTCACCAGACCTGCCAGTCGTGGTTAAAATATGTAGGAATAAACTATTATAAATAAGTAATCTCGTTTTAGTTTGATTTTCCATGTGTTTCCATGAAGTATATACTAAAACTCTTAAACAGACTTGAATACACACCTCGCAGTGTCATGCTTGCACTTTGAGTTTAATCAATAAATTTAAGGAATAAACCAGACTTCTTCTTTTTTTGTGTATGTTCCAGTGTAGCACGCACTAAAATGATCATTCTTGTCAGGCTTGGTGGATGTCGCTAAATCGATTACTCGGCTACGTCCACCTCACCTTCCACGCATGATTGTTATCTATCCCGAGAAGGCGAACCAGTCAGACCACACCGTTCCTGAGTAGTGTGTAATAAACACAGTTATAGCTTAGTTTATGCTTGTCAACATGCTAGCAAGTAGCCCATCCTATTATTTCGAAAAAGCGGATGGTCTCGGTTTCCATGGAGACAGTAACGGGTGGCAAAGTAGTAATATAGATAAATATAATAGACAGCCAAGTATAGATTAGGTATAGTACAACAGCTCTTAAATACAAATTTTTAAAATTCAGGTTAACTGCATGAACTCATCTTAAGGAATCTTGTAGATAAGTAGTGAACAGAAAATGGCAAAACGTCAAGCCTTCATTTTTTGTACACGGAAGGTCAGCGCATTATGGAACATGAATGAATCGGTGCTGATCGGCAAAATTGTTTATATAATTTCACATTGTACAACTAGGGTGTTTCCTAGGTGTGGAGACATGTTCTCTCCATGCTTGCGTCGATTTCCTCTGGGTTACTCCAGTTTCTTCCCACAGTCCAAACACAAGCACATTATGCTAACTAGCAGTTCCAAATTGCCTCCTGGTGTGTCTGGGAATGGCTGTGTGCGCTGGCCCTGTGATGGACAGATGTTCAGGGTGTACACCACCTTTGCCCAAAGGCTTTCCCGCAACCCTAGTAGGATCAAGCAGTTCGAAAATGATGAATGAATGTAAAAATATAAATATTTATGAAGGGAGTTTGTTAGCGTAGCGAGCTTAAATCTAAAAGTAATAAACAGTGATGTGAAAGCCTGCTTTCAGCTCATCCGCGTTCAGAATCAAGCGCTCGAGCCGCGAGTGGCATCACATAGAATTAACTCCTTTATTAAGTACAGCAACGTGATGCATTTACACAGGAAATAAATCAACACCTCCGAACACATAATACAGTATGGCGGAATATGCAGAACAGTACCAGGTAGGACAGAATTCATGTGCACTTTAGTCCCGTAGTGTTCTTCACTCAGCTCTCCTCGAGCGCGTACAGTGTGACGTCGACAGGAAAAAACAACCAGAGCCCGGCTTACATCGCTTGACCGTCCGGTCGGCTCCGGTTACCTTCTACGTGTAAACAAGGCTGTCTTTTTCTGCGTAGAAAGGTGACCACACCCCCTCGTAAAACGATACCCCACCCTCTTTAACTCCAAAGCCGACCAGCCCCCGTTCCGTTCTCTTAACCTCATCTGATCATCTTTCAGTAGAAAAGAAAAGTTCAAACAAGTGCACAGATGAAGGGGTGGAGCCTGATTAAGGCCATCAGGGGGCGGGGCCTAATTAAGATCAAGGAGGAGCATGGCCTGATGGTCTACACAGATTTGGTTGCATCTCCTTCAGCAGGGCCTGGAAAGGTGCATGATGGGAAAGGTTGTGCTATGGGCGGGGCCATGCTAACTGGGGCGGGGTTTCAGGTGTAGCGCGGCATCTCACACTGCTCGCAGCGGTTTAGGGCTGGGTGGTTGAGGAAGGTGCAGCTCTCGCAGTTCCACTGGGCACCCTCAAAGTCCTCGTCACGTGGTGGCGGCTTCGGTCTCAACCTTGATCCTGCTTCTTTTCCTCCTCCTCCTCCTCCTCCCCCTCCATCTAACACACACATGCGGAGAGAGACAGACAAGAGAGCGTGATTAGATAGAGAAATACCGCCAGACAAACAGAATGAGACAAAAAAACCTCACTGAGATAAAGACAGAAAGATGGACGGTGAGAGAGGGAAATAGGGATGAAGAGGGGGAGGAGACAAACAGAGGAGGGGCAGGACATGACAAGTCAAACAGAACAAGATACAGAGAGAGAGGGAGGGTGGGAGAGAGAGAGAGCCAGACAGACACGGAGGCATGGAAAAGGGAGAGAGGAAACAAGACATGGAGAAAGATACAGAACGAGATCAAGACACAGAGGGAGGGAGAGAGAAAGAGAGAGAGAGAGACAGACGTCAAGAGTAGGAGCGAGAGTGACGGAGAGGAGAGCGAGAGAGTGAAAGAAACAGAGTGAGAGAAAGCGAGAGACAGACGCAGAGAAAGACGCACAGAAAGCGAGAGAGAGAGCGAGAGAGAGAAAGAGACACAGAGAAAGAGAGAGCGAGAGAGAGAGAGAATTCCTGACTCATCCCCACATCGTTCAGCAGGGACGTTCAGGTGTTAAAGTCAGAGAGATGTTGCTATGACGAGAATCTGGTAACGCGACACCGCTGCTCTTCACCTCAGATCGGGGAGTCAGCAGAGATGAAAGAATTAAAGCGAGACAGTGAGAGAGGGAGAGAGCGCGCGAGTGAGTGAGAGGGAGGGAGAGAGGGAGGGGAGTCAGTGCTGAATTCCGTGAGGAAAAAGAATCGATAAGGTATTTAAGGAGCAGAGCGGATGACGGACGTCTCCTCCTGTAGGATGAAGTAACGTTTAGAGGCTACAGGAAGTCCCTCTGTGTCCTAAACCACATTGCTAACCTTCTGCTTCATTTTTGGTAACATAGACGTCCATTTCTAGTCATCTACATGAGCATCATCGCTAACGAGCTTTTCCAGTAAAAGGGAAGAGAATCGATTAAAATAAAATATGCATGATATCAACAAACAAAGCAGCGCTCACCTTTCTTGGGCGGGACGATCGGACCAGGCTGGATGTTATCATAGAAGTTGTTCATGGCTTTAGGGTCAAACTTGCCTAAAAAAAACAAGCAAACAACAAACCCAATAGAGAGACAATGAATCCACGACACGTCATCTCACCCCTCATATACAACACGTCACCCCATTTGTTATGCTAGCTGTGACTGCACTACAGAATTATCCCGCCTCTGAATACTACTCTCCAAATTCAGTCTGATTGAAAATCTCCCATGATCCCTCAGTCAGCAGCTCAATGCCTCGACCTGTATTCCGTAACCCGCTGAATGCGAGGCTGTGAATAAACAATAATCCACGGCTGCCTCGACGTTCCGTCTCGCTCGGTGACCTCTACCTCGGTTTCAGCACGTCTACTAATTACTCCATAAATGTTCCCGGCACGTCCGTCAAAAATACTCAAGATCCAGGGCGGTAGCTTACGAGCCAGGCGGTTGTCGGTTTGATTCCCAGGAAGTTTGTTCATGTTCGAGGTTGTGGGTTAAACACCAGTCCAATTCAACCGCACTGCGTTTTTTCCCTTCAACTGGCAACCATTTCTTTTTTCTTTTTTTGCCTGAAGGGAAAGATGCCCTCGTGGGCATTTCAGCCATGAAGGAGGAAGAAGCAAAGGTGCTGCTCACTCCGCCCTCCACCACACATTTTCCCGCTCATTCGGGAATCGAACCAGTGACCTTTTGGTCCTAAACCCACTTCTCTAACCATCAGGCCACGGCTGCTCCAATTTCATGTGACGCAGCAGGGCGGCACGGTAGTGTAGTACTCGGCACATCTGCCTCACAGCAAGAAGGTCCTGGGTTCGAGCCCCAGGCTCTGCGAGGGGATATATTTTCCTTGTGCTTGTGTGGGTTTCCTCCGGGTACTCTCGTTTCCTCCCACAGTCCATAGACATGCATATTAAGCTAACTGGCTGTTCCACACTGCCCCTAGGTGTGTGAGTGTGAATGGTCAGGGAGTTGGCCGAGATAGGCTCCAGCCTCCCTGTGACCTTAGTGGGACTAGGCGGTTCAGCAAATGAGTAGTTTTGATTATTTGATAAATATTTAACAGAAGTGATCAGGTAACTAACACACATTCTCACACTCATGCAAAAAAAAAAAAAAAAACCAATAAAACAGGTCAGAGTCTAAAAATAGCAACAACCTTAAAACCTATTAAGGGGAAAATACATCGGAGTCATTTCTGTTGACTTGGCAACACACTGAACATTTATTCCTCACAGAAAATGAAGGCGGGATTCAGTGACTGGACCAATCAGAAACAGAGCTTAAGTGTTTAATTCGATTTCTCTCTAATGCTGCGATAAATAAAGAGCTTAATTACTGCAGTATTAACTTGAACAGAGAAGAGAAACGGCTCAGAGTCTAATTCCATTTACACAAAAACATCATATTGATTTCTTTCTCTCCTCAGGACACAGACCCACCCCCTTCGTTCTGTTGTATTAAATACACAGTAATGAATAATAACGAGCGAAACTGTTTACTGTGTTTACATCTGAACTAAAACAGCAGGCGGGAGCATCTGGAAGGAGCCGGACGATTCAGAGTGATTGAGATTTACCTCGAGACTGCAGCAGGTCCGTCTCCTTCAACGTGCAATCAATGTCAATCTGCAGCTGTCGGTTCTGTGTCCGGACTCTGGTCATCTCTTCAGGCTGAAACACACACACACCCACACACCCACCCACCCCCCCACACACACACACAAATCATTGCTGATTGACTCAGCAGAATGCATTTTATCAGAAAAGAGAAACTTATATGATCGCCGTTTTCAGAGAGCCTGAATCCGGCACCGTCGGCCAGAGTCTGAATCCGGCACCGTGGGCCAGGGCCTGAATCCGGCACCGAGGGCCTGAATCCGGCACCGAGGGCCTGAATCCGGCACCGAGGGCCAGGGCCTGAATCCGGCACCGAGGGCCAGGGCCTGAATCCGGCACCGAGGGCCAGAGTCTGAATCCGGCACCAGCTCTGCCTCTACGCTGCTATAAATGAGCAGCAAATACCAGTCATGGCATGAAACATCTTTGACCGTAACACTTCCAGGATCAGTAGCATGTATTAAACATGCTACACATGAGCTCTAGCATTAGCATGTGTGTGCGCTCACCCGCGGGATGAAGCTGGAGCTGTTTACGCGTCTGAAGCGCCTCTGCAGAGCGTCGTACTCCATGTTATTGACCTCAGCCTTCAGCTGCTCCAACTTCTGCCTCTCGGCCAGCAGCTCCTTCAGCAGACGCTCCATCCTCGCACGCTGGTGCAGCAACAGAGCTACAGGTCAAATAGACAGCATACTCAGATCAGAACCGACCGACCTGACCAAACATACATATACGTGTATACATACAGAGAGCCCGATGTTTAGGTTACCCTGTGTATAGGCGTAGTCATCTGAGCCAGAGCTGGAGCGCCGGGGCATGTGGCTGATGTGACTCACACTGCTGCCTGTTGTAGCAGAGATGGGCAGGATGGGGGCGGGAGCTCCGTGTTTCTCACCCTGATCCACGATGTTCAGGAGCGACTCCGTTTCCACGGGTGGCGACGGCGATCCCGATCCCAGCTGCTGCTGCTGGCCTGGCCCCATTTTAATCTTGATGTAGGCAGAGCTTCCAGCTTGGGGAGAGGAGGCGGGGCGGGGGCGTCCGCCAGCCAGGTAGACCCCCGGATGAAAAGCGGTACCAGGGGTGGGTGCCATGCTTATGGCCCTGGACGGTGAGCTCGGGGAGGGGCTGTTGGTCATGTAGAGCGCCCCCTGTGGAGTATGGATGGGTGAGTTACTGCGCTGTCGCCCATCCAGTGTGATCTCGATCTGGTTCTTCATGGAGCCTTTAGTAGGCATGTAGGGCCTGTAGGGGACGTGCTGGTACGGCAGATTGGGCAGGGTAGGAGGGCTGATGGGTAAAAAGGCTTGGTGTTGCGGGGAGCTGTAGGGCGACTGGTACGTTGGAGTGCTGTAGGGTGAGGGAGAGTACACAGGTGCGCCAGACGAAGCCCAAGGTGAGGGCTGAGGACTCTGCGATGGAGAAGGGCGCATATACAGGGCGTTCCCACTGTTTCCGTACGCACCGGGAGGAATCTGAAGCGCCTGAGGGGCAGACGGGATGTTCGAGGACAGCGCCAGCGTGATGGGGGTCATGTAGCGAGCAGGCACCGAGGTGTAGGTGGGCGAAATGCCCTGCACAGTGGGCGGAGGGGTGGGTGTGCTCGCAGAGCGTCCATGATCGCTCATGTAGTAGGTGTTGTAGCCAGCGTTGGAGTTGGCGTTGGAGTTGGCGCTCTCGGGCGGGGGAAAGCCGCCAACGCTGATGTGCAGCATACGGTTGCGACTTAGCTGCACCTCCTCCGGACTGTGGAACTCCTCGTACAGGTAGCGACTGCTCTCCTGAGCCAGCAGGTGGGAGCACACCTCAAGGTTGTTGTTATTCTAAAGAAGAAAAAAAGGACAATGTCTCGTTAAACCGCATCAATTTATAAATATTTTTCAATAAAAAATTCTGCCTCCAGATTCAGCACAATAATCCATCATCGAGTTTACAGCTCCACCTGCTTAGAGAAACAAACCAGCGCTAAAGCGGATGTCTACTACTACGTTATCTCGCTTCTGAACCAATCAGCGCAGTCAGCGCAACCCGACGATTCAGTTCATCAGAGTGAAATAGTTTACGTATTATAAACTCCGATATAACCAGGCGTCCCTCTCCCCGGCAACTTCCCCCAGCTTTTCCCGGGGGACACCGAGGCACTCCCAGACCAGTCGAGAGTTTTATACTAATAAAAATAAAGTTTCCTCATTTTTCACTGTTGTTAAATTTCTGTCTCGGTTTTTAAATTAGCATTAATGAGATTTTATTTATTCGAATTACCCAAAATTTTTTATTGCCTATTAAAATCACATGGCATTCTATTTGTATAACAATAAATCATTTTGGGAGGCACGGTGGAGTTTTCATGTTCTCTCGTGCTTGTGTGGGCTTCCTTCGGGTACTCCGGTTTCATGCCACAGTCCAAAAACATGACCATTAGGTTGACTGGCTGTTCTGAATTGTGAGTGTGAAGGGTGCTATGTGTTTTGGCCCTGTGATGGTCTAGAGAGCTGTTCGGGACGTAACCGGCCTTCGCTCAGAGTCGGCTGAGATGGGTGCCAGCCTCCCTGCCACGCTAATTAGGAATCAGTGGCTTAGAAAATTCTAATTAGAAATTCTATAGTTTCCCAAAAACAATAATAATTATATAAATAATACCATAAATAACATTTAAACATAATTGTCACTGTACTATCCCTATTATTTTGACACATGTTTAGGAAAAGATTTTTGCACAGCTTAAAAACTTTTTTATATGTTTAAATTATTGCTTAAAATTATAGAATTTATGAATGAGTAAACAAATATTCTACTTTAATAATAACATATAATGACACATATTCACTATATTTATTGTTATTATACTTTTACGGTGTTGATGCGGACTATATTTTTGTCTGGACTCGGGCGGTTCTGAAGTGCTCCGTGTCTGTGAGTCAGCGTTTTACGCCAGGTATCAGAATTCCAGCTTGTTCCTTCCTCTAATCATGAATTATTGACCAGAGAGCAAAATACAAGGAAAGAGAACAGAGTCGCTCTCACTTTCGTCTTCGTGACTACAGCTGAGGGCCAGGTTTAATTTCTCACCTGAAAATAAACAAAAAACAAACAAAACAAACCCGACCCTCACCTGCAGAAGGCACTGGGACACGACGTTCTCTGGGATCTCTGGGAAACGCTTTTTTAGGTCTTGCAGGACGTGGTAGTCCAACTGCGGTGCTCCCTGTGCCATTCTGAGCCCACGACCTTACTGAGCCGGCAGCTGCAAGGGCAGCAGCTGCTCTTCTCTCATCACCTGAATGCATGCACACACACACATACACACAATCAGTCGGCAGTACGGATCAAACACTCCATACACACAAACACACACACTGAGCATCATGATGATGAAGTGGAGAGGGCGCTGAGCTCGGTTGTGAGTAATGGAGCAGCGCTGGAGCAGAATTAACAGATGGCAAACCACGAGAGGCAAAAAAGAGCCGCAACTGGTAAAAAAAATTTATATTTCATGATTCTCTGGAATATCTAACACCTACCCACATACAAAACCTCAACTCTCAAAAAAAACCCACTTAGTTAGTTCTGAATACAGGGCACTGAGTACTAATCCTGCTCCAGTTAAATTCAGGGATTTGATGCTGGACCTGAATCTTACAATCAGGATTATTGTGATTTAAGTAAAGCGTCTCTACTGTTTCCTCAACATGAGACCATTTAGTGTATCTCGACATTTGAATACTCTAATCCTTTGGCAGATTATTTACCTTCTATCTAGAAACAGACTACACTCAAAAGTATATGGACACCTCATCATCCTGTTCATAGTGGTTCTTTAAGAAAGATGTACAGATCGTCTTTGTGCACCATAGTGTTATAATGTTTCTTTATGGGGTCCAAAAGGCATGAACGCTGTTCCAGCATGACAATGTCCCTGTGTACAAAGCGAGCTAAAGCATGAAGACATCGTGTATGAAGTCTGGTAGGAAGCAGAAGGCGTCCTGATGTCCCTCAACTTTTTTTTTTTTTTTACACACAACTGGAAATGTAAAACATCCTCCAGTGGTTGAAGGGAAAGAATTCTAAGCAGGACAGCAGACTTGTGCACCATGCATGGACAGTAACATGAGTTGTCCTCCAACGTCATTACAGTAACTAGATATTGCTGAACATCACAATCCAGAATATTCGCGCGCGCACGCACACACACACAAAGAACTCAAAGAATGTGTCGAGTTTCACCACAACAGGAAGACCACAAATATGAATGAAAGAACTGGCTGTGACAAGGAGAAATTAATATTGTGCTTCATTCATAAACATAGTGGTGTGATGAAATAAACGTCAGGACCTTCCTAGAGTGTACCGGAGATATCTAAAGTTACAGCATCGTTCTGGGCTGTTTCAACATGCTCGCACTGGAGACTCCTTCCATAAAACTGGGACGCAGAAACATGACTAGTCTGTACACCTGATACTGCATCAAATACAAGCCATAAACATTTAGTGTGAGATAATTCCAACCTGGCTTGGAAATTATATTCATATTTTTTTAAATTTCACTATAAATCAGGCACACACACACACACACACACACACACACACAATAGAAACACAGGTCACCTTATTCACTGAGGAAAAACAAACCTATCTTGATATTTTTGCCATAGACAAAAGAGATAAAATCGCACATTTAAAAAGCACAAAGCCAAAGGATTAAGCTAATAAAACCCACTTTAATCCAATAAAGACTTTGAGAAGTTATTTATATTCTGCTAATCAGAGGCACTTTAGCTAAACACCTTTAGCATCAGTCTTGATGTTAGCAGCTTGTTGGTGATACAGGTTCTGATAAAACACGAATATAATCAACACATTTACGTCATCTGATGATGAATTATAACTGGGAAATTGTCCAGATAAATATATTTAAACGTTTAATTAATTTATTTTTATTAATCTTATGTTTTTACCCCGTGAACGAGCAGTGCACCGCTATGCTGCTACATGCTAAGCTAACATAGCCTCCTTTATAACATAAATAACACGATACACAATTATAGACTGACATTTTTAACAATTAGCACGGGCATATAAAAACATGAATTGAAATCTAAATATATAAATATTTTTTTCTGTATTTAACGGTAAGTAGTGCGCGCGTGACAGATCTCTCAGTTTCGGACTGGGAATCGACTCCGGACAAAAAGGTGTCGATTCTTTAAACTAAAAGCTGAAGAGGTCCGACTTGACTCACAATAGTTCTTTGGGTTAAATTGTTTGTATCAACAATAATATGCATTATCCATTGGGTATTTTTTTCTTTTTGTAGAATAACAAAGGAGAATTGCATATTAATGCATTTTTTTCTTTAACAGGCTGTATTTCAAGGATATAAGCGTCGAGTCGACAATTAGAAATCAGAGTCGACTCAGATGATTCAGGAATCAATTAGCGCTGCCATTGCGTTAGCAACGTCGAGTTTGTTAGCTGGCAACAACAACTGACGCGATTGGTATTACTTACCGAACAGGTCTACGGTTCGCAAGAAAACTGACATAAGTGCACATATAAAACTCCTAATGAATTAAAGAAACGTATAATTGTCTAATTAAGAATTAAGTGTGTTTATTTAGTTTCCTGGTAAGGTAGCTGGCTAGCTCACGAAACCGGAAACAGTTTCGCAAACAAAGTCACTTGACACTCAGCAGCTATAAATAAAACAAACACAGATAGTGCGTGTAAATACACATGGATTATCATTAAATAATAAAGAAGAGTAAATGTGGAGAAAAGCACTTGTGCTCGAGTTGACGTATGATAGTTAATGAAACGTTGTGATGGAGGAAATGTGAACGCTGCTGCAGTTAACGCCTCTCTCTTTTCTTCTCTTTCCCGGATTTTGACTCTCAACAATCGGCACCGAAACACAGACATTATATAACCACTTAATCCCCACAAGACAGCCACCGAAAACCCCTCACTTAGTTTGGGATAAATGAAAGCGAATCAAGCGCAGAAGCTCCGGAGGGAATGGAGCCCAAGTGTCACCCAGTGCCTAAACCCGCGAGCCTGTTAGCACACGACCAGTACCGTGATTCGGCTCCTCGCTGCCATTGAAGTCCAGTGCAGGATTACTGCGTTTATTTCCGTTTCCACACAGTCATAAAATGTGTAGCGGCACTCGGTAAAAATGGTGCGATGATTCAAACCAACCGACAGCTCCAGCAGGCGAAACCCGCTGCTGCTCACCGCAATTTTGTTTAGTTTACACGCAGACCGAACAGGACATTACTGCCACCTAGCGGCGCGGAGCAGCAGCGCATGTCTGAATCAGGTGGCTCATCTTTACCTCCCTGGAATAATATAAAGATGAACTCTTTAAATGAAACTAAACTAAAAAAGCACATTTAACGCACTGCATTTAAAATAAACACAGCTGTTCTGTTTGCTTCACGGCACAGTAGGCCTATTGGTGGTTCCAAATCAACCCTAGGTGTTAGTGTGAGTGCGGATGGTTGTATGTGTTTTGACCCTGTAATGGACTGGAGAGCTGTTCAGGCCAGGGTGTACCCTTCCCTCGCCCAGAGTCGGCTGAGATAGGCACCAGCCATCCCGCAACCCTAATTAAGATTAAGCAGTTCAGAAAATGGATGGATGAATGAATGAAATTATACCCCATTCCAAAACGGCCTCTGTCACATTTCGCACTCTGAGGAAGCACATCGACCTCGATTCAGTTGGTAAATATTTCCTGTTCTATTTCAGTCACTAAATAATATTTCCTTCTCAACTGTCACACATGCACAGGGCTCTGATTTAGTGTTTACCAAAGAAGAAATGAAAAGAAGTGTTGCTTTCTGCAAAAATCTGCAGATCTCTCTCTCTCTCTCTCTCTCCCTCTGTGTGTCCATTGTGTGTGCGCTCTCAACTTTAGCTCTTAACTGATATTATGAATCCCTCCATGTTTCAAGCACAAAATAAAAAAAAAATGTAAAGCATTTTTTGAATCGAATTCTGTGTGCAGAGTGTGCACCACAAGATGGCGATGTTTATCAATATGACAGTACCCGGTGCAGGGGTCATTAACAGTTGTGTACAGGAGGAAACAAATGGTTTCAGAAAGACATCGCATCCGATACCACTGTGTTTAATTTTTATTTATTATAGCTGGAATTAAATGGGAAACTTAAATTGATTTTATTTATTTATTTATTTATTTATTTTCCGGCTGTATTATTCTATTTGTTCTATTTTATATAATTTTATTATGTTATATACAGTTGTGCTCTATACTCCTATTTTATTCTGAACTGTAAACTGACAATGAGAAATATTTTCTACCGTGTTGTAATGTAAGTCATCAGAGTATTTCCGGTGCAGCCGGTAGAGGGCAGCAGAGTGTAGCGTGTAAAGCTGTTGAATTCCAGGATTACAGATTGTTCAGGTTTATAAAACTGCACACAGCTCCTAATTAGACAAGTGTGTGTCTTCCTGTGTCCTTCACCCCATCCTTTTGTTCTCCACCCCCCCCCCCCTAATGCAGGATGAGATCAGAGCAGTGAATCATGGGAAAGTTATTCAGGATTGATAAGTCACTGTGGGCACGAAGCCAGCACTGCTCCCTCACAGACCCTAATTTAGCCTCCGCTGGGAGCCGATAGCGCTGCTGTAAACACATCCAGCAGAAACGGAGACCTGTTCCATACAGAGCCGCCATTTTCAAAGAACACACTTCTGCTACCTGAATAGAGACCCACGCAAGCACAGAGAGAACATGTACACCTCATACAGAAACACCCTCGACAGCCCAGGACTCAAACCCAGGACCTTCTTACTCTGAGCCGGACGTGCTAACCACTACATCACCGTGCCACCCTCATATGAAGTTAATAAGACAAATAAATAAGCAATAAACAAACACAGGTTGTGTTGGCAAAATTAAGTGTAAACTCTTTTGTTTTGAAGATTCTAGAAAACGTACACTTATAGTTTCAACCCTGAAAGTTATACAGCACTGAAACTGGAGACTCCTTCCATAAACATTCCATAAACAAACTCATTTCTTTTTACATGCTCATAGAATAAAAACTATGTACTAACTTTGCTTGCTCGGTCTGTACAGAGAAATCTCAGCCCATGGTCTTAGTACAGACCCGGCCGAAGGTAAGAAAAACGGCTGGGATTTCTCTGTACAGACCGAGCAAGTGAGGTTAATAAGTAATCTATTACATGACATTATAAAATGGCGGCTTTTTAAATTCACTTTAGGCGCTGTCACTTTTTCCACTCTCCAAACTGTCCACTTCTGAACGAGGTGTCTTCTACAGGCTTTGTGACAGATGTCAAGCTTTCGGCTTGTTTCCCTGCCCATGATGAACAAGAGCTTTCAAATGAACTGCAAGTCCTTTGTGGGACTAGTAAACTGTTTATCTCTTATTATTTCCTGTAGATCTTTTCCTTTCGAGAAAACAGTGAATATGTCTCTGGAAGCTGCTAAAGATGATGCAGCCAGCTAACAGCGAAGTTCATGATCGTTTCCACACCGGTCTGGATATGCGATTTAATGACAGCATATTGACCAATCAGATTGCTTGTACTGTTGTTCATTCATTCATTCGTCTGTCGAACTGCTTAATCTTACAAGGGTTGCGGGGAGGCTGGAGCCTATCTTAGCCAACTCTTGGTGAAGGTGGGGTGCACCTTAAACAGCTTGCCAGTCCACTGCAGGGCCAACATATACTTAGACCTACACCTAGGGGCAATTTGGAACAACCAATTAGCCTAATAGACACGTCTTTTCACTGTGGGAGGAATCCTACGCAAGCACATGGAGAATATAAAACTCCGCACAGAAACACAGAAATGGAGGGAGCTGTTCAGGACTTCACTTAGAGTCGGTTGTAATAGGCTCCAGCCTCCCTGTGACCGTGGCAGGATTAAGCGGGTTCGGTAAATTGAGGAATGAATGATTACACATGGGTGTTTATTCTATTTATAATGAAAGCAGCGTCTGCTGTACAAGTCTTCTTGAATGAGCTGTTGCTATAGAAACGATGAATACGACAAATTCATATATAAACTTTATATGAACCTGTGCTGTTGTCAGAGCAGCTGTTAGAGAAAAAAACAATCAAAACCTTCTGACCAATCACAGTCAAGGTAGGTAAGGAACAATAGAAAGAGAGGAATGACAAAAAAAATGGAGGGTTTGGAGACAAAAAAACTGTGTGTGTGTGTGTGTGTGTGTGTGTGTGCAGCCTAGCTGTCCTGTTGCTCTGATCCCTTTCCACAGGTGTGTGTTATTTTTGGGGTCCCCCCCCCCCCAGCACTTTACTATGGCCAGAGGAACTGAATTACGAATCCTTCAGATCTCTTGAGCAAAACGATAAGATGTTTATATATCCACTGAGTGAATATTTATTTTGTTATGAATCTCTGTTTAAATGCAGCACAGATCTGACCTTCGTTTCACCTCCTCTTCCACTGGAAACAAACCCAAACGTCTTGCAGTGTCCCTGAGAGAGACACACACATACAGAGAGAGACGTACAGAGAGAGAGAGAGAGAAAGAGTGAGGGAGAGACAGAGAGAGACATACAGAGAAAGAGACACAGAGAGAGATACAGAGAGAGAGAGTGAGAGATACAGAGAGAGACATACAGAGAGAGAGAGAGAGACAGATAGACAGAGAGAGACATACAGAGAGAGAGCGATAGAGAGACATACAGAGAGAGAGGGAGAGAGAACGAGACAAAGAAATACAGAGAGAGAGTGATACAGAGAGAGAGAGATACAGAAAGAGAAACAGCGAGCGAGAGATACAGAGACATTCGCAGAAAGAGAGAGAGAGAGACATACAGAGAGAGAGAAAGAGTGAGGGAGAGACAGAGAGACATACAGAGAAAGAGACAGAGAGAGATACAGAGAGAGTAAGAGATACAGAGAGAGACATACAGAGAGAGAGAGACAGATAGACAGAGAGACATACAGAGAGAGAGAGCGATAGAGAGACATACAGAGAGAGAGAGACAGATAGACAGAGAGAGACATACAGAGAGAGACATACAGAGAGAGAGCGATAGAGAGACATACAGAGAGAGGGAGAGAGAACGAGACAAAGAAATACAGAGAGAGAGTGATACAAAGAGAGAGAGATACAGAAAGAGAAACAGCGAGCGAGAGATACACAGACATTCACAGAAAGAGAGAGAGAGAGAGACATACAGAGAGAGATATATACAAAGAGACATTCAGAGAAAGAAAGAGAGACATAGAGGGAGAGAGAGATACACAGAGGGAGAGCAATAGAGGGAGAGACATACAGAGAGAGAGAGAGAGAGAGAGAGAGAGATACAGAGATAGAGATGCATGCTGGGTTACTCCTCAGGTTTCAGGAGCATTTCTGAGCTCCACGCTGCCGACTTTCCTCAAGGACAAAATCCCGCTATGAGGAGAGACCGGAGACGGAATTAGGTCTTAACTCAAAATCTCCGTCTGCTTTATGAAGTCATCTGTCTGCTGATCTCACACTCGTAACATGAGCTCGTCAGGATGCCTCCGACGGTCAGTGAGTCAGCAGCTATGATGGGAGCCTTAGATTTTTTTGTTGTTGTTTTTTTTACCAAAACGGCTTCCTGCCTTCTCATCTCAGGCATCTCTAGAGAACCTTCTCACAAAGCACCACGGTGATTTCATCAAACATTCGGTGGTGTAGCGGTTATCACGTCCACCTACACCGCAAGACGGTACTGTATTCGAGTCCCGGACTCGACGAGGGCGTTTTTATGAAGAGTTGGAATGTTCTTCCTGTCATTGTGTGGTTTTCTATCCCAGTTCTCCAGTTTCCTCCCACAGTCCAAAGACAGGTGGCATGATGGTGGTTGGTGGTTGACGGCCGTTAGCACGTCCACCTCACAGGAAGAAGGTCCAAGGTTCGAGTCCCAAGCTCGGCAAGGGGATTTCTGTGTGGAATTCACGTGTCCCCTGTGCTTGTGTGGGTTCCATCCGGGTACGCTGGTTTCCTCCCACAGTCCAAGGACATGCACATTAGGAATATAGGCTGTTCCGAATCACCCCTAGGTGTGAGTGTGGGTGTGCATTGTGGTGTGTGTGCTGGCCCAACAACGGTGTGGCAACCTGTTCATGGTGAACCCCGCCTTCGCCCAAGTTTGTCTGTGACAGACAAATATAATGAATAAATGAATGAATCCGGAGTTTGTATCACATACCTTCCCCAATAATGTACACACTGTTAGGTAATTGGTTCTTTAAGGGGGTTCCTGTAGAACTAACGGTTCTTTGCTTCTGTATGATGCTCCTTCTGATAGAGAAACGTGAAAACAGAAAAGGAATCATCTTCATCTGACCAATCAAATAAAAAAAAAAAGGCCAGAATTCCAGGCAGCAAGGAGTTTTATCATGTTCAGACTTGGCTGCAGAGATTCCAGAGAGTTCCTGCCTGCAGTCGGCCCACCTGCTCTCCTCAGATAAAGTGCTCGAGAAGGACAGCTGGCTCCTCGGAATCCTTATTTTAGTACGAGAAGAACGGAGAGGAATCTCAGCACGCAGGAAGTTCCTGAGGAAGAACTTGGGGTGGAAATAAATATCTATAGTCATTGTAATGGCGCGAACATTCTGTTTAGGGACATCTGAGCTGTTAAACACGGCTGAGACTGTGTGTGTGTGTGTGTGTGTATGTGTGAGTGTGTGTTTATTTCTGTGTAGCTATGGTATTCAGGTTATCAAAAGCATCAGGAAGATAACGCTGTCTAACCCAACAATAGCTCTCTCTCTCTCTCTCTCTCTCTCTCTCTCTCTATCTCACTCTCTTTCTCTCTCTCTCTCTCTCTCGCTCTCTCTCTCTCTCTCACACACACACACACACACACACACACACACACACACACACACACACACA
>JBCNYG010000015.1:1061695-1081366 GCA_039654305.1 Porochilus rendahli | reverse complement strand
ATATAACAGGACCATAGTAATGCAACCTAGGTAAGCCTATATAAACAAAACCACTACAGCAGAATCCAAATCATATATCTTCAGAAATCTAGGATAAATAAATGGGTATAAACACATTCCCCAATCCAACAGGCAGTCCCGTAAGAATAAGTGGTTGGCAAGTAACATTTAGGACCCCAAAACGAGCAGAAAAAAAAATTACTAACCATATTCCCCCCAAAACTTTTTTTTTTTACGAATAAAGTAAAAAAAAAAAAAGACCCTTTTTATTGGGGGATTAGTTGCTATGGTAGCACATTCAGTAAGTAATAGAAGCAAGTGTGTATTAGCAGGATTTTCTCTCTTGCCTTTCACAATGTCACAGATAAAGACAAAGACTCAGCTTGTGCAATTTCTAAGGATCCAAATACAGTTTAAAATGAAACACAGAAAAGAACATTACACAGAGGGAGCCATTTAATTATCCATTCATTATCCAATCAAAAAATTATAAAAAAATTTTGGGGGGTGGGGTTTGGGGGTGTTAGGTGTGAAAAGATACACACAAATATTAATCATTCATTCATTCACCAAATCGCTTACTCTGGGAAAAGGCAGAGTGCACTCTGATGAGCCTGTCCATGGCAGTGCCAACACACACACACACCCACACACACACACACACCTATTCACATTAACACCCAAGGGCAATTTGTACAACCAAGTAGCCTAATGTGCATATGGACTGTGGGGAGAAAATGGAGAAAAACCATGCAAACATGGGGAGAGCATGTTCTTTTTCACACATGTGACATTAGAATTATAGCAAAATCAAGAAATCAAATAAAAAATCACACTTACCTTCAGTTTGCTTCAACTAATCACCTCCAGTACAGATAATCATTTTAAAGCTCTCAGGACTCTGCATATATGAAAATATTGATTATGGCTGAGCTCGCTTGGTCATGTGACTTTAACCACAATATGAATACTACGCATTATACCACAATAAAATTATCCAGTCCTGTCAGAGTTTTTTTCTGACAGGGCATTTAAAAAGCCACAAAAGACAAGCTTCAGGCCAACACCAGGCTCATAACAAGCTCTTTGGCAGAGAGAAAGAGGATAAAATAGAGTAAATCAAAAGCCTGTGCGTGTGTTTGTGTGTGTGTGTGTGTGTGTGTGTGTGTGTGTGTGTGTGCATCTGTGTCTGGCTCCAAGCCTTCTTTGCTCAGAGCCTGGAGATCTCACAGATGGACATTAATAGTTTCATGTTGGAAAGCTTCATCAGGCCCAGACCTCCGTACTCTAATCCCAACACACTCCGCAAACTAAGAATGCCTCACCCTCTTCCTCCATCTGCTCTTCTATTTCCGTGGCTCATGTCAATCTTTCCCTTTTTCATTTACTGTCACAGTTCACTCATAGGCTTATAACTGTTGGTTTTAGTCCTTTGTTTAGTACTCTTTCATCCATTTTCTCTGTCCTTCTCTTCTATTTTGTTACCATAAACAAAAGCCTGGATGATTACAGGATGCAAGTAGAATCGATTGATCGATCGATCAATCAATCAATCGATCAATCAATCAATCAATCAATCAATCAATCAATCAATCAATCAATCAATCAATCAATCAATCAATCAATCAATCAATTTGGCTCCTGCAGGGTTTATACCTGAAGTTCATTCATTTATTTATTTACCAAACTGTCTCCCCTTATTGTGGTAGCGGGGAGGCTGGAGCCTATCTCAGCCGACTCTGGGTGAAGGCAGGGTACACCCTGAACAGCTCACAAGTCCATTACAGGGCCAGCACCTCTACAACCATTCACTCTCACACTAACACCTAGGGGTGATTTGGAACAGCCAATTATCTCAATTTGCATGTATGTGGACTGTGGGAGGAAACCAGAGTACCCAGAGGAAGCCCATGTATGCACAGGGAGAACATGCAAACTCCTGGGACTTGAACTCAGGACCTTCTTGCCGTGAGGCGGATGTGCCAACCACTGCACCAGCGTGCCGCTCTGAAGTAACCCATCCGGTGTTGAATGATGTATTATGGTGTTGATGGACACGGATAGAGTAAAATTAAAATCGTACTATTTCAAATGACGGTGAAGAATTTGGTTCTACGGTGTTGAAATATCTCTTGTGGTGTTACTTTAGTTTCGTTCATGATGTAAGATGAACGCCTGTGTGGTGTTGAATTCGGTGTGTGATGATCACGGTGTTGATGCTGAATTAGTTTACACGCTGACAAATCCACTCAGATCGTCAATTGCTATCGTGTTCATCTGTCATTGTGAGAATAAATGTATAAATTTAGAAAGAAGTTAACTCCTACAGTGTAAAGTTTCGGTGTTGGATTAATTTGATGAACATCTCTTACGGTGTTGATTTTTGGATTGAGAGAAACTGTGTAAAGCTGTAGGTGTTGATTCAACATTAAAAAAGTGCCACTGATGCCTCTGAAGGCCCACAATGCTCAGCTACAGGACAGGGTTAGAGGAAATTGGGGAGGGGAGGAGGAGTAAAAAGGGCAAAGGGAGTGTGTGTGTGTGTGTGTGTGACAGCTGTGGAGTGGTGACGCGTGCGGAATGTGGTGGCCGGTATAACGGGGCTTTTATGGCCAGGGCAGATCTTTCTGTAAGCCTCACTCATTCTACTGTCAGTCAGAGTAACACACACACACTCACACACCGTGTAGTGTGGAATTACGGATACGGATCTTGCTGTGGACACCAGAACTTATTTTTTGTGTGTGTGTGAAAGTTCTTCTGAGAGTGAGGAGGAGGAGGATCGATAATACACCGGTACGTTTGATTATTAAAAACAAACACAAAAAGTGGTTCTAATGTAAATAACGAAACTGCTAGATTTTTATTCAAATAGAAATGGAAACATCTCTCCTGGAATTAATAATTTCAGCCTCTCTCTATTAAGGTATCCAAAAAAAAAATTATATATATGTACATGTGTATGTTTTGCCTAATTTCTGCAAAAAAAAAAAAAAAGTCACAGAGGAAAAGATTAAATATTGTCTATAAATAGTCGGCCATCATGGCGCCTTCAAGGCTCGTCCGAGCTAAACATATTTTCACTATATATTTAAACTGTACAAGTCTCCTATTTCAGTACTAAAGGACAGTCATATAAATAATAAAAGATCATATCATAAAATAATAAGAATAATTATAATGATAATGATAAAAATAATAAGAATAATAATACATTTCATAATAATAGTTCAAATTCTTTACAGTTCAAAATTTCACTAAAATTAATTTACTATCAAACTGAACTGGTTGCTATTAAAGACTTGTCAATTCTATTCTGTCTTCTGGATGATATGTGTGTTATTATGTTGGGGATATACAAGTGGAAATGACGTAGAAACTCGACATGAGTTGTTTTTTAAAAAGTACAATTTCTGTGAAAACAATTCCATGGAAAAATATCAAAATAAAAGTACTGACATGCGCTAGAATTTAAGCAAAACACATATTTACTGTCTATTTATATGTTGATAGAAGCTGTATGTCTTTAAGTGTGTGTGTGTGTGTGTTCACCCCCATCCATTTCACCACATAGCTGATCTCAAAAATAGCGAGGGGTCACATGACCCTCATCGACAGCAGTTAAATTTAGGCTGTGCGATTTGTTCTGGGATTTCTCTGATGAAAACCACTTTCATGACGTTCTGTAAAATCCGTACAAACTGCAATAAACACCTTCACAATGAAAACGTGGTATAAAGGTTGGTATCACAACAAACTTTTCGACATTTCAAGCTTCACAAAATAAAGAAAAGAAAAGAAAAGAAAAGTATTTTACAGAAAATAAAGATGGCTGAAATTTAACAAATTTTCTGCGAATAAGGACACACTTATGTTGAAGGAGACTCCAGAGTCTGAGGTGTGAAACCAGCATGAGGAAGCTAGAATTTATAAATATTCAAATGAAAAATCCTCCTTTCAGCCCTTCCTACAAAATACATGAACGCCTAGCGCCTGACTTCTGCCTGAGGCCGAGTACATGAGAGCGAGCATTGGGGGAGGAGCATTAGTGTGCTGATGTCATATTTAACTCTTTCATGTATTATTAATATGTATGAAAACCCCTAGCATTATTATAAGAAATGTCAACAATTAACAACGAACAAATGAATAAAGAGCCGATGACTAGCTTGCTATTTTTGTGCGAGTAAAGGTGTGCAGGTAGGCCATCATTTCATTCGTCCTGGATTTTTATTGCTTTGATTTACTCATTACTGTTGAAATGTGAAGAAAATTTAAATAAACAAAAATATTTTTGAAGAAATATCACTCTACTAGCTTTTTCAGATTCAGTGTTCATGGACAGTGGAGTGGACGCTTTGTGGTTTATTGAGACTTTGTGTTTGGAGAAAATGAACAGAAGCTGGTAAGATAACGGCTGTTTATAGCTGCTATAACGTAAGAGAAAACAGGAACTGTTTATGTTTACCACAATGCTGTAACGCTGTTTGTATTTGTGTCACGGCGAGTGAAGAGGCAGATGCCAAAGCACCTTAGAATATCGAATAAACACAGGAAACCATCAGATCCACAACAAGATGCAATACTAAGGCTGAAGGTCAAACGCTGTGCAGACCAAAGAAAACCAAATAAACAAACAAAAAAGATGTAAACAGAGATGTAAACAAAAGCATACACCCAGGCTTTATTTCTCAATGTGATCGAGGTTTGAGTCATTATTTATAAATGAGGCGTCATACAGAACAGGTGAGCATGATGAGAAGTCCCCTGACTGTGCAGGTGAGAAGGGTGTGTGCGGTGAATAGGGAACTGCGGTCCTTGGTCGCCATGTTTGTAAACTGAAGGGTTCTCCGGGAAATGGTGACAATCCAAATTTGACACTTCAGCACAAATCCAGTCGGAACTCGGATGACCCAGGTATCGCAACAATAACTGCTTCAGCAAATGAATGAATAAATGAATATCTTGTGGAGTACAATCACATGAGAAGAGTTAGAATAAAGGGTCACTACCCAGGTACCTCTAGGGGTGAAATGGGGTGATAAACTCAGAGCTGTCATTCTTCATTATGACTCATGCGCTCACTCATTTTCCGAACCGTTTAATCCTTTTAAGGATGGGGGATGCTGAGCCCATCTTAGCCGACAGTGGACGAAGGTGGTGTACACCCTGAATGGCTCGCCAGACCATCACATGGCCAACACATAGACATAACCATTTGCACTCACTCTTACAGCCAGGGGCAATTTGGAACAGCCAAATTATCTTTGGGTTGTAGGAGGAAACCGCAGCACGCGGAGGAAACCCATATAAGCACAGGAAGAACATGCAAACTCCGCACAGAAACACCTGAGCCTGGTTCTCAGCCCCAGGACTTTCCTGCTGTGAGGTGGACGTACCTGTACCACCGAGAAACACCTG
Source organism: Porochilus rendahli (assembly GCA_039654305.1). Taxonomy (NCBI): domain Eukaryota; kingdom Metazoa; phylum Chordata; class Actinopteri; order Siluriformes; family Plotosidae; genus Porochilus; species Porochilus rendahli. The sequence goes on along the minus strand of JBCNYG010000015.1, from coordinate 1,075,945 downwards.
TTCATTACCAGGTTGAAATAATTAGCAGAGATAATTCATAGATAGATTCTTCCCGTGCTTGTGGAGTACCACAGGGTATTCTGGTTTCCTCCTTCAGTCCAGACATTCACACTGGGTTAACTGGCTACACTGTAGGTGTATATGTGTGTGAATGGTTGTTGTGTCCTGGTATAGACAACCAACCTGTCTGGGGTGTAACCCCACCCCTCACCTGAACTCAGCTTAGATTGGCTCCAGCTTCCTTGTGACCCTGATGGATATTATCTACGTGCTATAGATAATATATAAATAATGATGGATGGATGCGTATGTTGTGGTGTGGTATCATTATACCTCCTAAAAATGTTCCACTTTACTTTGCTTCCTGTTAATCTGCATCTCTCAGTCTCTTCCTCCTGCGTGCTGTGTCATCTCAGGCTTTATCTGAAGGATCCTTCTTTAGGCCTCATCATCCTGTTTAACAGAAACGCCAGAATGACCGACGTCATAAACATCAATAACACAAAGCACATAAACAATGAGACACACGTAGATGACAAGGAGATCCACAAGGCTCAGGAGGAGGAAATGAATGGTGTCATAGAGGAAGAGGAGGCAAAGAATACTGGCAGGACGAGAAAGCGTGAAAGGCCGCAGAAGAGCTCAGAGGCTGGGATTACTGAGGTGGAAAACATGAATGATGTCGGAAACTTGGACAGTGACTCGACGGAGAAGGGCGGAGCCAACCTGACAGATGTGGCACTAAAACAGGAGGTATGTAAGAGACGATGTCCGTTTTTTTTTCTTATCTCTTATTTCCACTTCCTCAAGAGGGGGAAGGTCTTTGATTGATCTGCGTAAATATATAAAACAAACTTGAGGGGCACTTATAGAGTGCAAGGTACCTCCCCAGGCACAAATGGATAATGATGACAAGTGCACTGATTGCCCTAAAAAATCAGCCTAAGAATGCAGGTTCTTATAACTTGGTATAATTAAAATGAAATGTCTCCCCCTTGTGGGCATCTGGTAAACATTCATTCACACATTATTTGCACTTGCTGACTTTATTAATTTTTTGCAGGGATCTTTTCCAAAATGTAATGCTTTGTTCCATGTACCTCACCCTAATCTGGAAAAAAAGAAAATCAAAATCTGAAACATTAACAAACAAATGAACACAATTAAAAACAACCTCCTGGCAGAGGTGTGAAATCATAAACTTCCCAATAAATGATATTTTAGATATAATATTCGGACTGTGATGGCCTGGCAAGATGTCCAGGATGGACTCTGTCCACAACCAGAGTTGGCTGTGATGGGCGCCACCCTTTCCGCGACCCTAATTAGGATTAAGCGGTTCATAAAATGAATGAATGAGTAAAATTTGGCTAAAAAGATCGGCCTCAGGAGGATGGTCATTGGAGGTTGAATCTGGTAGTCATGATAGGTTTTAGAACCTTCTCCTTTGAACACCTCCCTCGGCTCCTTGTTGTCATCCTGATTTTTTTGTTTCTTCCCAAAGAGACTTCTCAAGTCCAACAAACCAGTGCAGAAGAGCTACGTCCCAAAAACAGGCAAAGGGGACGTTAAGAGTAAGTTTGAGGCCATGCAGAAGGTCAGGGAGGAGAGAAACCGCATGAGGAGCGAGGAGGAGCAAAAGAAACGCAAGGAGCAATACATCAAAGAGCGAGAGCGGACTCGCAGAAAACAAGTGGTCAGTACGTGAGTTTCGGTATCGACTGATAAACGTGTGTATCCAAATTCTTCAGTAATAAAGAAAAAAATTAATGACATTTAAAGACATGCTCATGTGACTAAATAAGGTCCAATCAGTTTCTTCAGTGTAGGTTGTACTCACAGGATTAACAGTCGTTACAGAGTGATCGTGGCGCAGGCCACGTAAAAGCAGCTGATCCTCCAGATAAATCCTTTCTAACCTCACAGCAACCTGCTATCTTCTCCTCCGCAGATAAAAGAGCTGCTCGCCTCCAGCGACGAGGAGGAGGAGGAAGTAAAACCGGCCAAGGTTGAAAAATCATATGTACCTAAGATCATTGGTGAGTCACATACAGATGCTGCCGTCCTGAAAGTCACCAAAATCCAGATCCACTTCTGCATCTACTTTTAATCTGTAATCCTGATGTGACCCCAGGCAGCGTGAAGGGCAAGTTTGCTGAGATGGAGAAGCAGCGACAGGAAGAGCAGAGGAGGAAGACGGAGGAAGAAAGGAAGAAGCGTGTCACTCAGGAGGCTTTGGAGAAGGCTAAGATTCAGAAGGAGTTGGCCAAGAAGGTGGAGGAGGTGAGTGAGCACATTTAGGAAGACATGACCAAATTAGTTAAAGAACTGTCTATGTTTGTAGCTTTTACAGCATTGCTGGGATTTGACCTTTAAAGGTCTCAAGATCAATAGCTCAAGGTCAATGGTAACTGTCTCATTTGTAAGTCCATATAAGGTTTACTCTCAGTGTTTCCACACTTTCTGTTGGAACTCATTTCAAGGTTATAGACGATCCAAAGTTTTTCTCTGACCTTGAGTGATTTTGACCTTTGACCGGGATATCTCAAAATCAAGTCATGTCTTGGACTCGGGTAGGATAGTGTCCCCATCAAGTTTGGTGAAAATTTGTGTACATCCACACCTAGGGGCAATCTGAAATAGTCAATTAGCCTAATGTGCATGTCTTTGGACTGTGTGAGGAAACCGGGAGTACCCGGAGGAAACACACCCAAGCATATGCAAACAGTTTCACACAGAATCACCATAGCTGAGCCCAGGAAATCGAACCCAGAACCTTCTTGCTGTGAGGCAGATGTGCTAACCACGACGCCACTATGCCACTATGTTCATAAACTTCCAGGTCCAATTGTTTCCATGGCATCTGCCTGAGAGCTCTGACAGTACAGGCTGTAAACCTGGCAGGTCCAGACGACATGTGACCAGCAACTGTTTCCCACACGGTCTAAAATGAGCCATCAGATACTTTTGCACACGGAATTAGGCGCTGCTATCTGCGACTCGTGCAGAGCAAACAGAGGCAGCTGAGCCAGCGGAACACCGAGGCCTTATCTCCGGCTCGTCTGTTTCCTTTGTGTGTCAAGAATAGTGTGTTTGGAAGCGGGATGGCGGAGCAGGTCAGTTCGAGAGCACAGTTTAAAAATGATCGGTTCTGAATCCACCTGGATGTCGTCGTCTTCTTCTATTTTAATTTCCATTAAATAATAAAGTTTTTTCAACTATGTTTCATCTTTTACCAGCTAACACCTGGTATGTTACTGAAACTATCATCAGGAAAAGTGTTTAAATTAGAAATCTGGAGGTATATACTACCATTCTTAGATTTCTCTTAATCAAAACAGTCCGCTTGATGATCAAAATGATGAATTTCTTTATTTTATGATTATGATTAAAAACTGACATAGAAAATGACAAAAACTCTACTGATAACGAATGTCTTGCTCATGTCTTTCCTTTAGGCTAAAGTTTGTTTTTTCTTTAAGGCTTAAGGTTTAATAAGTATTCAACAAAATCGAGCCAGACATGAGCTGAAAGCCATTGATTTGGAGATTGAGTCTCGTCAATCCTACATTCATCCGATTCGGAGAAATACAGTATTTTTATTATTTAATTTAAATTATAAATTAGAAAACATCATTTCTGTTTTGCATACTTCATGACTCGTTGACTAAATAAATCGGCAAACTGAGAGCAACAGCCAACATTACCAATCTTTTCTGTGAAAAATTTTATAATAATAATAATAGTATTAATTCTTAAATAAATAAATATATATATATATATATATTTTTTTTGAGAGGTTTGTTTTAAGTAGAGTAGGTTCAGCAAATCGCTGCAGATTTTTTTTCTGTTGAGAGCTGATATCTCAGCTGATATCCTAGAAGTAGAGGAGCCAATCAGAATGCACAGTTGCTTATATCCAGTGGGTGTAGATGTAATCAATACAAAACGACTTGAAGATGGTGATATGGAGAAATATGGGTGGATTTTGAATTTATGTTAGCAAAGAAATTATTAAATCTTGGATGAAAACCTGTTTTTATCCAACAAACCTTTTGACAACTGATGTAAATGAGCCCTCTAAGAGCGCAAACCTCCTTCAAGATTAAAAGAATGATGAAAAAATCATACACAGTACATCAACAGTACACAGCAACCCCTGCTGCTGTAATAACACAATTTCAAAAAAATCAGTCTATGTAGTAGCAATAGTAAAAAAATCCTTTAAAAAAATCCTGGATCTGGAATTTGATCCGGATCAGCTCCAGCCTCTGGTAGAAATTAATTTAAAATTCGCACATACTTTTTTACGTAATCCTTGTAACAAACACACACCTTACCAAAAACATAATGACATAACTAAATTCATTCATTCATTCATTTTCTGAAGCACTTAATCCTAATTATGGTCGCAGGGAGGCTGGCGCCTATCTCAGCCGACACTGGGTGAGGACAGTGTACACACTGAACAGCTCGCCAGGCCATCGCAGGGCAGAAACACGCTGACGGCAATGCAGCCTTCTTTACGAATGACAGCAATGGTTCTTTTACATTCCTCTCACCACAGACAGTGAGAGACATGGCTGGCCTTTGATAACACAGTTAGCTGCACTAGGGGGACTGCAGTGACAACCCGGTGACAGTGGGGCTTGAACCCATGACCTTTGGACCAGTAATCCAGCACCCTACCACCAAGCCGATAACTAAATCTTAGGCAAAAATCTCATGTTATAAATATTTGCCTGATTATACATTTCAAACTATACCATCACAATCATTTGATTTCACAACATTTAATATCTTACCTTTTTTATTCCGTAGGATGGAGACAGCAGCGTCTTGGTTCAAGTTGTCCCCACTAAATCGCAGAAGCAACCCGGGAAGATTAAACTGAACTTCGAGGACATGGAGAAGAGTCGAGAAGAGGAGATGAAAAGGAGGAGCGAGGAGGAAAAGAAGAAGAGATTCGATGAGAACCGGCGTTCGTTCAGAGAGGCCAAGCGACGCTCTGTTTCCATGAAGCAGGTCAGGAAGATCAGATCAGAACAGAACATGGTAGAGGTAGAAATGTGGCTCAGTCGCTGGAATGAAGACCAGTACAGAACACAGTTAATGTGATGTTGATGACTCTGATATATTTTGGTTTTGCAGGATGATGAGGAGACCCAGGAGAAAGAGAAGGAACGCGTGGCTCCAGGGAAGCTGCATCTGACGTTCGAGGAGCAGGAGAAGGAAAGGCAGGTGCAGCAGAGGAAGCTGGCTGAGGAGGAGGCCAGGAGGAGGCTCCAGGAGGAGAGAAAAGCTTTCGAAGAAGCCAAACTGGGCATGGTATACACTTTACACACAATACCCATGATGGTCTTTACCAAATAAAAATAGTTGAATTGTTGTTAAATTGCTGTAGTATCAGAGAAATAAAACACCCCGGGACTTGCTTTTCTGGGAAAATATTCAACCTAACGATAACTGTGACTCGGCTTCATCACAACGTCTACTTATTTTCCTGTAACTGCTTGGAGTGATTGATTCCTTACAATGAAATGTCGTTGGTTTGTATCTTAATGTGGTTCAGGCTCAGGACGATGAGGACGTATTCACAGAGCAGGGCGAGAAGGAGGAGATCCGACCAGGAAAACTGAGACTCAGCTTCGAGGAGCTGGAACGACAGAGACTGGAGGGTGAACAAAAACGCGTGGAGGAAGAAAGAAAGAAACGCATCGTGGAGGAGAGGAAGGCATTTGCTGATGCCAGAAAGAGCATGGTCAGAAGAGTCATGGGGGGCTGGGGGGGATAGAATACTAAATATACTGTGGATTACTGTGGATGTCTCCCAAATCCGCCATGTTTCTTTTAATAATGTTAAGATTCACATTATCGATCTGAACACATCACTGCACTGATAAATACAAAAAGCCTCCAGGTTTAGCTATATAAAAGTGTCATAAAAGCTTTTAGCTTAGAATCAGTGAGAACATGCTAGCATAGCTAACAGCAAGTGAAAGATACTAATATACATGTTTGCTAGTCAAAATATGATCAAATTGTTTTTTTTTTTTAGATTTATTATTAGCATTTTTAAATATTTCATGGCTCAAGCATGTCTTTCAGAAGGGTACCCCACCATTAAAACTGGAAAACATGCAAATAATGAATAACGTGCAAATGTTGACCTGTAATGTTGGCATGAATTAACAGCTAGCCTATTACATAGTCTTGTTTTTTTTTTATCATAAACTAGCATAAATGCAGGCATACCACACAGCATTTATGCTAGCATAAACACAAACTTTTGACGCTTTAGTAAAATTAGCATTCGTGATCGAGTATTCTTGCTAACACATAAAAACAGTATTCATAATACAGTAGCATATCCTAAAAGCAAATCTTATGCATCCTATTTATTCTAAATTTAAAAAAAATTAGCTGAAATTTACCCATGATGAGCTAGCATGGCTTTATATGATTAGCATGAGAGCATCATACAGCATTAGCATGAGAGCATCAACAATTGGTTTGTCAGTTAGCTTCCATGATTAAATATTTATATTAAGTCATTGACTGAGCGCTAGTTTGAAGATATCTGTTAATAAAATATACATGATATAGTTAAAAGCATGGATTAATGTTACAGGTGAGTGAAAATAAAACGTATATATTCAAAATGTGTTAATTACTCACAGTCAACACTACGAGTTAGCAAGGCTTAACAACAGGATCGGGCAAGAAAATGCTAGACCCTGGACCTGAACGTACTTGTCCGATTTCAAATGTAACGCGGTCTGAAATGGATTATGTTAGCGTAAATTTGAGTTCTTATTCATTTCTTCGATGGATCTTAGCCTTGAGCTGTCCTGCAGTATCACTCACTTCACTAACCCATCTTGTGCCTCGTGTGTTCTCAGCATCTAGATGACGAAGACGAAATCCTCCTGGCCGCCATGAGTATCGACGCTGGGGCCACTCCAGGTAAACTGGCCATCAGCTTCGAGGAGCTGGAGAGGCAAAGACGTGAGGAAGAGCAGAAGAGGAAGGAGGAAGAGGCCAAACGTCGCCTGGAGGAGGAGAAGAGGCTCTTCGCTGAGGCTCGCAAGAACATGGTGAGGCCTGATGGTAATAATGTTGATGCTCAGTGCCTGATTAGCATGCATTTGCTTGACTGTGAGAATTAATATGACAACATTAATATTATCATGAATACTAAATAACTGTAACAGAACGCAAACGTGTCTGCAGGATAAATATTTGCTCGCTAACCAATAGATCATCTGAGCACACAACATCGTCATTTCCTGCTCACACTAATGCTGTTTATTTCTCTCTCTCTCTCTCTCTCTCTTTCTCTCTCTCTCTTTATTAACCCTTTTTTAAACCATTAATATTCAATGTTGTTTATTATAATAAATTTAGAACAGAACCGAGGGCTCGACATAAGGAAAGCTCTCTAATCGACTCGCTGTTGTTAACAGGAAATAAAACTGTATGTGAAAGTAATGAATCATATGACGGTATTCTCACGTGGTGTGACGTGACACTGCTGTGCGTGTCTCGTCTGCTGTTCTGAATTTTGTCTCTCAAAGAGCACGTCCTTGGACCATGACGATACGGCGGAGTTTGGGCCAGGAGAAGTAAGGCACTTTTTATTAAACGTACAGCGAAGGCTTTTAAATATTGTGTAAAACAATTGAAGGGTATCGGACAAAAATTATTAGATAAATATTGTGCTGCTGTCATGGTTACTGAGCCTCGTAAGTACTGTAGATAATATAGATGATGCTGAGTGTGTAAGTAAAAGATCCTGAGATATAATTTGACAGTGAAAAACAAATTCTATACTCTTTATATTATAAGTAATATCCTCTCTAGGGGCGTAGTAGTTAGCACGTTTGCCTCACAGCAAGAAAGTCCTGGGTTTGAGTCCTGGGCTCGGTGAGGGTGTTTTTCTGAAGAGGTTGCATGTTCGCCCCGTGCTTGCGTGGGTTTCCTCTGGGTACTCTGGTTTCCTCTCAAAGCCCAAAAACATACACATTAGGCTAATTGGCTGTTCCAGATTGCCCCTAGGTGTGAGTGTGAATTGTTGTGTTGTGTGTGTTGCCGTATGAGAGAAAGGTGAGCTGTTCCGGGTGTGATACGCCGTCACCCAGATTCGGCTGGGATGTGCTGCAGCCTCTCTTGCGACCCTGGAAGGACTAAGTTGCTCGGCAAATAAATGAATGAATGAGTGAATGGAGTTCAGCATTTTGTATTGCAGTGTCTGTGTGTTGTGTTTCAGCTCTTCTGGCTTACAGTATTTATTTTTAGTGCATGAGTTAATTATAAAGATGAGCTATATCATGTAGTTTTATAATGCTGGACGTGTTTGGTGTCTTTTACTTTGAGACTAATAGTAAATAATATATATATATAATATTCTAGAAGATCATGTATAATTAATAAACAGTGGCCCTGAGGTGCTGATACTTATAATCATGCGTCAATGTCGGTCCCGATAGGTGCTGGAGGAGGACGAGACCCTGGTGAGGACAGAATCACAGGAAGCAATGCATCCTGGGAAACTGGAGATCAATTTCGAGGAGATGATGAAGATGAAAGAGGAAGAGGAGCGGAAGAAGAAAGAGGAAGCAAAGCGGAAGAAGATGGAGATGGAGAAGAAAGAGTTCGAACAGCTGCGTCAGGAGATGGGTGAAGTCAGTATCCGTCCTGCTAACACACTCAGGGAGAGAGGTGTGTAGTCCCCTCTCCGAATAATATGTGTGTATGTGTTTGTCAGGAGGAGATCAACGAGACGACAGAGGTGGTGAGCTCGGAATATGAGGAGCTGACTAAACTGAAGAGAACCGGCACCATAAAGGCCAAGAACCTTAAGGTAAAGTTTGAGAAGATCAAGCAGCTCACGGAGGAGGAGATTCAGAGGAAGATCGACGAGGAGAGAGCGAGGAGGAAAGCCATCGATGAGGAGATCAAGGAGAGGGAGGCGGAGCGCTGTGCGGAGGTACGAACCACAAACGGGCTTCTATATGGAGCTTCAGGATTTTAACACAGAATAAACACATTTACAAAAACAAACCATGTGGCGAACTTAACTCGACATGAAGGTGGAGGAGGCTGGCGCCCAGCTCATTCTGAACAGCTCACCAGGCCATCGCGAGGCCAGACTCTCACACAACGATTCACACTCACACTCACACCTAGGGGCAATTTGGAACCATGCAAATTCCAAACTGAAACACCCTGAGCCCGGAACTCATACCCGGGACCTACTTGCTTTGAGGAGAACGTCCTAACCACTTCTGCACTGTTCCCCCCCCCCCCCCCTAATATATTTTAAATGTTATATAGATTTATTTTTTTAATCTACAAAACTTTTTACTTCACAGCTTTTTAATTTATTCAGAAATTCAGAAATTCCATTCATTCATGAATCCATGTGTCTATTTCTCAAACTTAACAGATGGGTTGCAGGGAATCTGAAGCCTATGGCGGGGTACACCCTGAACTGTCACCAGACCATTGCAGGGCTGACACACACACACAAAACCATTCACACTCTCTGACAAAACACCCTCAGTGAGATGGGAACTCGAACCCAGGACCTCCTTGCTGTGAGGTGGTTGTGCTAACCACTACGCCACCGTGCCGCCATGAACACAGAAAGGTTTTTTTAAACCCAAAAAACCCTCCTAGTGCAAGAATTTTTAAAATATTTTTCTCCCTTTCCAAGAAATTGTTCTGAAGGTCAGGAACCTTTTAAGAAACAAATTCACAAATCTTCACAGATCAATAACTTTAGTTTCTTTTATTTTTTATTTTTATTAAGACACCAAAAAGAAAAACAAACTCAGAGATTTTCTGAAACCAAGAAAACTTTATGCAAATCAGATTTTTTTTCCTCTGGAGGGGGTCTAGGGTCAACCTTAGAGAAAAGTTGAGGAGCGCAGACATTTTGGGAGAAGCTCGGGGTACAGCCACTGCTCCTCCGCATTGAAAGGAGTCAGTTTAGGTGGTTTGGGCATCTGATTAGGATGCTTCCTTTTAGAGGGGTTCCAGGCACATCCACATGAGAGGAGACGTTTTTCTAAAACCCGTTTTTTCCAGGAATCTATGATTTTGGGACCACATGAATTTCATCAGAAAACCCTGAACCTTTTCCTAAGACTCAGAAAATTTGGAAATATAGGAACTTTTTCAGGGGACCAGGAACCTTTTCCAGAACCCACAGAGATCAGGAGACTGGAATCGTTTAGTTCTATGTAGAGTTCCTCTGTGTTGGAGTGATACTGTATATCTGCCTCACAGTCTCTAATCCTGCTTCACTCTCACTCTTCTATATTGCTTACCCTTTCTCCATGATGATATTTATGAAGAAAGGAAACTTGTTTTGAACAGTTCCACTACTCTTTAGTTCCTCCTGAAGTTCAGGAACCTTGGTGGAACCGTGTCTGTTGTTTTGTTTGTTACTGTATGTATATTAACATCTTTTCTTTTCCCTTTGGCCCTGCAGGATGAGGACGAGGCCACGAAGGACGCCGTGAAAGTGGAGGATGCGCCGTTCAAGCAGAAAGTGGACATGCGTGCACGGTTCGAGCAGATGGCCAAAGCACGTGAGGAAGAAGAGAAGAGGAGGATCGAAGAGCAGAAGCTGCAGAGGATGCAGTTCGAGCAGCAGGAAATTGACGCCGCTCTCCAAAAAGTAAAAGTCTGCCGCGAGGCTTTAATTAAATGCTAACTGGTGGCTGTTTCTGCACAAAGGGAGGAAGTTCCGTGTCATGCTTCATTATGAGGCTTAGAACTCAGAGGGTTGTTTGGAAGGTTGCATGTGCTTTGAGATTTTGTACGCACAAAGGAGATGCACTGATCATGAGCTGGGCGGCACGCTGGTGTACTGGTTAACATGTTCGTCTCAAAGTAAGAAGGTCCTGGGTTTGAGGCTCGGCGATGGCGTTTCTGTTTAGAGTTTGTAAACAAGTTCTTACCATGCTTGCACAGGTTTCCTCCGGGTACTCCGGTTTCCTAACAAAGTCCAAAGACATGCACATTAGGCTAATTGGCTGTTCCAAGTTACCCCTAGATGTGAGAAAGTGGGAAAGGCAGTGTGTGCAGGCCTGCGATAAACCCCTGAGTTGTTCATGGTGTACCGTGCCATCGTCCAGAGTCAGCTGAGATAGGGTCCCGCGCCGTGACTCTAATAGGATTAAGTGTTTTTTCACTTGTGACTATGGTTCATCTTATTGCTAGCATTCAGTCCAGATCAGAGTTAGCATCTAGCACCTCCGGATATAAACCAGTCTTTAATATTAATAACTACTCAGGGTAACGTTGTTTGATGGATCTGCATGCACATTTTGGACTCCATGGTTCCACTTTTCTCCATGGTCCCTGAACCATCTTGTGGTGTATATGTGGCAGAAAGGGGAGGATGAAGAGGAAGAGGAGGGCAGCATCTTGAATGGCTCAGCGAACTATGATGAGGAGGATGATCACGGCCGGTCGGGTGCTCCGTGGTTCAAAAAGCCCCTGAAGAACCAGACGGTGGTGGACGCTGAGCCTGTGCGCTTCACGGTTAAGATCACGGGCGAGCCCAGGCCTGAGGTGACGTGGTGGTTCGAGGGGGAGCTGCTGCAGGACTGCGAGGATTATCAGTACATCGAGCGTGGAGAGACCTACTGCCTCTACCTGCCCGAGACCTTCCCAGAGGACGAGGGCGAATACATGTGCAAGGCTGTGAACAGCCGAGGAAGTGCCGCCAGCACGTGTATCCTCACTATTGAAAGTAAGTCGCCGCTGCCGTTACACCGTATTAACCTTCAGTTAACATCAGATAACCTGCGTTCCCCTTCCTCCTTCCTCCTCTTCAGTTCTGATGGTGTTCTAAATCACTTCACTTATTCAAATGTTGTGAGAAACCTGAGTGGAGCCATGTTAACTGCATTCTCTGTCCCGCGGTTTCACACTGAGACAATATGAAATGCATCCCGATATGTGATCACTTATATCCGGTGTTCGAATGACACAAAGACTACGCCCAGAGCCACTCCTCCTTTACTGGGAGTAGCAGGCATAGTGGCCACATCTCCTTCTCTAACACTAACGAGGCTCAGAAACCACACCTTCTTTACAGTGACTACCCAGAGGCCACACCTTCTTTACTAATTCTGATAGTTACAGACTCAATTCATTCAGATAGAAATGCACAGGAGTGACACTGACCTTGCTGACAGATATATGGGACGGATGTACACAGGGCCACGCCTCTTTTTCTATTTGCTACACCTCCCTCTTTTTAAAAGGAAAACCTCTTTCTTTTCTAGAGGTTGCACCCCTTCTTTCTAAAAGCCACACCCTTACCTTTTTAGAGTCCACACCTTCACTTTTTCAAAGGCTACACCCTTACCTTTTTAGAGACCACACCCGTACCTTTTCAAAGGCCACACCTTCACTTATTTGAAAGCTACACCTTCAACTTTTTAAAAGCCACACCTACACATCTTGCCAACATTTTGTATTTTAAAAATATATAGTTATATAACTGGGTGGCACAGTGGTGTAGTGGTTAGCACGTCCGCCTCACAGTAAGAAGGTCCTGGGTTTGATTCCCAGCTTGGGCGTTTCTGTGTGGAGTTTGCATGTTCTTCCTGTGCTGTGGGTTTCTTCAGTGTACTCCGGTCTCCTCCGACAGTCCAAAAACATGCACAGTAGGATAATCGGCTGTTCCAAATCACCCCTAGGTGTGAGTGTGAGTGTGAGTGCGAATGGTTGTGTGAGTGTTGGCCCTGCGATGGCCTGGCGAGCTGTTCAAGATGTACCCCGCCCTCACCTAGAGTCGGCTGAGATGGGCGCCAGCCTCCCCGCGACCCTATTTAGGATTAATTGGCTTAGAACATGAATGAATGGAAAAAAATATGGCGCTTCACTTCTTGATCTTATAAAGTTACATTTCGCTCTACTTTGTTTTCCCGCTTGCTCTGTCTCCTTTGTGTTGCTAATTGCTATTTATTGGTTTTTAGCCTGTCGCATGTATAAAGATCTTTCCAAAAATGACTGGTAGCAGGAAAATGGCTGCCTGGTTTTAAGACTTCAGATAAAGTTGCATATGGTTAAAAAAAACCCACACACACACACACACCCTGACAATCAAATACTCACTCACTCACTCACTCACTCATTTTCTGAACCACTTAATCCGTTTATGGATGCTGGGAGGGTGGAGTCTATCTCAGCCAAAGCTGGTTGAAGGCGGGGTACATCCTAAACAGCTCACTAGACTATCGCAGGACCAACACATACAACTATTCACACTTACATGAACGACTAAGTAACAATTTGTTACAGCCGATTAGCCCACTGTGCACATGGGAGGAACCCGGAGCACTTGAACCAAGTTCCAGAACCTTCTTCCGGTGAAGCGGATGTGCTAACGATTATTTATTTTAATTCCATATTTTGTTTGTCAAGACTAAATTGGAAACGGTGTTAACGGGATATCAAAGCTAGTCGCCATAATACCGGTTACGGTGCGATTTCCTCCAGACACCTCATTACACCCATATCGCACTTACAACTCATGTAAATCTATCAGAGTAACATGACTGTCTACTTTGAAAAATATATTTAAAATAATAATAAAGAATAACAACAATTGAATCTGGCTTTTGTATTATATGGAGAATTATTCATATCTCTCAGGGTGTTATTCGATAACGTCCCAAGATCGAATAATCCTCCATATCATACTCCACCTCATCCAAAAATTGCTTATTATCTGTACTGCATTTATTAAACATGATAAATACAGCCTCGGGTCATATAACAAAAGCAGACATAGCTCAAATGTACCATAAGTGATCCATGCTACTGATACGATATCCTGAATAACAGCAGTTAGGAGTGGACGTTAACCTACTTGCACGTGTCAAGGTGAAATCTGACTGAGAACGTTCCTCATATCGTCCTTTCTGATGAAGTCATACTGAGATAACACACACAGCATGCAAATCGTATTCGTGAGCTCTCAGGTGGGTGTCTCAGAAACATCCGTCGTGGCGTTAATGACAGATCTGCCTATAACTATTATTTATGGGAGATTCTTTTTTTCACTTATCATGAGAATATAAAATGCAGCGTTGGCTTGGACGCTTACCAGTAACAGAAAACAAAACAGAAACATTTTTACAGCCTCAAACTAAACACACACACACACACACACACACACACACGCACACACACACACACACACACGCCCACACACACACCGAA
>JBCNYG010000015.1:967669-981928 GCA_039654305.1 Porochilus rendahli | reverse complement strand
AACTCCACACAGAAACGCCCGAGCTGGGAATCAAACCCAGGACCTTCTTGCTGTGAGGCGAATGTGCTAACCACTACGCCACCGTGCCGCCCCTGGAGAAAATTGTGTTGTTCCAAATTGTCCCCATGTGTGAGTGAGAATAGTTGTGTGTGTGCTGGCCCAGTGATGGACTGGAAAACTGTTCCTGGTGTGCCCTGTCTTTGCTCAGAGTTGGCTGAGATAGGCAGAGGAAACCAAACTACCAGGACACAAACCCAGGGTCTTCTTGCTTTGAGGTGGATGTGCTAGCTACTATGCCGCAGTGCTGCCCCGCATATGAATTGCTTCAACTAATTAGTCAAATAAAATTGGTGTTATAAGCAGTATAAGATTGACTGAAAGTGACGTGTTGTTCCCTTAGCCCAGCCCATTACCTTCAAACAGAAGCTTAAGTCTCAGGTGGTTGAAGAAGGAAGCAGTGTCACCTTGTACTGTGAGGTGTCAAAACCTGGATTTCCAGTAGAATGGAGGAAAGGTCAAGAGTTGCTCAAGTCTGGAGAAAAGTACCGAATGCGACAAAGAGGTTGCGCGTCAGAGTTAACGATTTTCAATGGGATTTGTGAGGACAGTGCGGCCTACATCTGCTCATGTGGCGATGTAGAGACAATAGCTAGAGTTACTGTTAGCAGTACGTATCGCAACATTCTCACCAGATCTTATTCTTGATATGTGGATTATGAAAGGATGACCTACAAGGTATGTTCATGCTTTTTTGTTGTGATTAATTATTTTCTGCAGAGCAACCAATCAGTTTCACAGAGAAGCTAACAAACCTGATTGCTGAGGAGGGCAAGACCGTGACCTTGCGCTGTGAACTCTCCAAAGCTGGTGTTCCAGTGGAGTGGTGGAATGGAAAAGAACTCCTCCAGCCTGGACAGAAGTACCAAATGAAGGAAAGAGATGCAACACATGAACTTATCATCTATGATACTGTGCCTGAAGACAGTGGAGTCTACAAGTGTGTATGTGGAAACCAGAAGACCAAAGCAATGATAAAAATTGTTGGTAAGAGGCAGAGTTATTACTCAACTTTTCAGTGTTTATTTATGCCTAAGTATGACCAGTCTTGATTTGGGTTGTTTGGAGGTGTCGATGCTACGTTCAAGCAAAACTTGAAGAACCAAGAAGTTTTCGAAGGAGGTAATATTGTACTACGATGTCAGCTTTCAAAATCTGGAGTACCTGTGGAATGGTGGAAAGGGGAGGAGCATTTGATGCCAGGTGGAAGGTATCAGATGAGACAAGATGGAAAGGTTGCTGAGATGGAAATCCCAAATGTTCTTCCCAATGATGCTGGAATTTACAGTTGTGCTATAAGAAATCAAAAATCCTCCGCAGAGGTGAAAATCACAGGTACCGTCACTCAAACGTTTGGTTGAATCTGTTTTAATACACATTTTGTAATTTACAGGGCTGGATTAAAAGATGAAGACTCTTATTTTCCTGCTTCCTGTAGCTCTTCCAATTGCTTTCAAACAAGAACTCCAGGATCAGGTTTGTAAAGAAGGTGACATGGCTGTGTTTGTCTGTGAACTCTCTAAACCTGGAGCCCCGGTGGAATGGAGAAAAGGACGAGTTGTTTTGAAACCAGGCGAGAAGTACAAGATGAGGCAGGATGGAAGGTTAACCAAATTGGAAATAAACAACCTGGAAGAGTGTGATTCTGGAAACTATATCTGTAAAACCAAAGATACACAATCGACTGCTGAACTTACTGTGCAAGGTAGAGTACATAAGGAGCAATACAGAATGTGGAGAGTTACAGTACATATCACCTACTAAACAGCTACAAAAAAAAGTGCTGTTGAAAATTCCAAGATCCACCATAAAATGTGGAGTACCAGAACATTACACTAGATCTTCTTTCCTGAAGATCTCATTAACCACCTTTCAGAGATTATTCCTGTTTCATTTATTCTCTGTAGAGTTTATCCTGTTTAGGGTCATGGGGAAACTAGACTCAATCCCATCCGACTCTGGGTAAGGCAGGGTACACGCTGAACAGCTTGCCAGTCTATTGCAGGGCCAATTTATAAAAGAACAACCATTCACATTCACATCTAGTAACAACCCAGAATAGCCAGTTAGCCTAATGTGCGTTCATCAGACTGTAGAAGGAAACCAGAACACCCGGAGGAAACAAACACAAGCTTAGGGGAAACATGAAAACACCACAGAGAAATGCCGTTGGAGACCATGGGGCTCAAACTCAGCACTTTCTTGCTGTGAAGCAAGTGTACTTACCACATCGCCACCATGCCCTGTCATCTTATTTCTATTATTATAATTTTGCCTTGACAAAATGTTGCCAGGGTGGCATGGTGGCATAGTGGTTGGCAAGTCCGCCTCACAGCAAGAAGGTCTTGGGTTTTAGTGCGGCTTTGGCAAGGGCATTTTCACTGTGAAGTTTGCATGTTCTCCCTGTAATTATGTGGGTTTCCTCCAGGTGCTCTGGTTTCCTCCTACAGTCCAAAGACATGCCCATTAGACTCTTCCAAATTGCCCCTAGGTCTGAGTTGTTGTATGTGTGTTGCTCTGGTATGTATTGGCAAGCTGTTGAGGGCGTTCCACACCTTTGCTCAGTGTTGGCTGTGATAGGTTCCAGCTTCCATGTGACCCTTATAGGATTAAGCCATTCGGCAAATAAATGAATGAAGATAATTCGATTGTTGCTTATAGGAAGACAATCAACCACATTACTTGTAGTGGTCTAGTTAAAGTTAATTTTTTGTTTCCCTGAACTGCTCAGCAGACTCTGGGTGAAGTCAGGGTGCACCCTGAACAGATTGCCAGGCCATCTCAGGGCTAACACTCGCACAACCATTCACACTCACACTTAAACATAGGAGCAATTTGGAACAGCCATGTAGCCTAATGAGCATGTCATTGCACTGAGGGAGGAAACCAGAGTGCAAGCACTGGGAGAACCTTCAAACTCCACACAGAAACGCCCAGGACTCTCTCCCTTGCTGTGAGGGGAGCGTGTTAATCACTACGTCTCCATGTTGGCCCCTGGTGAAAGTATCTTTAAGAAATAGTAATGAAATAAAAATGTCATAGGCAACATTTTTTAAACTGTCTACCTATTGAAAATAATCCATGGCCTTTTTGTAGCACTTCCAGCTACCTTCAAAAACATTCTAAAGAACCAGGAAGCTCCAGAGGGAAAAAGCGTCAGTTTGCAGTGTGAACTTAGCAAAGCTGGAGAACATGTGGAGTGGTGGAAAGGAGATGAAGTCTTAAGAACTGGAGAGAGGTATCAGTTGAGAAAAAAAGATGCAACAGCAGAATTGCTAATCAGAAAAGCACAACCAGAAGACAGTGGAATGTATCGCTGTGTTTGTGGAGAGCAGAGTACCGAGGCATACATCAAAGTTAATGGTAGGAAAGATCATCAGTGATACCCAAACCTGTTCAACCCTCATCACACGGGACATGGTTTAATGTATAAACACGGATTTCCTCTAGATGCTTTTATCATGTTTTGTGTAGCTCTGCCAATCACTTTCAAACAAGAACTGAAGAACCTAGAAGCTGAAGAAGGGAACAGCGTCACCTTGCGTTGTGAGCTCTCGAAGTCTGGCGCTCAGGTGGAGTGGTGGAGAGGAGAAGAACTGCTCAAGCCTGGGGAAAAATACCAGATGAGACAAATGGCCACAATAATGGAGCTGGTCATCAGAAAAGTAGTACCTGAAGATAGTGGTGTCTACACTTGTGTAATCCCAGATCAGAAATCCAATGCTCTAGTTAAAATTAAAGGTATGAAACCACTAATATCAGGATACATCATTTCACAGATATGTTGATGAGCCTTCTTTTGATGTGAGGTATAATTTGGATGTTTTCAGCTCTACCAGTGATTTTCAAGCAAAATTTGAGAAACCAAGAAACGGTGGAAGGCAAGTGCGTCACTTTACGTTGTGAACTTTCCAAACCTGGAGCCCTGGTGAAGTGGTGGAAGGGTCAGGAGGAGCTGACTGAGGGTGAAAAATACCACATGAAGATTGAAGGAAAGATGGTTGACATGGTAATTAGGGATGTTTTATGTGAGGATTCTGGGGTTTACAGCTGCACAGTAGGAGACCAAAAGACTTCCTCAGAAATCAAAGTACGAGGTAGGTTCTGCAACGGCCATAACAGGTTTATTAAAGAAAAAGAAAATACATGGTTTCATTCACATGGGGGGAAATATCATTATTTTAGCTTCCCAAACCAGAAAACCACATATTTATCTGATTTTTTTAACACTAAGTAATGGCCTATAGATTATCAAGATAACTAGTGATCGGAAAGATTTACCAGTAACCACCATTAAGCAACCTTGCTATAATTTCAGCCAGTAGGTTAAATTGAACTGGTTTAACCTACTAGGGTCGGTGGGAGGGTGGAACGTACCTCAGCTGACTCTGGGTGAAGGAGGGATTCATCCAAAAGAGTTAGAAAAACGTAGATCCAACACCAACACAAGCGTAGGGGAAATCAGCTTAATGTGCATGTCTTTGGACTGTGGGAGAAAACCAGAGCACCCGAAGGAAACTCATCCAAGCAAAGTAAGAACATGCAAACTCCACAAGGAAACACCCTTTCTGAGCCTAGGACTCGAACACAAGATGTTCTTGCTGTGAGGCGGATGTGTTAATTACTACACCACCATGCCCTTCCCAATCAAAACAAATAAGAAAGAAATACTGCACAGTCCTGGCTGCTGCCGGGACAATATATATCGGGCCTGACATCATCAGCGGGTCCAATGTGAATACATAAGGAATGTGCAATTCATGTCTTTTGTACATCATCAATCTGCGACAAAATCCGGACCATCTGTAGTATATTATTGCCCTTCAATGACTTCTGAGCAAAAGAGTGTATCTAATCATTTGTGGTGGGTGTGTAGTCACTTTGGGTGGTACTCAGGTTAAGATGCTAATGATGTTACTGCCAGCTAGTTTATCATGGGGATGTTGTACGTGTAATAGTGAGGCTACATATTTTCTTTTCAGCAACTAACTCGAATATTAGCCATCAGCTAAATCAAATAATAGAGCTCCTTTGCCCAGACTACGCAACACAACCAGCTGAAAACACTACACATGGCAGCCTTGTGAGGGGTCTGTAATATCGCTACTCTATGGTTCAGTATGTTACAAGAATATTGAAAAATATGTGATCTTTCCCGTGGTGTGTGCTGAACCATGCATTTACTTTTCATTCAAAGGTTTATTCATTACTTTATTCTGTCATTCAATTGTTGTACAGCTCTACCAGTTACATTCAAACGAGAGCTCCAGAATAAAGTTTCAAACGAAGGTGGAAGTGCCATGTTTAGTTGTGAACTCTCAAAACCTGGAGCTCCGGTGGACTGGAGGAAAGGAAGAGTTATTCTAAAAGCAGGAGATAAATACGACATTAAGCAAGATGGAGGAATCGCTTCACTTATCATTCATAATACTGAGGAAACTGATGCGGGGTATTATTCATGTAAAGCCAAGGATTCTGAGTCGACTGCTGAGCTTATAGTCCGGGGTAAGACATGAAGGTTATTCAGTGGTGGGCACCGTTTTGCTAGCACAGATGGCTTTTGATGCTTGCTTTGCTTGCTGTGGCAAAGTGTTTTTGGGGGTGTCCCCTGTAATAGGTGGACCACTTAGCAGTGTTCTACTGAATCCAGACTCCATGTCTCACTTTGTACCAATGTGCCACCAGTGCCGCACATAAGCATTACTCAGTGACATCATCTCCTATACATGATGATGCCATGGACAGGGGTGCTACAACCCTGGGACATCCCACCTGCAGAGCGTTATGCACTGCTTCTAGTCCTTTGCATTGTATATATACGTGGTTTTTGTGCTTTGGGGCTTTGCATGGCTTTAAATACAGGTAAAGAACACATGCAGGCTAAGTATCTTGAAGTTATTTTTCATCCTTGGGTTACTATTTCCAGTTCCACCAATTACCTTTAAAGAGAAGCTAAAACACCAAGATGCTGAAGAAGAAAGCAATGTTCGTTTGCATTGTCAGCTTTCCAAAGCTGGAGTTCCTGTTAAATGGGAAAAAGGGGGGAAACTGCTCAAGTCTGGACTCAAATATCAAATTAGGCACCTAGATACTACAACAGAGCTAATCATCAAGAAAGCAATGCCCGAGGACAGCGGAGTGTATAGTTGCGTATGTGGGGATCAGAGTACTAAAGCGAACATCAACATATTTGGTAGGATGAGGTCTTCTTAAGCTTTTATTGTCACTTGAGTGAACGTTTTGACTCCTTATATACTATTTTGGTTGTTTAGCCACTCCAGTTACATTCAGACAAAATCTAACCAACCAGGAGGCCCCAGAAGGAGGGATCATAGTCCTGCACTGTGAGCTTTCCAAACCTGGTGTACCTGTGCAGTGGTGGAAAGATGAAGAAGAGCTCAGTAATGGACCCAAGTATAAAATGAAGCAGGATGGATTGGTTGCTGAGTTACACATCCGGAACGTGCTTCCTATGGACGTTGGGAAGTATAGCTGTATTATCGGAGACCAAAAGACAACAGCTGAAGTTAACGTGAGGGGTAGGTTCAATCCAGTGCAACCTGTTCAACTTCCTAAAAAAAAAAAATAGGCGTTAGAGGGGCGGTGTCATGGTTCTTTGAAGAAAATAGCCAGTAAATCATGAATGGTGTTATCAAACAAGACAATCGTTCATATAAATGGAAATTTGTATAATGAAACATACTGGACATGAATTGGATTCATACATTAAGTTTTTTAGGCAATCTCAAGCTGTTAAAAACTGTTTAACACAACAAGATTTCAAAAGGTCCATATTTTAATCCATTTCCAGCTCCATACTGGGGGTTAAAAACTTGACACCTTTCAGTATGCAAGCTGAAAGGCTATTTGACAAATATAAACATGTACTTTTGATATCCATGACATATTTAGATGACTTTTTGGCAACTATATTTATGGGTAGCCGTGGCCTAATGGTTAGAACAGTGGGCTTAGGACTGAAAGTAGACATTTCTCACGACTCCTCTCTTCACACAGCTGCAGCCTCAGTGTTCTTTGAGAAAGAACTACAGGACCAGGAGGTGATGGAGGGAAAATCTGTCATTCTTAGATGTTTGTTATCAAGTCCCAATGCACCAGTGGCTTGGAAAAAAGACTCACAGCAGATCACACAGGGAGGTCGATTTACCGTTCATCAAAAGGGCTCAACACAAGAACTTGAGATCAGGAAGCTAAGGCCTGAGGACGCTGGTGTCTACACTTGCAGCACAAGGGGCAAGACTACATCAGCACACCTTAAAGTGATTGGTAAATGGCTAATGTCTTTTTAACAAAAACACAAAAAAGGTTTTAAGAGGCTTCCCCCACCTAAAAGTTCTGTTGTCACACTTAAATCTCTTAGAGCGTGTGAGGATTGTAAGAGAGCTACAGGACCTCACCATAACCGAGGGAGACGATGCTCATTTTGTGTGTGAGATTTCACATAGCAGCTTCACTGATGGAGTTTGGTGGCTTGACTCAACTGTACTGCAGGAGAATGAGATAAATCAGAGGAGTTGTTGTGGTCGAGAGCATCACCTGACACTTACCAGGACAACACCTGAGGAATCAGGTATTGTGGCCTTTGTGGTAGGAGAAGAATGGACTTCAGCTCGTCTACAGGTGAAGAGTAAACCCAAAGGTGAGAATGGGCTTGAGGGATGTGAGGATTTTTTTTTTTTGATGTGATGCAACAGATGTGAGTAGAAGGGAAACATGGGGATGCAATTGCAGATTAAAAGTATTTTCGAGAATATGCATTTCCTTAAAACATGCATGTGTTTGCTAAAAGCTTTTGCAGCTTGCTTGCATCATTGCAGTTGCAGAAGCTGACAGACAAAATATTTTACAATATTTGTTTGTTCAGTTGTCACCACATGGTGTGGCTATCAGTATCATTTTCTACAGATGACCATTAAAAAATCTCCCTCAAATTTACTGATTTATTGTAATAAAAAAAACACTGCTACATCATTCTGGATATGCATATAGTATACTTTTCATCATCGTTATCTATATAATTGTTTGCAGTTTTGATTACTGAGGAATTGAAAGACTTGGTTGTTTTTGAGGGAGATACTGCCACATTATCCTGCATTACCTCAGATGACTGCACACCTGTCACATGGAAACGAAACAATGTTACCCTCCTAGCAGGGGAAAAATACGAACCTCATAAAGAAGGAAAACGCAACATGCTTTTAATCCACAGAGTAGAAAAAGAGGATACTGGGGTTTACATGTGTGACACAGGAGACATGCAAAGTATGGCTGCTCTCACCATCAGAGGTACGTAAATCTAATCTAATCTGAACTTTAGGGTGGGCTTTTGTGTATTTTCAAAACCATGGCTGTCAAACGTACTTATTTTAACTTAATTCAGTGTCACATTTATACAGTGTGTTTGTTGGAAGTGAAATGTCATTACAAGATTAGATACATAAAGTTATTCTGTTACATCGAGTTGAATATAAGCTCATAACCTCACAAGGTTATTCGTCATGTCTGACAACTTACTATAAAAAGTTTTTCTTTAATTTATTTTACTATAAAATGCTTTACAGGAGAGTTGGTTAGCACGGAGCTAGCTGGAGGCATGTTCCTTACAGCAGAAGTATAAAGATGTGTTTGGTGAACAAATACAAAAATTTAAATTGAACCATCCAATATCTTAATTCCATATTTCACTGCTGTCTGTCAAATTAGTCTCAAATGAAGAAATCAGTGTTAGTGGAAGAGCATTTTAAGTAGCTAGCAGCTATTTTGGTTTGCTCACACCGGGTACCATGTGTTTTTGCCTGGACACTCCCATTAGATTGAAGGCCTGTTCTTCACAGGAGGCCAATAAAGTTGCATTTGGAAGGAAATAAAGGTATAATTCTTAAAAAAGAAATGTTTTCACCAACAAATACTTTAATTCCAAATGTAGTCAGTTAGCCTAATGTGCATCTTTAGTCTCTGGACTGTGGGAGAAACCAGAGTACCAAGAGGATACCCACACAAACATGGAGAGAACATGCACACAGAACATACAGAAACACCTTAAAGTGACCCTGAGGAACCCAGCATGTTTGTGCTGTGAGGCAAGAGTTTTAACCATTACATCCCATTGCCACATTTTCCCTTTTCTTTATTTCCAAATACTCCAGTCCAGTTACAGTCCCCAAATCAAGTGAAATTACGAACATGGATCTTAAATTCATTGCATTAGAACGTTTCTGAGCTGTTCTCAGCCCACAGGCCTTATCTTTGACACCGTTGCTCTAGACGTGTTATCAAAGCTACCAAACATAATTTCTATTCTGAATGTTTGTATGATATGTCATTTCAATTCAGTTTCTTCTTATCTGTGCATGGATGGTTGGTGTTCATACCGGAGCTATATTCTGTGTCCTAGAACGTCCACTTTTCTTTCAAGAGGAACTTCAGAATCAGCAGGTGGAAGAGGGTGAAACCGCCTTCCTGCACTGTAAGCTCTCTAAACCTGGAGTTTTAGTGCAGTGGAAGAAGGGAAATGCTTTGCTTCGACAAGGAAACAAGTATAAATTGAAACAGGATAGTTGTGAAGTACAACTTCAAATCTACGACCTGGAGGTTCAGGATAGCGGCATCTACAGATGCTGTGCGGATAGCATTGAGACGAAAGCTACTCTTAGTGTAAAAGGTATACTTCATAATTCTACGAAATTGTACGAGTGTTTGGTAATCAAAACTGATTTCTGTTCATGCGAAGTAATGGAAAACCACCGTTTTTCTAGAACAACCTTTGTTCTTTCGTGAGGAACTTCAAAGTATGGAAGCTGAAGAGGGTGAAACCTGTTTCCTGTGTTGTGAAATCTCGAAATCTGGAGTACCAGTGCAATGGAAGAAGGGAACCGTGCTGCTGAGACCTGGAATCAAATATGAGATGAAGCAAAATGGTTGTGAATTAGAGCTCCAGATAAATGACTTGAAATGTGAGGACAGCGGCATCTACAGATGTTTTGTTGGCAGCCTTGAGACGAAGGCAAATATTCTCGTAAAAGGTAAAGAATCGTAAAGAATATAAAATTCCAAGAATAATCGGTTTTCTCTGGTACTATTTGGAAATGTCTTCAACGATTTTTATGTACTAATCCTACCAGAACAACCGCTGTTCTTCTCTGAGGAGCTTCAGAGTCAGCAGTTAGAGGAGGGTGAAACTGCCTTCTTGTGCTGTGAGCTTTCAAAACCTGGAGTTTTGGTGCAGTGGAAAAAAGGAGGAGTGCTGATTAGACCAGGAGACAAGTATGAATTAAAGCAGGATGGGCGTAAACTGCAGCTTAAGATCCATGATGTGAAGGGTCTGGACAGTGGAAATTACAAATGCTGTGCTGGTGGCTTGGCTACTATAGCATCTGTTATGGTAAAAGGTACAGTACACTGTCCAGTCTGTGGACACCCGCATGCAAATTGTCGAAAATCTTTTACCAGTAGTTTTTAACCCATTCCTGGAGAGCTACTTTCCTGAAGACTTTTGCTCCACCCTTAATCATGCACACCAGAGGGGTGATTTGGAATAGCCAATTAGCTTACTGTGCATGGTACCCCGGGGTAAACCTAAGCAAGTACAGGGGGAACATGCAAACTCCACACAGAAAAGCCCAGGAATCGAACCCAGGCCTTCTTGCTGTCAAGCAGATGTGCTAACCACTGCGCCTCAGTGCCACCCTCAGCAACATTAGGTGGCAATAAAATGAGGTCAGTGCCTGCATGGTCGCATAGTGGTTACCGTGTGCGACTCAGCAAGAAGGTCCTAGGTTTGAGTCCCCAGCTTGGCAAGAGCATTTCTGTGTGGAGTTCTGTTTCCTCAGGGTACTCTGGTTTTCTCCCTAGGCTAATCGGCTGTTCCGAATTGCCCCTAGGTGTGTGTATAAGTGTGAATAGTTGTATGTGTGTTGGCCCTGCGATGGACTGACAAGCTGTTCAGGCTGTACCCCGCCTTCACCCAGAGTCCTCCCACCCCCCTGCCCCTTCAGCAACTTCTAGGCTTTTCGACGAATGAATGGAATGAATGAATTCTGCTGAAGTTTATTGAAACAAGGCCGTGGCCATTACATGCTGTAATCAAGAGTGCAGGACTCTTTTTTTTTTTTCCAGACGGTGTGTAAAGTAATTCAGATCAAAATTGTTGATTTTACCATTTCAGAACAACCCCTGATTTTCCATGAGGAACTTAAAAATCTGAAAGCAGTAGATGGTGAAACTGCCCTCCTTTCCTGTAAAGTCTCGAAACCTGGAGTTCTAGTTCAATGGAAAAAAGGAGCATCATTGCTGAAGCCTGGAAACAAATACGAAATGAAACAGAATGATTGTGAATTCCACCTTAAAATCCATGACTTAACAAATCACGACAGTGGTATCTACAAATGCTGTACAGGTGGCATTGTGACTACAGCAACCCTGGAAGTGAAAGGTGAGTGAAATAATTTTTGTATTGTCATGTTAGGCAGAGGGGCAGCACGGTCATGTAGGGTTTAGCATGTATGCCTTAGCAAGAAGATCCCAGGTTTAAAGTCCAGGGCTTGTCAAGGGGTTTCCATGGGGAGTTGGAATGTTCCCTCCATGCTTGCATGGGTTTCCTGCTGGTATGCCGGTTTCGTCTCAAACTCCAAAGACATGCACATTAGGCTACCTGTTCCAAATTGCCCCTAGGTGTGAGTGTGAATGTTAATGTTATATGTTTGTCTGCCCTGTGATGGACTGATAGACTATTCAGGGTGTACTCTGCCTTCGCCCAGAGTCAGCTGAGATAGACTCCGGACTCCTCTTGATGGTGGTTTGGCGAATGAATGAATGAATGAATGAATGAATTAATGTAATTTAAACCCTTAGCAAATGAAATGCATTTTGTTTTATGTAGAACAGGCACCATACTTCCTTGAGAAACTCCAAAGTATGCAAGCAATGGAAGGAGAAACTGTCACACTGTACTGTGAGCTCTCTAAACCTGGACTTCCAGTGCTGTGGAAGAAAGGTACAACCCGTCTGAGGCCTGGGTTTAAATATGAGATAAGGCAAGAGGGTTGCAAATTACAGCTTAAAATATATGATTTAACACATCAAGACAGTGGTTCCTACAAGTGCTGTGCTGGTAGCTTTGAAACCGTGGCATCCCTTGATGTTAAAGGTACATGGCATTTGATTACAACTTGTATTTCCAGTACGCAAATGGCATATTTGCGTACTGGAAATACAAGTAGAAATACAAGAAATACACAGTAATAATAAACTGTCTTAGTAACGCATGAATTCTCTGTAGAAGTACCAGCATTCTTTCATGAGGAGCTCCAAAATGTGGAGTTAGTTGAGGGTGGAACTGCTTTGCTAACCTGCAAGATTTCTAAACCTGGGGTTGCAGTGCAGTGGAAGAAAGGACCTGTGCCGCTTCGACCAGGAGACAAGTATAAAATGGAAGAGCGTGGATGTGAACTTCAGCTTCAAATACGTGATCTGAAATGTGAGGACAGTGGCACCTACGTATGTTATGCTAATTCCGAAGCAACCAAAGCAATAGTTCTTGTAAAAGGTATGTATAATCTTCTTCCATCATCACTGCACTGTGCACACGGAGAGTGTCTTCTACATACATGGAGAAATATTACAGGATCTACAAATTTTTACACAAGTATTTAACAACACATTAATCTGTCGTTTTCAGAACAACCTCTGGTTTTCTACAAGGAGCTCAGAAATCAAGAAGCACAGGAAGGAGAAACCAGCTTGTTGTGCTGTGAGCTTTCAAAACCTGGGGT
The DNA here is from genome assembly GCA_039654305.1 of Porochilus rendahli. NCBI lineage: Eukaryota > Metazoa > Chordata > Actinopteri > Siluriformes > Plotosidae > Porochilus > Porochilus rendahli. The sequence goes on along the minus strand of JBCNYG010000015.1, from coordinate 969,080 downwards.
TTATGTGCAGTGGCAAAAGGAAGCAATGCTTCTGAAGCCTGGAGAGAAGTATGAGATGAAGCAGGATGGATGTAAATTGCAGCTTAAGATCCATGATCTAAAAAGCTCTGATAGTGGTTCCTACAAATGTTGTGCTGGTAGTCTGGTCACTAAAGCATCTATTGCTGTTAAAGGTGAGTTTTTAAAGAACATGACCATACATTTGGCAATAATTGAAATCATCATTGGCGGTGAAATTAAATCACCATATATATGCTTTTTTCCAGAAAAGCCTTTGTCCTTCTGCAAGGAGCTTCAAAAGGAGCTGGAGGTAGCAGATGGTAAAACTGCCTTGCTTTTTTGTGAGCTCTCAAAACCTGGAGTTGCTGTGCAGTGGAAGAAAGGAGCTGTTCTTCTGAGTCCTGGAGAGAAGTATGAGATGATACAAGATGGATGTGAAGTGCAGCTTAAGGTCCGTGATTTGACAAGTTCTGATAGTGGCTTCTACAAATGCTGTGCTGGTAGCCTGTCCACGACTACATCCCTGGTAGTTAAAGGTAAGCTGTGTCAGGTGATTACCATGAAAAAATCTGGTTAACAAAAATCTGAGGACACACATTTGGCACTAAGTTTAATGTTCTGTGTTGCTGCAAGAGAAAATAACTGACCAACATTTTCTTGTTCCCTCCAGAAAAAACACTGTCCTTCTGCAAGGAGCTTCAAAATCTGGAGGTAGAAGAGGGTTCAATTGGATTGCTTTGCTGTGAGCTTTCGAAACCTGGAGTTGCAGTGCAGTGGAAGAAAGGAACTCTTCTTCTGAAGCCCGGAGAAAAGTATGACATCAAGCAAAATGGATGTGAACTGCAACTTAGGATCCATGATCTGAGAAGTTCTGATAGTGGTTCCTACAAGTGTTGTGCTGGCATGCTCATCACAACAGGCTCTATTTTAGTGAAAGGTAATTAGTGAACAATAAAAACTTGGGGGTTGGAAAAGGTGGACACAAATTTGGCAACATGATGTTCTTACTGAGAAAAGAACTGATCAACATGTGTTTGTTCTCACCAGAGAAACCACTGTTCTTCTGCAAGGAGCTTCAAAATCTGGAGGTGGAAGAAGGTGGAACTGCGTTGCTCTGCTGTGAGCTCTCAAAACCTGGAGTTGTGGTCCAGTGGAAGAAAGGAGCTCTTGTTCTGAAATCTGGAGAGAAGCATGAGATCAAGCAAGATGGATGTAAGCTGCAACTTAGGGTCCATGATCTGAGATGTTCTGATAGTGGCTTCTACAAGTGCTGCGCTGGAAGCCTGTTCACAACTTCATCCCTGGAAGTAAAAGGTACGTGGTTTTAGGTCACAGTCGTGAACAAATAGGGTTACTAAAATCTGGGGATACATGTTGGACAATACGTGTAATGTACTTTGTTGCTGTAATA
>JBCNYG010000015.1:921732-937428 GCA_039654305.1 Porochilus rendahli | reverse complement strand
AGAGTCGGCTGAGATGGGCGCCAGCCTCCCCGCGACCCTAATTAGGAGTAAGCGGTTCAGAAAATGAATGAATGAATGCTAACAAGCAAGCAAACAAACTGATATTTATGCTAAACGTGGCACATAAGAACCTCTCACTGCCGAGAGATCCTGACTGTGTCTTTCCCGCATCAGATTCAGAGGGTTGGTCCGCTGCGATGGTGAAGAATCTTTTCCAGATGTTCTTTCAGTCTGGACCTTCCAACCAGTGAGTCCACGTCTTCCACATCTTTCAAGGTTAGAACATTTCAGTACCAATAAAACAACATCAAATTATGTCACATGTGATCTGCAGATCTGCACAAAGTACCGGCAAGGCTCACGCTACACAGGAAGTAGACCAGGAACAGCTGAACATCCCAGAAGAACAGTATGAAGAGACATATGTACAAAAAGCAGAGGATGAGTACACAGGTTACACAACTTTTGGAGAAGTTCCCTAAGACCTCCATGGGAAGGAACTTTGGACAGGATGTATTTTATGGGCACTAGAAATTGTCAGCATTGATGTTTAATGTAGTCTTGCTTCCCTCCCTGTATCTCAATACCGTTTCCTGTTTGGATATTTTATCCAACACCATAAAGTGCTAAACTTAAGAGTGACAGTTCCAACACGCTGAATGCCGATCATGAATATGCATGTTGACAGATCCCCCAGTGGTGCAGGTGGACATGGAGGATCTATGTGTACAGCCTGGACAACCTGCAACCTTTTCTGTGGTTATTACTGGGCAGCCAATTCCAAGTATCCGATGGTTCAAGGTATGGAGTAATTATACACACATTTGCTGAATATGGGGAGGTTATTGGGGCTGGAGACTATTTTAGCAGATTGTGGGGGAAGGTGGGATACAACCTGAACAGCCTGATAGACTATCGCGAGGCCAACATACACACACAACCATTCACACTTTCATTCATACCCAGTGGAAATTTGGAACAGCTAATAGCCTAAAGTACATGTTTTTGCACTATGGAAGGAAACCAGAACATGGAGTAGGCCTTTTGTGGAACGTCCCATGTAATGGGACCAGACTCCATGCCTATCTGTCCATCTTTCTCTTTGTCACAATGTAGCGCCTGCGTGTCCCATGACCTACACACTCTGTAACAATGTCACAAATAGATGCGCCACCACCCTGGGACATGCCACCCAATTCTGAGAAATTATTGCTACTAGGGAATGTGCGAGTCTCTAAATGACTGACGAAACTAATGTCCCATGATCCTTTTTGTTTGGTATGGTTATAGGATGGTGTTGAGCTCATTTTTGGTGACCACATGGTACTGAAGCAGTGTGGCGCTCGCTTTTCTCTCACCTTGTTGAACGTACACATTTCCGATTGTGGCACCTACACTTGTACAGCCATGAACAGCTCGGGCCATGCTTCCTGCCACGCCCACCTCACCATGGATACAGGTAATGTATCGTACTAGAACAGAAAGTGCTCCTTTACAATCCTTGAACTGTTCCTGAATCTTAGGTCCAGATGAGTTTGAGGAGGAGGAGGAAGAGGAGGAGGAGGATAGAAGCCTGGAGGTGAGCAGGAGGAGGAAACTTCACACTGTTTATGACGTCCATGAAGAGATTGGCAGGTAACACTGACTCAGGAAACCTTCACACACTTTCTGTTCATTAGTAAATATATTTAACTCCAAACGGCATGTTTTAAAAATAAAATATAATTATTACAAGTATGAACATGCTAAAGATGATTATTTTTCTTTTTGCAGAATCACCTCTTGTTAATAAGAATTTAGATAAGTGTTAGCATTTCCTCAACTGATTGTTAAAATTATTTCTTTAAAATTGAAAATAATCTATTATCTGACACCGTGCAATCACCATGCAATCAGATTGGTTGACGGACGGGCAGCATATTGTCTATGAATCAGTGCATACTGCCCTGCAAGTTAGCTGTTAGCTAGCTGCACTGTATGCTATGATCATTATCAGCTTCCACGGGAAGAAAAGCAAACTAAAAGCTTCCTGCCATAAATGAAGAGGAGATAGGATGTATACTCTAGATGAGGAGTTTATTGTGGACTGGCAACTCAACATAACCTAAAACACAAACAAGTTAGCATACCATGTAGCCAGCTGAACTACATGTAGCAACTAAAGGGCTGATATTCTGTGAATGCAGGCCAAAACAATTTTTTTGGCTACTTTTACTACTGCAGCTAATATTTGTGAATATTTTAAATAAGAAAAACTTAACTTAAGAAGTTACTGAGAAACCACAACATCAGCTGTTAAAATAAAAACTATTATAGTTCATAACGAGCGCATTAATATAACCCATAAATATACTATTAATTCAAACTTTCCGGCCAATCTGAATCTAGAATTCATCAGCGCTCTGGATTGCCTCATTGTATATGTGATTTTAATGTGTTTTGTTTGTATGTAAACAGAGGAACGTTTGGGGTGGTGAAGCGAGTTGCACATAGGCTGAGTGGAGAGATTTTTGTGGCGAAATTCATCCCGCTGAAGAGCAGCACTCGCACCCGAGCATTCCAGGAGAGAGATCTCCTGTCCCGGCTGGCGCACCGCGGGGTGTCCTGCCTGCTTGACTTCTTCAGCACGCGGCATACGCTCGTCCTCGTCACCGAGATGTACGCATCAGCAAAACACCCTCCTCTCAATCTCACCCTATTATTTCCCCGATATTTCAACAAAAAAAAAAGGCTACAAGTGTACTTTTTATTATGAAAGATGAGAAGCTGACACAGCTTTCTTCTCCAGTCCAAAGACATGAACATTAGGTTATGTGCCTTATGTAAATATAGGTGTGTGTGTGTGTGAGTGTGAGTGTGAATGTTGGTTTGTGTCTGTGTTGGTCCTGAAATAGACCGGGGACCTGTTCAGGGTGTAACTCTGCCCACTCTCACCTCAAGTCAACTGCGATTGGCTCCAACTTCCACTTTGATCCTGAAGGATAAGCACTATTTTTGAATGGATTTAAATTAGAATACTCTTTAAAAAATGTTTTCTGTTAGTTATGAATAAAAAAGGCAAATATAAAAAATTCTGACAAGGACAAATCATATGCTTGTTAAGGAAAAAAATTTTACTAAGCTGACTTTAACAGGATGATGTAGTAGTTTGCACGTCCGCCTCACAGAATGAAGGTCCTAGGTTCAAATCCCAGTGGCGTTTCTGTGTGGTTTGCGTGTTCTCCCCGTGCTTACGTGGGATTCCTCCAGGTACTTCGGTTTCCTCCCACAGTTTGAAGACATGCACATTAGGCTAACTTGATGTTCCAGAGTGATTATGTGTGTGTGTTGGTGCAGGGTCAGGTTACAACCCACGTTCACACAGGGTCGGCTAAGATAGGCTCCAGCCTCCCCATGACCCTAGTAGGATTAACTGGTTCAAGCAAATAGATGAATGGATGGAAAGATGGATAGATGTTAACAGGGTGTTTTTTTTTCTTTTACAGCTGCTCTTCTCAGGGGTTACTGGAACACTTGTTATTAAAAGGATCAGTCAGTTTAAGAGAGGTAATAAATATATATACACACACTGTACAAAACATACTGTATCTTAAATAACCCACACTGGGTTCAGTGTGTGTGTGTGTGTGTGTGTGTGTGTGATCTCTCATTAGGTCCAGGTTTACATTCAGCAGATTCTGGAAGGTGTTGGATATGTTCACAGCATGAACATTTTACATCTCGATATAAAGGTACGTGAAGGCTCACACGTGACTCAGAGCCTTCGATACTTTTGGTTTAAATGCTGATTAAATTCTCTTTTTGTCCTGCAGACGGACAACATCCTGATGGTCACCCCGGATGGTGAAGACCTAAAAATCTGTGATTTCGGGTTCTGTCAGGAGATTGACCCTTCCAGGCATCAGTACAGTGTCTATGGAACTCCGGAATTCGTGGCACCGGAGATTGTTCGTCAGGAACCAGTGACTACAGCGACTGATATGTGGTGCTGTGTATAATAACAACAACAACAACAACAACAACAATAACAACAACAACAACAACAATAATAATAACAACAACAATAATAATAATAATAACAATAATAATAATAACAATAACAGTAATAATAATAATAATAACAGTAATAATAATAATAATAATAATAATAATAATAACAGTAATAATAATAATAATAATAATAACAATAATAATAATAATAATAACACGGCTCAAAGCAAAATTCCTGACACTAGATTAGTCATGAGAGTTGGCTGTATTAGTAATCAGCACTTTTTAATTATCAAATATATCTGTTTTTTATTATTTTTTCAGGTCTGTTGGTGTTGTTGCGTATCTCTGGTAAGAACATTAAGCTAATATTTTTGCTAAACTATGTGCATACAATGAAATGCTGTAGAAAGGCACCTATTCATTCATTCATTCATTCATTCATTTTCTAATCCGCTTAATCTTCATTAGGACCACGGGGAGCCTGGTGCCCTGAACACCTCGTCAGACCATCGCAGGGCTAACACACACACACACACACACACACACACACACACTCAGGCAACCATTCACACTCACTCTAACACCTAGGGGCGTTTTGGAACAGCCAGTTATCCTACTGTGCATGTTTTTGGACTGTGGGAGGAAACCGAAGTACCAGGAGTAAACCCTGGCAAGCACAGGGAGAACATGCAAACTCCACACAGAAACGCCCTGAGCCAGGAAATCGAACACAGGACCTTCTTGCTGTAAGGGTCAGTGCTAACGTGCTAAACGCTACACCACCGTGCCGCCCCCTATACACACACACGCACACACACGTAGAAGTAGATGGTTCTTCCTGTATCCTTTCACCAGCACTGGTTTTATCATGTGGTTTTGTTTGTGCAGTCTGACAGGACACTGCCCGTTTTTTGGAGAAAATGACCGGGACACACTTCTGAAGGTGGCTGAAGGGGCCCTGTACTGGGGCATCCCGGAGGTCACCAGATTAACCGAACGAGCCCAGGATTTTCTCCACAGAGTTCTACAGCCAGACTCAGAGTAAGACTGTATTTGATATTGCTAAGTCTACCAAGGTTACTTTGTTGTCAGTGTTGTTTTTTTTGTTCGCTTGTTAGTTTGTTTATCAAATTTGAACAGATTTTGATGATTTTTTTTTGAAGGGGTGGAATAAGTAACAGTCCTTTACAAATTGGAGATGATCCAGATCAAATGTTTAAAAATCGTTTGTTTGTGAAATAAACCGATTTTTTGGAAGTGTGGTATTACCCCAGGCCCAGCAGGGGGTGCTGTGTACTCTCTGTAATTTTTTGGTCCTGTCTGATTTCTGAAGGAATAAAAATTATTTTTGGTTGTATTCCCTTCAGGATGAGACCCTCAGCATTGGAATGCCTGAATTCTGAGTGGTTTCAGGTTTGAAAATATTTGTTAACACTGCAAGTTATACATTATGAGATTATTATAAATCTAAAAGGCTAATTTTATTTACTATGTTTTTAAATTTGTTCTTTTAAAAAATCATTCTACACAAATACATATGTCTTTGCTATATCATCTGTTTTTAAATCTAGCATCCCTATGAAGATGAGGAGTTTGTCGCTATTGATACAAAGTGTTTAAAATCCTTTATCTCTAGAAGAAAGTGGCAGGTAAGTAAGAACAGATCATGTTGTTGAAAACCTTATACAACCTTCTAACCTTGTTAAAAAGGTATCCTCCTTCCCTTCTTCCAGCGCTCTCTGACATGTCTCGGCTCAGTCCTGACCTTGAGGCCCATCCCTGAGCTGCTGGTTGCAGCGCCATGTGAGGTCTCCATCACGACCCCGAGAGACCCTCGGAATATCAGCAGCACCTCTGTGAGCACTGGTTCCTCCTCTGAATATGACGAGACTGATGCCTGGGGCTTCTTCCAGAGTGGAAGTGAGGAGGAATATGAGAGCATTGAAGAAGATGGTATGGAACATCATCCATATGCCTGTCTTCCTAAACGATCCTCAGCTCTAAAAACCGATGAGGAGGATGTTATATTGGGTCAGGAGCGAGAGCGGAGGGGTGCAGTGATGATTCCTTTAAGCGGGACATCCAGAGAAACGCCCTCAATTTCTCCTCAGATGGTTATTAGGGATAGAAAAGAAATACGTTCATCTCTAAATCTTTCTGGAGATGATAAAGTGTCCAGTGGGACACCAATCCCCCGTGATAGCTTGATCAAGAGCAGCTTCTACAACGGTAATGAACAGCTCTCACCCATGTCTGCCCGTCACATGATGCTCCGGGATAAACTTCACACCAGGAAACAGGACAGAACACGTAGGACGCTACGCTCCAGCGTGTCTGGAAGGCTAAAAGAACCACTTATAGAGTATGTTGAGGATTCTTCAGATGGGGAGTCTGGCATCCGGTATAGAAGAAGTTCCACACTTTTGTCCAAGTCTTACTCACTGGACAGGGGTGTGAGGCCTGTCTATCCAAATTCCCGCACCCAAAGGAGAAGCAGGTCACTGGATGAATCCACAGGAATCCCATCAGGTTCTACAGAGTACAGGACACTGGAGGATAATGACAAAGATTTGGACTGTAAGGATGATTTCACAGATGAGGGGGAAGATGATGCACGAGAGGTTCCTGCAGATAGGAGTCCATCACAGTCTCAAAAGACTACCATGGGGGAGCTGCCAATAATCATGGGATGTCATGTTGATGAAAGCCATCCACGTCCTCACAAGGAGGAGGAATCAGCAGAAATGGGGGGTGAAGAAAATGTAGCAGGTTCACAGCTGTCTCTTGCGGAGTCCTGCGACCTTGAACACGACTCAAATGCTTCTGGTAGAACCAGCACTTACACCGGACAGTCTTCAAGCCACTTACTAAAGTCACTGAGACACCATAGAGCATACAATGAATCAGAAGAGCACCTGGTTACCCCATCACCTGGAAAAGCATCAGAGCTTTCTCTCTCACAGGACTCTGAAGATGAGGACATGGAAAGAGTTCTGAGGAACCTTCGCCAGGTACCACTTCAAACACATACACACAGTGCAACGCCTAGCAAAAACAACCTCACATCATGTCGAAGTTCCTCTGCAGTTCCCATACGCTCAGCATCGGCCACCCCACTGAACCGAGAGGTGCTTCAGAGGCACTCATCAGCCCCGGTGCTGGACCTTAAACCACCAAGTGGCAAGTTAGGCAAAACAGGACTCATGAAGATCTTCCGCAGGAAGTCCTGGACTCCAGGGCCCTCCAGCTCCCAGACACAGGGTTTTGAAAAGAAGGTTGAGGACAGCTTATGTCCACAGCAGAAGACCCCTCTCTTGGCCCTGAGGAAAAAGATGAGGGCTTCAGCATCCAGCATCACCAGACTGTTCACCAGGCAGTCCAGTAAAGAGGGCAAGCAGGAAAAACGGGGTATGAGAAACATCATAAATGTCATATCTACAAAATATTGTATTATATTATGAGTTGAAGGCAAAGACACCTTTTTAGGAACTACAGTAGATAGCAGTGCTGCATAGAGTTTGTGTAGGTTCTTGGTCATCCTGGTCACCCAAGGTTAAAACAAGTGAAGATTGAAGACATGAAGATTCTTGAACATGTCTCACCTCTCATTTAGGAGGCTCCTTCAGTTTTTACTGATTGAGAGACTTTGGGTTCCACGGTCTGGCAACCCCAACAACTTTCAGAATTACTGGGTGGACCAACACCCCAGATCTTAGGACCCCAATCCCGCAATCAATTAGAACTGAAGAAGCCGCTTGGATGAAAGGTGACACATCTTCAAGAAACTCAAGCAAGTCCATTTGCCCTAGTTCTGTTGCATCGTTGGCTGTCAGGCTGTCATAGGAACTGAAGGTAACACTTGCCAGTCAGGGGTTGGCACGGTGGCATAGTGATTACCATGTCTGCCTCATAGCAAGAAGGTCCTTGGTTTGATTCCCAGGCTTGGTGAGGGTGTTTCTGTATGGATTTTGCACATTCTCCCTGTGCTTGTGTGGGTTGAGTTACTTACGAACCACTAGCCCAGAACCTTAGAGCTCGAGTCAACACTGTCACAATATAAGGGTTTGTTGGTGCCCTTTGGACAGTGTGAGATCCTAACACATCTGATTATCTCTCCTGTACCAGGGCCAATTGTGAAGAGCCCTGTCCCACCAGAGAAAACAACTGTCACCTCAGACTTTTTCCCAACAGTGCCCCTCTGTGGAAGTCCTCAGAAAAAGGCAAAAAAGCTCTTCTCTCTCAAAGTGCCAACCTTCAAAAGGAGCAAAGGTATGGAACGATGTAGACCTGCAGGCACAGCAGCATTGAAGCACTGTTAGCCGATAGTTCTAATAGTTCATCATCAAGACCTCCATCCAATGATTCTCTTATCTCCAGGAATTCCAGCCAAGCCATTCAGACCGGATGTGATACAGCTCGCTAGCGGTGGAGCCCTGGTTTTCTGGAAGCCAGTGCGTTGCAGTGATCCTGTTACATACTGCATCCAGTATAGCCTCAATGGTAAGAACTGATGATAGATGTTATTTCAGAGCTTACCTTTAGGCAACACTGAACCGTTTTGCACATTTGTAGTGGTTAACACGTCCGCTTCACAGCAAGAAAGTCCGGGGTTCGAGTCCAAGGTTCAGTGAGGATGTTTCGATGGGTAGTTTACATGTTCTCCCCATGCTTGGGTGGGTTTTCTCTGGATACTCCGGTTTCCTCCCACAGTCCAAAACATGTTCATTAGGCAGGTTGGCTGTTTCGAATGTCCCTAGGTGTGTGTGTGTGTGTGTAAATGCTTGTGTGTGTATGTGTGTTGCCCTGTGATTGTCTGGTGATCTGTTCTGGGTGCCCAGAGTTGGCAGTGATAGGCTCCAGCCCCTCCGCAATTGTAATAGGATTGAGTGAGTGAAAGCATGTTGTTTTGGGAAAACAATCTAGTTAAGGGTGATAACAGTAACTCCGTTCCATTTAACCATGAAATTCAACACGGATTATATTTATGCATTTTTAACCTGTTTTCAGGTAACGAGTGGAAGATTTTGTCAGAGAGTGTTACAGACAGTTGTTACATCGCTGACGCACTACCTAGAGGACCCGGTTATGTGTTCCGCGTGGCCTGCATCACCAAAACAGAGTCGGGGCCTTTCAGCGATCCCTCACCTCCTGCTTTTATGTCAGTAGCATACGAAGGTCAGAAAATATCCAACTCTTGTTTGTTATTATCAGATTTACAAACATTGTCTTTTATATCCACCAGTGTTTCTTTTCTTTACTTTTTTTTTTACTCGAAAGATTCTCACGTTCCTTTAATCCTGATGGAATTTATCGGGTCCAAGATCACTGTGCCAGGAGGGCTTGGCTCGGAGCGGTCCTACACCTTCCTGTCTGAGATCAACAGGTAATGGCATGAAATTATGAAAATAAACAATAACTAGGAAAATGGTAGAAATCAAAATCAGATAATGCAAAGAGGATAAACACAACTGAGAGCTTAGAACATGAGATACTGGGAAGACTTCACAATGAGTCACTGAGAATCCTGGGAGTTTCTCAATGTGCACCAAAGTTTTATTCCAATACGGAAAAAACACAAAAACCCAGAAGCTTTACAAAAGGGGACGTGTTCTTGATCACCAGAGACGGCATCAGTTGGTGCACTCTAGTCTGTCAAACTCCTGAGGTTCCCTGATGACGCCACCCTCATTGGGCTTATGATGGTCACCTGGTGCAGAGACAACAATCTGGTGCTCAATCCTGCCAAAACATTGGAGATCATTGTAGACTTCTGGCAAAAAACAGCACCACCAGTGTCCATCATTCTGTGTGACTCCCCATGGGATGCGGTGGAGTCTTTCTGAGTACCACCATCTCACAGGACCTTAAGTGCGAGCTACACATCAGCTCTATCATCAAAAAGGCCCAGCAGAGGATGCAGGGGATACTTGTTTTCTATTAATTTAACTAAACGATATATGCAAGTCTTATTAGAACATAAAAAACAGGAAAGTAAAAAGTACTATTCCATCCACAGCAAGTGGCTATGAGCAACCATGCACTCTGATTGGCTCCTCTACTACTAGGATATAAGCTCATATACCGTGAGCACAGAAAAACAAAATGGCGGAGAAAATTTTCTCCTGCGGACCAATCTGCAAAATAATACAAAAAAAGCAACAAAAGTCGGAATGAAAGTATTTGATGGTAAAAAAAATTTCATAATCACATTAATTCATTATCTGAAGCGCGTAATCCTAATTAGGGTCGAGGGGAGGCTGGTGGCCATGTCAGCCGACTCTGGGCGAGGGCAGGGTACATCCTGAACAGCTCACCAGGCCATCGCAGGGCAGACATACACTGATGGCAACCCAGTGTTCGACAGAGGTACTGTCCGGTGTGTCGTGACATTAGGTGTGTGAGACATGTATACTTGTCCTTATTTTGGTGTAGGGGTCGTTTCAGCGTGGTGACTCGGTGTGAAGATAGCAGAAGCTTGCAGCTTCTGGCGGCCAAGCTGACTCCGTATGGGCCCGAGCAGAGGCAGCTGGTGTTGAGGGAGTACCAGGTTCTGCGCCGACTGTGCCACCCGAATCTCGTCCAGCTCCACGCCGCCATCCTAACGCCATCCTGCCTGGTGTTGCTCGAGGAGCTCTGCTCTGGGCGAGAACTCCTGTACGACCTGTCTGAGAGGTGAGAACCTTCGTTCTACGGAGTTTAGAAAAGACGGAATCATGGAATATATTAGATAATGTTCTCGGTGGTGCTTTTGTGAGTGTTGTACAAAGTTAGACGATGTCCCATGAATCATGTGCACCATGATTGGTGGCAGTGGTGTGTGTGTGTGTTTTACTAGAGTGTTATACAGGACGTACTGTGTTGTGCGTTGTGTGTTTGTGTGTTGCAGGGATGTGTATTCTGAGCTGCATGTGTGTGAGCTGTTAAAGCAGATCCTTAGCGGTGTAGATTATCTACATGGACGCCGCATTGTCCACCTCGATCTCCGCTCTGATAATGTGCTGGTGACTGAGCACAACGTGGTGAAGATTGTAGACCTGGGATCTGCTCAGCCCTTTACGCCAGGTCATGCCCTTAACATCGAGCACATCAAAGAGATGACGGAGAGTAAAGGTGATACAAAATGATTAAAGTCATACAGTACAATGTATACAGAGAAAAATGAGGCTTTGTTTATCTGTTTATAATTATGTAAGGTTTGTGTTCTGTGACAGACATTAGTTACAGTTCTAACGTACATCATGTACGCAGTCAGCCTCTCTTAGAAATGGAGAGGACTCAGAGAGTGCAAGGTACCTCCACCAGGCACAAATGGTGATCAAATGCACTGATGAAAAATCTATGAAAGACTGCAGCATTTATTGTAACGGCGCATCATTACAATGAAATGTCTCCCTCTTGTGGCCATCTGACGAACATTTATTCACACATTATTTACACTTTTATATCATACAGTCAAACACATAATGATCCACAGATACATAAGTTAAAATGTAAAATATTTTTGTGTCTGAAACCTTTCAGATATAGCGACGGTCACTAAACTGTAATTTCCAAACACCAGATTCACCAGACACACAGACACCTGCAGTGTTCAATAAGTGTGTATGAATGTGTGGGTGTGATTTATGTAGGATGTTTTCTCTGTACATGTGTGTGTTCTGTGTGTCAGTTTACATTGTCCTTCCTAAAGCTCCTGAGATCTTGCAAGGTCATGGCATTGGACCTGCCACTGATATCTGGGCTCTCGGCGTTTTGGCGTTTATCATGTAAGTGAAAAAAATCCTCTTTCATGTGTTTTTAATATCCATAAAAACATTTTTTTAACTGTTTCAAATTTCCATAATCGTATTGATCAGGCTCTCCCAGTCATACCATGAAATTAATAACATTTTTGAAAACTGTGTAGCTCCAGAATTCAATCCTCTCTTAATTACGGTGGAAATGGAGACTAACTTCAGTCTTGAGTGTTCTGATGTAAGGACTAACATCATGTTAGGTCACGCTTAAGGTCATAACATGAACAGCCCTGATGTCATTCGGATGTTCCCCTGATGTTCTTCTTACGTTGTTCTGTCCCTCACCTTGTCTTCCCGCGCTCAGGTTGAGTGCCGACAGTCCGTTCCACTCAGAGCTCCACTGGGAAAGGGATCGCAACGTCAGGAAAGGTAAGATCCAGTTTGGACGTTGCTACCCCGGCCTTTCTGAGGGAGCCATCAACTTCCTGAGGAGCACATTGAACAGCAAGGCCTGGTACATTCTCATCGTTTTCACCAGAGAATCATTTGATATGACTCAGTCAGTTCATAAAATGATAGGAGTGAATTATATTTTGGGTTTTTTTTATAAGGGGAAGACCATCAGCTGCAGAATGTCTCCAGACCCCATGGTTACGAGAACGAGGAGACCCGTCCAAACACACGGCCTCGATGTTCTGTTTCTCCACCGATAAACTGCAGGCCTTCCTGAAAGAACGTGAGGCGAAACGTGATCGCGCTCGCGCCAAAGTCACACTCCCGTTCAGTCTGAGTTAAAAACAATGAAACACATCACGGATCTCAGATAAACAATAAGCAGGTTGACTACGGTGCTTATTTACTACAGGACGGTAAAGTGATCAGGTGAAATTATAAAGATAAATAAAGCAGTACATGAAATGGACACCCCCTCAATCATTAGCATGATGCTAAGTTCATTTCTGAGTGTTTAAAAATGAAAAATTATTATCATTTATTTAAAAAAATAGAATCTGAATTATTGCTTCAGTGCAAATGATCATATAAAGTGAATTCTGATTATAGATGAACAGTTCGACCGCTGTGGCTCTCAGCCCTTCATATATTATATAGTACAGTTCTGACATATCGATACCATAACTAGGTGTTTATAAACTCTAAATGTTTTAACTCTGTTCTAATTTTGATCATTTCTTTCTGTATTTCAGTTTCTTGTGTTTAAATATATTAATTCTTACAATTAATTCGTGTATGTATAGTTTCCCACTTCACATGTAATGATTTTAATCTCAGCCTTTTGGGTAAATGACATGATTGGATCAGAATCCTGTACTTGTACGTGTTACCTTGGGCCCTGATGACATCATCATTCTGAGACTTAGTTAACTGCTTAAATAACTGCTTATAAAATCAATACAACAGAAACTGTTGGCTGAAAATTTCACAATCAGAAGTTTTAAATGAGATTAACTTTTTTATCAAGTTCTGTCTTCACCATTAACATTAATAATAATTCTTGTTTACCTCCATGAACTAGAGAATAATTAGAGTGATTTGATTAATAGAAAACAGGAGCTTGACATGAAAACGACTGCAGAAAATCCGTCTTAAATTTGATCTGTTATTGTGTGAATGTAGGTGCATTATTAATGTCAAGTAAAATAATAATTATAACTAGAGAGGCACTCAGAGAATGACAGGTACCTCCGCCAGGACAAATGGAATCTGCATTACAAATGCACTGATGACCCTCAAATAAAATTTCATTACTAGAACTTGGTATGGTTAGAATTAAATGTCTCCCCCTAGTGGGCGTCTGATGAACACTCATTCAGACATTATTTCCACTTATTGACCATAACAGATTATTTTAAAATCCATGCATGGATCACTTCCAAAATGTAATGGTTTGTTACTTGTACCACACTCTACTCTAGAAAAAAATCCATGGGGATTTTTTTGAGTTATATTACACACACACACACACACACAAACAAACAAACATTGGTGGAAGTGTAACCTCCTGGCGGCGGTAATAGAAATAATAATTAGGTAAATTTGCCTGATTTTAAATGGCATTTTCTCTCTTTTTCTCTTTTATGAGTAATTTATCAATTGTGCATGGGATTTTGTTTTCATGTTAGATTTCAATGTGATTGTGTTTCTTCTTATTTATTTACTTCATCGGAATGTAGCTCTGTTTCAGATTTTCAGTATCAGACACAGCTTCTCTGACTGTCACTAAGCAAATTAATAAAGTTTGCAGTTTGAAATCATTGTCAGTTTGTTATTATTATTTGTTATTGTTGATGATGTTAGAGAGAAAGAGCAACTTAAAATATAAAGTGTGTGTCATTGATGATTTAAGGCATCCTTTGTGTGCGGTATTTGCTTTTTGTTTTGGTGAGATGCCGGAGGCATGACATCATTCATGCTTATCTGTCTAACAATTAATACATTCTTATAGGGTCCAGTTTAGCAGGTGGGTAACACCATGAACAGCTCGCCAGACCACAGCAGGGCATAAACAACCATTTACACTCAGACCTAGGGGCAATCTGGAGCAGGAAATTAACCTAACGTTCATGTTTTTAGACTGTAGGAGGACACTGGAGTAATCGGAGGAAACCCATTCAAGCATAGGGAGAACATGCAAACCTCACAAAAACACACCATCACCAAGTGTGGGACTCGAAACCAGGATCTTTAAGGCGGACATGCCAGCCACTACACCATCGAGTTAGCATCATGCAGAATTATTATTTATAAACTTTGCCACCATGTTAGCTTTATACATTAAAGCAAACATAAGACCCTAAACGCATTTTGGATAAAAATGATTCTGGGTCATTGACCACATTTTGTCGTCATACTGGCGTGTTATTCTAGAATCAGTCTTTTTTTTCAGCTCTTATATAATTTTTTATTCGTGGGTATTTTAGCTCCAAAATTACTTTGTTCAACTTCAGTAACTGCTGAAATGCCCATATTCTCATTCACTCACTCGCCAAACCACTTAATCCTCTATTAGGTTTACACAGAGGCTGGACGGAGCCTATCTCAGCTGGTACTGGGCGGGGTACACCCTGAACAGCTCACCATATCACCACAGGTCAGCAAGCATACGAAGCATTCACACTCACACCTATGGGTGATTGGGAGCAGACAGTTAACCTAATGAACATGGCTTTGGGCTGTGTGAGGAAACCAGAGTTCCCAGAGGAAACCCACGCAAGCATGGGCAGAACATGCACATTCCACACAAAAACACCCTCGCCAAGCCTGCAACCCGAACCTAGAACCTTCTTGCTGTGAGCCGACTGGGGGTCGACTGGGATTGGGAGTGGTGGGGCGAGTCATATGACATGTCTGTATCATTCACTACTGGATAATATACACCCTTCATTAAAGCACACATTTATGTGTTCTATTCCAAAAGTCATCGAGTCTATTAAAAAAATAATTAAATTACTCTTTCAGTACGTGAAGTCATTTTATTCAAGTTTTAAAAGAAATATTAAACAATAAACAGAATTTCTCAAGATTTTAAATCAGGCAAAACCCAGAGCTACCAAAGGGTCCTTAGAATGCAGGATGTGTTTGCGGATGTTGCGTCACAGTATTACGCCGGTTTAGTTAGCCTGTTAGCATCGACTACAACAACGACCCGTAAGAAAGAACGTAATAAAGTATTAAAGTATTTCATTCTGGAAAGTAAAAGTGTATAGGTAAGCAAGGCGAATTATCATTTTTCTATATTCGCAATATATTTAGTTTTAAGAAAATGACAAACAGGTTAGCATTTCCCGCGATTAGCACGTAAGCTAAGTTAGCTAGCTTGCTCTCGTTGATTTCTATGGGTCAGTCAGCTACGTTAATATCAAATGTAATATAATTAATTTATGATGTCTTTCATTTATTAACAAGTCATTATTAAATGTTATCTTTAAACCTAATGTACAGTTATATA
>JBCNYG010000015.1:845326-856905 GCA_039654305.1 Porochilus rendahli | reverse complement strand
CTCGCTCTCTCTCTCTCTCGCTCTCTCTCGCTCGCTCGCTCTCGCTCTCTCTCGCTCTCGCTCTCGCTCTCTCTCGCTCTCTCTCGCTCTCTCTCGCTCTCTCTCGCTCTCGCTCTCTCTCGCTCTCGCTCTCTCTCGCTCTCGCTCTCTCTCGCTCTCGCTCTCGCTCTCTCTCGCTCTCGCTCTCTCTCGCTCTCGCTCTCTCTTGCTTTCGCTCTCTCTCTCTCTCTCTCTCGCTCTCTCTCTCTCGCCCTCTCTCTCTCAGAACTGTGCAGCTCCAGTCCAGCTTTCCAGCCGATCCGGAGTCAGATTCCCATCCCCACCGCCCACGTCATGCCCTCCACGGCCCACAATCCTTTGCAGCGACCCTCAGTCTCCAGCTCCAAATCTCCCCTCTGTAAATCTGCGTCGTCTCCGAACCTGGAGGCGCAGGACGGAGGCGGAGTCAAACAGGACTGCCTGAGTCGCTACCGCAGCCTCGTCAACGGGTTGGACCACTCGCTGTTCCCCGGAGCGGACCACAACCACACCCGGCTGGACGAGGGGCGGGGCTTCGAGACGCCCCCCGTGGAGCCGACTCTGAACCAGACCGCGCTGCTCGGAGGACTCGGACCTGACGTCAGGATGAAGCTCCACATGACCGGGCTGGCAGACCGCGCCGAATATCGGACCGACCCCTTCCATAACACTTTGGATCAGACGTACAATATGTTGCCTGAAACCAGAGCGGGAATTCCGTCGTCCTCGGAGACGTACGGCAAAACGAAGCCACACCCGGCTGACAACATGGCCGACTGGCAGCAGAAGTTTGAGAGTCTCCGAGTTCAGGTGGAGCAAATCCAGGTGAGAGATGCAACCTGTTCGTTTCTCATCCTCCGTTTATTTACTTTCAAATCCCACCAATCGGAGCTCAGACGCAAACTCCACAGTGCTGTTCTGCTCTGGCTTGTCATTGGTCAGAATGGGAGGCGTTATCTCACACTCTCACTCGCTCTCTCTCTCTCTCTCTCTCACTCTCGCTCTCTCGCTCGCTCTCTCTCGCTCGCTCTCTCTCTCTCTCGCTCTCTCTCGCTCGCTCTCTCTCGCTCGCTCTCTCTCTCTCGCTCTCTCTCTCTCTCTTGCTCCCTCTCTCATATTCTCCCTCTCTCTCTCATATTCTCTCTCTCATATTCTCTCTCCCTCTCATATTCTCTCTCCCATATTCTCTCTCTCTGTGTCATATTCTCTCCCTCTCATATTCTCTCTCTCTCTCTCTTGCTCCCTCTCTCATACCCCCACTCTCTCATATTCTCCCACTCTCTCAAATCCCCCCTCATATTCTCTCTCTCTGTCATATTATCTCCCTCTCATATTCTCCCTCTCTCTCTTGCTCCCTCATATTCTCCCCATCTCTCTCTCAAATTCCCCCCTCTCTCATATTCTCTCTCTCTTTCTCTCCCTCTCTCATGTTCTCTCTCTCTTTCTCTCTCAAATTCTCCCTCACTCTTATATTCTCTCTCTTATATTCTCTCTCTTTCATATTCTCTCTCTCTTTCTCTCTCAAATTCTCCCTCGCACTCTCATATTCTCTTTCTCTCTTTCTCTCTCTCATATTCTCCCCCTCTCTCTCAAATTCTCCCTCTCACTATTTCTCATATTCTCCCCCTCTCTCTCATATTCTCCCTCTCTCTCTCATATTCCCCCCTCTATCTCATATTCTCCCTCTCTCTCTCATTCTCAAATTTCCCCCCTCTCATATTCTCTCTATCATATTTTCTCTCTCTCTCATATTCTTTCTCTCTTTCTCACTCAAATTCTCCCTCTCACTTATATTCTCCCTCTCTCATATTCTCTCTTTCTCTCTCAAATTCTCCCTCTCACTATTTCTCATATCCCCCCTCTCTCATATTCTCTCTCTCTCTCATATTCTCTCTCTTTCTCTCTCTCTTTCTCTCTCTCTCATATTCTCTCTCTCTCATATTCTCTCTCTCTCTCTCTCTCTCTCTCTCTCTGTGTGTGTGTGGAATTGGGTTAAATGTGGATTAGCTCCGTGCCGCTCGGTGATGCTAGGTCATTAAATCCGATGATAGAGAACACTAAACTTACCTGCTGAGGTTTTAAAAGGAACGCCGGGGCCAAAAGAACGCAGCGGTCTAATACCCGAGGTCTTAAATAGAAAGTGGGGATGGGATTATCATCATTTGGAGTAATTATTAAATGTGTGAAAAATGCAAACAGGATAATATGAGATTGCATTCCACTGCGAAGAAGAAGAAGAAGAAGAAGAAGAAGAAGAAGAAGAAGAAGAAGAAGAAGATGATGATAATAATGATGATGATGATAACGAAAGCTGAATGCCATTAAAGGAAATGACCCACAGCTATAAGCCATAAGCCCTGCCCCCACATCAGATAAAGCGATCATGTGACACAATTCTAACATCAATATGCTATGATGAAGTTATAATTGATAGATGGTGTTATAGATACCTGCGATCTGATTGGCTGGAGTGAGTGGGAGGCGGGGTGATTGTGGTTGTCATTAAGATGAGCAGTAAGTCTGAGAGCTACACACTCGCCCTACACTTGAACTTCGACAAGGTACGTGATGTGATTTTATACTCATGGGTTGTTTGTTTTGTTGTTTTGTTTGTTTCTACTTTAAACACCTTTGGTTCTGTGATGTAGAATAATGATTTTATTATAACAGTCACACCTGTGTGCTTTGTGGTTTAATGATATACCTACTAATAGATACCAGGTCATTAACATACATCTGATCATCTGTTAATAAACACTCCACACTTATTATAACAGAGTAATAACAGAATAAAGAGGTCGCTCGGATACTTCTGGTGTCTTACAGGACACTGATCCTCTCCCTTTGCCGAACCTGACTTCCTCACTAGGTTACTGTATAGGAACTGCACACTTACTTCCGGAAAGTGTACACCTCGAGTGTTTATGTGTCTCTATATCCTTTGAATTCAATTCAAATCAATTCAGTTTAATTTAATTCAATTTTGTCACATACAAAGTCATACACAGTACAATATGTAGTGAAATGCTTGTTATGGCTGTCCTAAAAATTTAAGAATAAAAACTGTCAATATCAAGAAGACAAAAACAAACAATAACTATAACTATTTAAGGGACTTTATAGTAAAAGTCAATGTAAATATAAAAATGTAAAAATATAAAAAAATAAAAAATGAAATAAAATAATAAGAAAGTATATATAAAATATAAAATAAAAATGTATAAAATAAAATAGAAATAAAATATAGCATACACAAGTACTGTAAATACTATAAACGCAGAGTAAATGCAGAATAGATGCAATAAGATAAAATAAAAGTCCTATAGTCTACAAAGTCCAGCTACCAGTGTTCTGGTTCAGGGCCCGAACGGCCTGCGTGAAGAAGCTCCTCCTTATTCCTCCTCGATGGCTGAGGTCCTTCGTTATCTCCCTGGCCTTGGTCCAGCACCGCTTGCTGTCTTTAGTGTCCAGGTCAGGCAGCTTGATGCGGATGGTACGCTCTGATGATCGCACAACCTTCTGGACAGCTTGCCCTTCCTGATTGGAGCTGTCCAAACCACTGACCCTGAGAGTGAGTGTGAATGGTTGTGTGTCTTGGCCCTGCAATGGACTGGCGAGCTGTTCCGGATGTACCCTGCTCTGGTGCAGAGTTTCCTGAGATAGACTCTAGACTCCTCGTGACCCCAGTAGGATTAACAGACAGTTAGCCTGATGTGCAGGAGGACACCGGCATACCCAGAAGAAATGCATGTAAGCAAAGGAGAGCATGCAACCTCTACACACAAATGCTCTCGCTGAGCCCGGGATTCGAACCCAGGCCCTTCTTGCTGTGAAGTGGAGATGCACCAGTGGTGTAGAATAGATTTTGCACTGCTCTGTGTTCGCTTCAGCACCGTCTCTGTTATTACATCCTTGTGCAGAACAGATTCATAAAAATAGTCTTAATAATAATTAACAGTCTTAGTCATAAATAGTGTCATAAATGTCAGCCAACAAATGTATTTAATAAGTAAAAATAAATTAGCAGCGACCTGAACATATCCTTAATGAATAGAATGTGTACTTCTTTATCTGAATGTAACCCCAGCACCTGTACACCCTGAACAAGTTGCCAGGCCACCGCAGGGCCAATACGCACACAACCATTCACGCGGACACTCACAGCCAGGGGTAATTTCATTCATTCAGTCACTTTCTAAGCCATTTAAGCCTAATTAGGGTCGCAAGGAGGCTGGCGCCCATCTCGGCCGAACACCCTGAACAGCTCACCAGGCCATCACAGGGCCACAACACATACAGCCATTCACTCTCACACCTATGTGTGATTTGGAACAGCTAATCAGCCTACTGTTCATGTTTTTGGACTGTGGGAGGAAACCAGAGTATCCAGAGGAAACCCACACAAGCACGGGGTCGACATGCAAACTCCACACAAAAAAGCACTCACCAAAGCCCGGGACTCGAACCCAGGACCTTCTTGCTCTGAGGCGGACGGGGTAACCACTGCACCACCGCGCCAAAAGTATTCTTAATTAAAAGATGTATTCTTATGGCCTGAACGGCCCTTTGGTTGTTGCTGCTACCTGCATGTTACACCTAAGCGTACACAGAGGGGCAGCCGGGGCTCAAAAATTAAGTCTCTGGGTTACTGGCCAGAAAGTCCGAGATGCACGGCGGCCCAGCTCGGCAGAGCTAACACTGCTGGGCAGTTCGAAAAATGAATTTCTATGTATTGTCATGTTTGTGTGATGAGTAAATGCTTCTTCTTGTTCGGTGTAACCTGGTGTATGATTCATTTCACAGAGAGATGCCAGGACCGCGGCCTGTAGTTCTGAGTGGCCCATCCGGAGCAGGGAAAAGCACTCTACTCAAGAGGCTGATGCAGGAATATGAGGGAGTGTTCGGATTCAGTGTCTCCCGTAAGCAACAGTGGCACGTGTAGCCTTAATGTTTAAGCTGTGTTTATACTCTTATCCAAGCAGGCTTACCAAACCTTCAGAAGGTCAGAAAAGCACTTAGAGACATGTAGCAGAGCCTCTACAGCAACTGGATAACAGCTATGGGTGATGGAGCACACAATATTTCGACAGAGATTCATAAACGAAAATGTAAACACGTTTTATGAAGTGAACATAAACACAGAGTACGGCTCAGGTTGATATCGCCTGCGTTTACCCACAATTAAGTAAAGCCAAATTCAGGGGGAAGCCGTAGGCTAATGGTTAGAGAAGCGGCTTTTTGGGGCCGAAAGGTGGATGGTTTGAATCCCGAACCAGCAGGAAAAATGTGTGACGGTGTGGGAGTGAGCTGCACCTTCCCTTCCTCTACCTTCATGGCTGAAGTGCCCTGGAGCAAGGCACCGAACACCAACTGGTCTCTGGGCACCCTGGTGTTTGTGGCAGGCCACTGCTCCGAGTGTGAGTGTGTGTGCTCACTGTTTACGTGTGTCTGTTCTCAGTTTGGATGGGTTAAATACAGAGGCATTAATTTACCTTGCGGGATTAATACAGTATATCAAAAAAGCAAAAAAAAAAAAATCGTCACCTAAACTCAGATTTTAAGGTACAGTGTTTAATATTTCGGAGATTATTATCAGAAATAATTGAGCCCCTACAGCAACAGTGGTCCAAATGTCCAGGAAATGTAGCAATAACACCAAAAATAATGTATAAAATGCTAACGCTAAATGCTAACAAGCAGATGCAGTGGTGTCCGAGCTAGAGTAATACTTGGGACGTGTTTCTTGGGAACTTGGAAGTAGCAGGGAATCCGGTTTGAACTGGAATTTTGGTTTGTTGTTTCTGCAAACTTCATCAAGAAACAAGGATGGAAAATGAATGGTTGACTTTTCGAAAGAATTCATGTTAAGTCTTGTTAAGTTAACCCTTTGTGTTACAGATACCACCCGGAAGCCTCGTCCGGGGGAAGAGAACGGAAAAGGTAAACGTCACGTCTGGGTGTTTTTTGTGTTTCTAAAAGTGAGAGGGGAAGTGAAGCGGTATCAAAAACCGAGTGCAGGAATTCATGCAATCGTCTTTTTCTTAATTTTCAGTGCACACGAAATCAAAACAGTAAAGCGGAACACATAAAACTCTGGATTTGTCTCAATTTGAAATAATCAATTCTTAAACAAGGATCAAGATCAAAGAAGGCCGTGTGTCCTCGAACCTTCTGTCTAACCATGATTCCTTTTTTTCCCCCTCCAAAACCAAAGGGTTAAATTTTTCATGCGTTGCTGCTTCTTACTCCTAAGTGAGCTGGGTCTGAAAACGATGAGGTTGAATTTTTTTATTTGAAATTGACGTCTTTTTGTCCCCCTTGTTGTTTTCTCTGTAGGACTGAATTGTCTCCCAATGCTTCTGGGGGCGACGTTACTGCCCGTAGCAGACGTCCTGTCCTCTCTATCGTCTGAAGGTGTAGATCTGATTTCAGAAATCTCCCGTTAGTCTGATCTTTAACGTGAGAAGAGAAGTGATGGGGGGTTACTTTCATCTTTCTAAAATCTACAGTATTGAGTTAAATTCAGGATCAAAGTGGTTTTGTTTTGGAGATTTGATCAATGTCAGTACGCACTTTGGAGTAAAAAGCTTTTGAAAATAGCCCCCTCTGTATTAGAGATGTCCCTGTTGACCCTGAGTGACTCTACCTGACTGATCGTTAGCACTCAATGACAGATTCCGGTTTCCTCCCACAATCCATAGATATGCACGTTTGGCTGTTCCAAGTTGCCCCAAGATGTGAGTGCAAAAACTTGTGTGTTGCTCTGTGATGGTCTGGCGAGATGTTCAGGGTGTACCCTGTCTTTGCCCCAGAGTCGGCTGAGATAGGCTCCAGCCTCCCAGTGACCCTAACAGGATTGAGCAGCTCAAAAATTGAATGAAAGTATAAATTCTCCATCCCTGGTAGACGTGTGTGTGTGTCCCGTGTTATTTTTTACTCACGACGTGTTTTGTGTGCTGTGTAAGTATCTCCCTGTGGGTTTTTAGGTCGAAGAATTCGTCCCGTTACCGTACAGAGATGGTATAACACACTTAACTAATCTACCTAACAGTAATCCTCCATCTGCTCACATCCTCAGATTACCACTTCACCACCCGGGAAAAGATGCAGGAGGGCATCGCTAACGGAGATTTCATCGAGAATGCATTGTTTTCAGGAAACATGTACGGCACCAGGTATCATCGATTTCGGTTTCTTTGAGGCGTAGAGAGAAGTACAGTCTGGTACACACCTGTCCGCATACCTGCTTTTATGATTTATGTGTAGTTCATGTCAGGTGAAGATACTCAAGCTGCTCAGGCTGTGAGTTCAGAAGCAGCAGCTGG
This sequence comes from Porochilus rendahli, assembly GCA_039654305.1. Classification (NCBI taxonomy): domain Eukaryota; kingdom Metazoa; phylum Chordata; class Actinopteri; order Siluriformes; family Plotosidae; genus Porochilus; species Porochilus rendahli. Next base: position 849,562 of record JBCNYG010000015.1, on the reverse strand, counting down.
TGTTCAGGTCTCCCTACCTGACATTTAATCTAAATCTGATCCACTAAAACTTTGTGTGTCTTAGTGCGCAATACAACGCTGATGCTAACTGTGTACCCTATACACCCTGAAACTCACACACACACGAATCTGAACACCTTGTTTGGCATTGTGGGATCAGACGACCCACTCGCTCACTTCACTCATTTCCTGAACCACATAGTCCTATCAGGAAGGCCGGAGCCTATCTCAGCCGGCTCCGAGCGAAGCCGAGGGCCAAGACACACACAATTATTCACACTTACAAACACTAGGGGGCAAATTGGAACAGCCATTTATGCTAATGTGTATGTCTTTTCGACTGTGGGAGGAAACCGGAATACCCAGAGGAAACTCACACAAGCACAGGGAGAGCATGCAAGCTCCACACAGAAATGCCCTTGCTGAGCCCGGGACTCAAACCCAGGACCTTCTCGCTGGGAGGCGGCTGTACTAATTGTAGCGCAGTGGCACCTTACAGCAAGAAGGTTCTGGTTCGAGTCTCTTTATTGGTTGTTTTGTGTCCCTGTGATGGACTGGTGAGCTGTTCTTCGGGTACGCTACCTTTGCCCACAGATGGCTGAGATTGGCTCCAGCCTCCCTTCAACCCTAGTAGGATTAAGTGGTTGAGCAAATAAATAATAAAATGGATGGATGAATTAATGAATGAATGAATGAATGAATAAATAAATAAATAAAAGTTCTTGCTCTTAATCTTGTTCTGATACTCACCAGTGATCTGGTATCTTTACTCTTGTTAGTAAGTCGGCTATACAGGACATTCAGGCTCAGAACCTGATCTGCATCCTGGACGTTGACCTTCAAGGAGTGAAAAACATCAAGCAGACGGACTTGAACCCCATCTACATCTCCATCCAGCCTCCATCCATAGAGATTCTGGTACAACCTGATATTATTCTCACAGTATTACCTCCACCAAGAAGGCTATGTTTTTGTCCCCATCTGTCTGTCTGTATGTTTGTTAGCAACTTTATGCAAAAAGTTATAAACTGATTTTGATGATAATTTTTTGAGGGGTGGAGTACAGCCCAAGTAGCACTAGATAATTTGGATCTAATTTAGGATCATGGAATTTTAAAATATTCTTTTATATTAAAATATTCTTTTACATTGAGAGATGTCGGACGTGAAGCGTGGTATTACAGCAGGTCCAGCAGGGGGCACTGTGTACATTCTGTTTGTTTTTCCTACTTGGTGAAGCTTTGCGCTCCCTGAGTGCCCTTCTAGTTTCACTTTATTGTTATTTGGATGAAAATCAGAATACAGTACTTAACATATGTATTATACCAGCTGTCATAAATAAAGGAAATAAAAAGTTTTGAATAAGTATACCAATTCATATTTTATTTGTTTCTTAGTTTCTCTGCCAAGAAGGTTATATTTTACATTTGGTTTGTTTGCTTGCTGTGCATAAAGTTATGTGTGGGAAGGCGGGGCTTTGCAGAAGGCCCCATTAAATTTTGGAGATGATCCGGTTCGAAGTCAGGATCCAGGACTCTAGAATCTTGGCCAGTCCATTCCGTCATGTCCACTCTTCCAGATCGCTGTTTCTTCTTTAAATAATCTCTACAATATTAAGAAGAAATGTTTGAGATTGGTGTTTTTCCTGATATACTATATGATTTAATAAACAAAAACTATTTTCATTTCTCTCTGTTGTGACATGTGGTCTAATAAATCTGGTTAACACTGAACGTAACACAAAAGCCCACTTTCAGTGTTGTTTATGTTAGGAACGTGGAGCTCTACATTATATTAAATAGGAGTTCATATTAAAATGATAAACAGTTATTGATAAATATGTTTTTTTTTTCAGGAGCAGCGTCTCAGAGGCAGGCAGACAGAGACAGAGGAAAATCTACAGAAGCGTCTGGAAGCGGCCCGTATCGACATGAAGATCAGTAAATCTCTAATTAATCAATTTACTCTTTGTAATTATTTACACCATAGCGCTGATGTATTCTGGATTCTGATTGGTTAGAATTAGGTCAGGTGTTGATGAATTTGTGGCTAGCACGTCCGCCTAACAGCGAGAATCCCCGGGTCCGATTCCCAGGCTCAGGTGTTTCTGTTTGCACATTCTCTATGTGCTTACGTGGGTTTCCTCCGGGTACTCCGGTTTCCTCCCACAGTCCAAAAACATGCACAGTAGGTTCACTGTTTGTTCCAAATCAGCCTTAGGTGTAAGTGTGAATGGTTGTGTGTGTTACCCTGCGATGGCATGGTGAGCTGTTCAGGGTGTACCCCGCCCTCGCCCAGAGTCGGCAGAGATGGGCGCCAGCCCCCCGCGACACTAATTAAGCGGCTTAGAAAATGAATGAATGCATGGACTCTCTCTCTCTCTCTCTCTCTCTCTCTCTCTCTCTCTTTCTTGGTGCAGGTGAGGAACCAGGCATCTTCGATATTGTCATTGTTAATGATAATCAGGATGAAGCCTACGAGAAGCTTAAAAGTGCACTTAATGAGGTAAGTCTTAACACTAAATAATTCAGTACTGGTGGGAGATTAATACCTGTAAATATTTTAAGAAACACCTGTTTATAACTGACTCTTCACAGGAAATTCAGAAGGTCCAGGATGCTAAAAAGTAAGAGAATGAAAACTGACATGGTTTTCCTCTTGGGAACGGACGCGGACCTTTCCTTCCAGCCTTCCAACAACACAAATACATTCACCTTCTCTTTATGTTAGAAAAAAACATACGGGAATAAAATGTCTTTCTGACACGACAAGTCAAACTTCAACATGATAAGCTAACAGTGCTGCTGATTTCCACACTTTAATGTAACTTATATTATTATCGTATAACCACAGTCTTAACTATATTATCATGGGTGAATATATTACAGCACTTTATTCCTGTATGTGTAACTAAACAGACGACAGAAATACAGTGAGCTTAATGATAATAATGCTGTGTACAATTGTGTGTAGAGGAATAGAGATGTCAGGATAAACCTCCTCGAGTCTACTGAACTATAAAATGAAAATAAATGTCTTGAACGTGACGTGTTATTTTGAATAAAATGCACACACACACACACACACACACACACACACACACACACACACACACACACACACACACACACACACACACACACACATTCTTTGTTTAGTTCCTTGTTGCTTTGAATGTCACAGAAGTTAAGAGGAGCACTCTCTTGTCTGTGACCGCTGATCAAACAGCTCCTCCATGTGGTTGAGTAAATATTGAGCAGGTAAACACTATAAAGCAACCAAAACAATATTTGGGCTTTGACAAAAATCCCACTGGTGATATCCCAGCTTGCTATTTGTCATGGTTGCACATTACTAAAAATCACCTCTGTAGGCTCATGGTGCTTTGGTAATAAATCCAGAGCCATAGCTGGACTAGTTTAACTAAACATTATCCATCTATTTGTAACGAGCAGGAAAAGACAATGAGTGTTGAATGAACTGAGAAATACTTGAAAAAGTTTAGCCAGTGATTTATTGTTCAAAAACACTGAAATACACTTTATAGCTTAAAACATGAAACTGCAGATACAATGATGATACAGTTTATTGTAAAACTTTCCACAGTCACACCATGCTCCCTTCCACACAGGTTGCTGTGGGATTTTTAGATTTATATAATCCCATGCATGAAAAACATACTTGAGCCTCATGGCTTATTTTCCACTACACAAGATTCATGCATGACTGCAAATAGTTACCTTGCAAAACATCTGTAAAGATCCTTATAGTAATAAGAAACTCTTGTTAATAAATTGTGCCTTTGTGGTTCAAAATTGAGTACAGTAGGAAGACATTATATTTGAAAAACAACTGAATATTTTCTGCAAGTTCATAAAAAAGTTTCCATCCACAGGTCAGTGTATGAAAAGATCTCTACAGAATATACACCAATGTGGAGGGATGCTTATAATAAATATAGTTTGGGGGATGTACACAAAAAACAACCCATCATAGAGCAGCAGCTATTACTGCTCTTAATACTCATGTAACATTTATAACTATATTGCTTAAAAACTTTCATCTTCATCAAGAATAATTTCACTTTTAAAATTTGCCTGATTATGTTGACATATTTGGGTGAAAAAAAATAAACGACTAAATTCATTCATTCATTCATTTTCTGAACCGCTTATTCCTAACTAGGGTCGCGGGGAGGCTGGCACCCATCTCAGCCGACTCTGGGCGAGGGCGGGG
>JBCNYG010000015.1:763750-774052 GCA_039654305.1 Porochilus rendahli | reverse complement strand
GCTTCCTGTCCAATCACTTAGTGGACACTCTATCCCTGAGCTCCGCCCCCTTGCCCCTTTGATGCACCAATCAGAATGCAGCAGCTCGGCTCCATTTTCACTGAAGGAGCGAGAGCTCTCTATTTCTCATCCACTCACTCGCTATTGAGACACAGCCATTCAATACACACCGAAACCCTATACACACACACACACACGCACACACACAAAACAGATTACGTGACCTCGCCTAGGTGTTTGTGAGTGAGTAGAGGTTCTTCGATGTTCTCGAGTGCACGTCTTGTTAGTGTTTGCATCAATGACATTAACACATACGATCCAGACTTAAGTGGTCGTTGTTATGGGAATGCTGTTTCTAGGCAACCATGAAACGGTAGCATGTGACTAAGGCTAGCTGTATAGCTGTAGCAACAAGCAAACTCCGCTAGAACGTAGGAGGAAAGAAACACACACACGCATGCACTGATACGTACTCATGGCAACCAATCAAGTTGACCACCACTGCATTGTGGGAAGCTAAACATACCTCACAAATCTGGCATGATGCTTAATCTAAATATTGTAGTGTGCATGCACACACGCGGACAATTTTGATTGATAGGGGCGGAGCTTGGTCACCAATCGTGTGACATCAGCATCAGCTTTGCTTCCATCTTCCGCAGCTCGACGTAGCACTTAGCATGAATCACCTTTTTAATTATAACACACTGCAACATCAGCTGTGTAAAAGTGTCATGCTAACATTAGCTTGTTATCTTAGCTAAAGTTAATGCTAACGCTCTAGCCAGCCATATGTATTTTAGCCTGCTAACTTCCTTCTAGCCGTTTTTTATGCTAATTATTAGCGAGCTATCTAATTTTTTTCACCTGCGACGTTTAATAAATGCAGTGTTATAATCATGATGTATTATAATTATATAAATATCTATGGTTATGATAAGACTAAGCATTTCTGAGGCATATGGCAGAATCTTGTTAAAGTGGAATTAGCATTTCACGCTAAGTGTATTTACGATTGATATTTTCATAGTTTATCAAAACATCTGAATAACATTTAAGACATTTGTTTCTCCATTTTTCATCATGCTAGCTGGCTAAACCATTAGCCTTAACCCCAATACTATCGTACTGGACGGTATTAGTGTATTTTATATCGTGTTTAGGGAGCTGTAATGGGTTTCTCAAATATTTAATAGTATATTTTAATCTGTGCACTCGATTCTGTTCCCTACTGTGTAGAAGTGCACTACATAAATCAACGGCTGGTGACTCTCTACATTTATTCAATTATATCTATAAAATTGGACACTGCTAGCGCAGGGGTCTCGAACTCGGATTACCCGGGGGCCACTGGAGGTCGGGTCTGGGTGAGGCTGAGCCGCGTCAGGTTTTCCACAAGAATTAAAATTTAAAATCTTCTCAAATCTCTTTATTTTTTATTTGCACACAAAATAAGATGAAAAAAATAAACAATAAAATTAAGAATTAATAAGAAAATAAACAAATCAATCAGTAATAAATAAATGAAATAGTAATAATGAAAATACTAATAATCTTAATAATAATAATTCGATTTCTGTGGTCAGCGACTATATGAGGTTTCTTCAGTGTTCTATATCTGCTGTATTCAGATTTTAATGTCTGTATTAACGGCTCATTAACCTTTAACCTTCTTCTGGACGTGGTTTCCCTTGCCTTGCAGTTTCGATCAAGTGTTTAGCCGACGCACGGAGAACGTCACTTCCGCTTCCTTTTTCTTGTAACCGCAGCACGGCGGTTGGCGGATAAAAGCCCGGTAGCGGTCTCCTTTATTTTTACGCTCGATGTTCATGTCTTTCATGATGAAATGAACACCATGGCATTTGTAGATGGTAAAAAGTACCGGGACAGCGAGTGCAAAAAAGCGCAATTGGACCGCGGGCCCGCGAGTTTGAGACCCCTGATGTAGCGTAACCTATGTAGGATGGATTGACGTTAACAACAAATTAACATCTAGTGCACTACATAGTGAACACTACAATTTAGCTTTCACATCGCTACCCTTTTTATAGGCGCACTCTATAATTTTGAAACACAGAATGGACCACAGCGGACCTGAACCACATGTAGCCATCTAGCTGACATTTAGTGCTATGAAATAATGTCTCGAGCAAACGTCCAGAGTATAAAGTATAAAATATAGTCTTGTACACCCTACATAGTGCCCTTGATGTCCAGTAGGGAGCCGTCTGAGATTTGGTCGACCGCTGTAGTGTTTTTAAAAAACATTTATCAAGCGTTAATCACAGTAAAAATCCCTTGGCGTGTTTATCTTCTGTCTGTGTTCTGAAAGCCCAAGAAGGCAACGAGGACGCCGATGACCCATCCAAGTGGACGCGAGCGAGGCATACTTGGCGTCTTTCCCTGCGCAGTCAGCCCTCGCGGCTTTCGGTAAACATTCACAGTGACAGTCAGGTCGGGGCTGATTAACGGCGGCAAAAGGCAGCGAGTCATTCAGCGGAAATGAGACACGACCGGTTCAGAGATGTCCTGATGTGCTCAGTGTGGACACCGAGTGGAAGAAAAGCCCCACGGTGAGGGCAGCGTGTGATTTAAACAGGACTCTTTAAGGGATCCTTGCTGAATTAGGGGTTCTACCTACCTAAAGACCCTTCTGAAACACTCTACAGAGAACCTTAAAATGTTCCTCAGACACAAAAGAAGAAAAGAACGATCTCAATGTTCTAAACTTTGAGAGTCTCAGTTGCTCCATAGAACGTTTACGGGTTCCTCAAGAGAGACGGAACCCATTAGAACCCAGTAGTGATCCTTTGTTGTAAGTACAGCAAAATTTTAAACCTAGCGCCGATGACTAAGGATATGTGTTAACTGTAGTGATTTGGGACAGTTCCCATACAGTTCCCATTACTCTCAGAACCTTCTAGAGGTTCATGTGAAGCCTGCTGAACCCCTCGGGCTGTAAGGAACCTTAAATCCGTTATTACGGGTAATTATTTGAAGCCGAAGTGCGAACAGACTCCTAACGAGTTCCTTGCCGGCTTGTGACGTTTTTCCGCGACGCTGAAATTCATCGTGGCCTGACACGGAGCGTGGTGTAGTACGTCTCGCAGATCAGAGCGCCGTATAACCGCCATTAAAAATGAACTCTACGTTCCTGCTGCTGAGTGACAAGAGCGAGGAATTTTCACAAAAAAACGGACCCGAGAGAAACATGTGACTTTAATCGGTCGTGTTCCAAATGCCCCGGAGCGAGTAGCAGAGCGGAGCGGCGCAAATGGATGAAATTATATCCATATGATTCAGCGAGACAGCTAAGGAGAGACAGGTTTCCTCATGCGCTTCGTCAGGGCACTAAATGAAAACCAGCCTGCCCTGAAAACATTCCCATTACATAGTTTACACGTATCGTTTCCACATCCAGATCGTCAGCGCTTTTAACAGCCAGCTTCATGTGCTGCAAATCGCCAGCCTAATTTCAATTAACGTCCCGAAATCTGGCCCGACTGCCGCCGTTCCTGTTTTATCACTCGTTTGGAAATGAGCCGAGAAATTCCTGCGTTTTTCTTTTGTTTTTCTTTTCAATTCTTGTTTATGTCTTCATCTCTTGTTTTTTCTCTTGAAATTTTAAAACGCCGGAACATCGTTAACACGCCGCGATATGAACAAACCTGACGTCCAGATGCGAGGGGGGAAAAAAATGACGGAAAATTTCCCCCGAAAATTTCCCAGAATATTCCATCTGTTTCTGAGACCTCGAACTGGAGCGAACCACAACAGGAAGTGACCTCAAAACCTGATCATGAATCTTAAGCACGTATCAGCTGCAGATATGACGTTTATTCGTTTATTCGCCGGACCTTGATCCTGTTGATTATGATGGGTCGGGGGTAGGCTGGAGCTTATCTCAGTCTACTCTGGGTGAAGGAGGGGTACACATTGAATACCTACCTATCAATCACAGGGCCACAACACACACACAACCATCCGCACTCACACTCACACCTAGGGGTCATCTGGAGCAGCCAATTAGCCTAATCTGCATGTCATTAGACTGTGGGAGGAAACCAGAGTGCCCGGAGAAAACCCACACAAGCAGGGGAAGAACATATAAACTACTCTCAGAAACACCCTCGAGCCTGGGACTCAAACGCAGGACCTTCTTGGTGTGAGGCGGACCTGCTAACCACTACACCACTGTGCCGCCCCACAGATACGACATGATGCACAGTACCGCTGCTAACCTTCATGCTAGGAAGCATACCGGGGGTTTCAAACCATCACATGATCCTTACACCCCCCCCGCACGAGGAAAAAGGAGCCGAGAGGACAAGCGCCAGAGTCGCTGTATCTGTTTACCGCTGAGGTTCTGACGCTGATGAGAGACGGGACGTAAAGTCCATCACTCCATCGTCTCATCTGAGCGTCTCTAATGGCTAATTATACTGGAAAAGAGAGGGAAGGAGAGTGGGAGTGGACACGCCATTAATTATCGATTCCCTCAGGGAACATGAGGAGAAGGAGGGGAGAGAGAGAAAGAAAGGGAGACGGAGAAAGAGAAATAGACAGAGAGAAATGGTGAGGGAAATAAATATGGCAAAGGAAAGAAAGAGTAAAGAAAGTACACAGAGCAAGAGAAAGAGAGAGGCAGAAATAGAGAAGAAAGGACAGAGAGAGTAGACAAAAAAGAGTGAGAGAGAGATGGACAAAGATGGAGATAGAAAGAGGGGGACAGGGCCAGAGAAAAAAGAAGAGAGACAGGCGGATAAAAACAAATAGAGTCGAGAGAGAGAGAGAGAGAGAGATGTAAGAGTACATTTTCACCTGCCATTGCCGTATTTCAGATATGTGCTGCAGCATCGAGCAGGAGTGTGCACTCACTGACCTGAAGGGACCAGGGGAGTGTATGTGAGTGTGAGTGTGTGATGTGGGTGTGCACTGCAGCATGAATCCCTCCCTCGTTTTCCATTAACACACACTGCTGGGTGGAGATTTTAGAACCTGGTGTTCCAGGGGCCAAAGGAAAAAAAATCTAAAATACAGAGCTGATGATGATCAGGAGGGTGTGTTGCACAGATATTGCAGATCTTACAGACATTCTAAATCCTTTTCATAATACAGATGGTACAGATGTTACAGATACTGAAAATCTTTTTGATGTTGTAGATATACATGTTGAGCTTTAGATGCCGTGTATGTATAACTCTAGATGCTGAAGATGTAGATGTTACAGATGTTATAGGTGTTTAATGTTATAGATGTTGAAGATGCTATAGCTGTAACACAGAGGCTTGCAAAAGTATTCACCCCCCTGGCATTTGTCTTATTTGTTTGATTTTAAACATAAAATCAACAATTTTGCTATAAAGCTCTTAATTAAGCTCCTGTGTTACTAATTACCCCCAGAAGGCAAAAAATGTTAAATGAGGTCCACCGGTGTGCAATTTAAACAACACATGATCTCATATATATTCTTCTGAAAGGCCCCAGAGTCTGCAAAGCCACTTATCAAGACGCACCGCCACACAAGCTACACCATGAAGATCAAGAATGTCTCCAAAGATGTCAGGAACTGAATTGTGGATCATTTTAAACCTGGGTTGGGTTATAATAAATATCCAAAATCTTCACAATCCCACTTGGCACCATTAAATCCTTCATCACAAAATAGAATAAATGTGGCACCACTACAATCCTGCCCAGAGAGCACCGTCCACCAAAACTCACAGATTGGGCAAAGGGGGCATTAAACAGAGAGAGGCGACAACAAGACCAAAGGTAACCCTGAAGGAGCTGGTAAGCGCCACAGTGGAGAGTGGCATATCTGTCCACAGTCTGCAGAGCTGGGATTTTGCCTGCCACAAACCCAACACCTCTCATCAGCCAAAGAACAACATCCCCACAGTGAAGCATGGTGGTGGCAGTATCCTATTGTGGGAATGTTCTTTATTGGCAGGGGCTGAGAAACTGTTCAGAATTGAGGGAATGAAGACCAGTGGTAAAAGGAACAATGATGGTTTTGCAGGAAAATTCTTGAGGACCAGAAATTCTTAAAAGAGCTGGAGTGGTTGAATGGGCCATAGGAGACTTGCAACTGTAATCGATGCAAATAGTGGCTCTGGGGTGAATACTTAGAAATGCTCAAGTTTTCTGGGGTTTTTTTTGGTATTGTTTCTATTTAGATAAATATTATTAAGATGGTAGATTATATATATAAATGATGGGGCTGATAGAAGATGTAGATGTTAAAGATGATGTAGATGTTATAGGTGATGGAGATGTTATAGATGATGTAGATTTAATAAATGATGAAGCTGATAGATGATGTAGATGGTATAGATGATGTTGATGTTATAGATAATGGAGACGGTGGATGCTGTAAATGTTATTGATGATGGAAATGTTATAGATGATGAAGACGGTGGATGATGGAAATGTTATAGATGATGGAGACGGTGGATGATGTAAATGTTGTAGATGATGGAAATGTTATAGATGATTGAGATTTTATAGATGATGTTGATGTTATAGATGATGGAGATGGTGGATGCTGTAAATGTTATAGATGATGTTGATGTTATAGATGATGGAGACGGTGGATGCTGTAAATGTTATAGATGATTGAGATGTTATAGATGATGTTGATGTTATAGATGATGGAGACGGTGGATGCTGTAAATGTTATAGATGATGGAAATGTTTTAGATGATTGAGATGTTAGATAATGTAGATGTCATAGATGATGGAGACAGCGGATTCTGTAAATGTTGTAGATGATGGAGACGGCGGATGCTGTAAATGTTGTAGATGATGAAAAGGTTATAGATGATGTTGATGTTATAGATGATGGAGATGGTGGATGATGTAGATGTTATAGATGATGGTCATGTTAGATGATGTAGATGTTATAGATAATGGAGATGTTAGATAATGTAGATGTTATAGATGATGGAGACGGTGGATGATGTAGGTGCTAAATATGATGAAAATGATAGATGATGTAGATGTTATAGGTAATGGAGATGGTATAAGATGTAGATGGTATAGATAACGGAGATGACAGGTGATGTAGATGATGGAGATGGAGGATGATGTAGATGTTATAGATGGGGGTCATGCTAGATGATGTAGATTTTATAAATGATGGAGCTGATAGATGATGTAGATGTTATAGATGATGAAGATGTCATAGATGATGTAGATGGCAGATGATGTAGATGTTATAGATGATGGAGATGACAGATAATGTAGATGTAAAATATGATGGAAATGGTAGATGATAAATCAGAATCAGAATACTTTTTTGATCCTGGAGGAAATTGTGTGCACAAGGTTTCTCCATACCATGTAAGAATGTGATAGATATAAAAGTGTCAATAAAGAAAAATTACAATTTCTGTATATATAATCAGATACAGAATAAATCCTGTCAGTGAGTAATATGTACATTATTATTAATAGATAAACAGTAGAATGTAAATGTAATGCAAAATGTAAATGTATAACAGCGGATGTTGCTGTGTGGAGGAGTCGTTAATGGCCATAGTTAGGAAGGATTTCCTGTCCTTGCTATGTCCTAAATGGGTAAACAAGCAGTCCTATTCACTGCCAGATGGTGGCGCTATCCTATAGAGTATGTGTTGTAGTATACTCAGCTGATATGTTGGAAGCATAAAAAATAAACAAGCATAAGGATTGTATTGATGTTACAGATTATATAGACCTTATAGGTTATGTAGATATTATAGATTATTATAAATTAGAGATAAATCACACAAAACCTGCAGGATGGAGATCTCCAGGAACAGAGTTGAAGACCCCTGGTGTATATGATCCGGATGTAGGTAATAGATGAAGTAGATGTGTTCAAAGCCATCAGGAGCATTCTGAGACAGAACCTGCCCTATATCCATTATCATTATTAATTCATCAGAACTATCTCTGAGTCTCATCATAATGATGTCACTGTAATATGGACAGTGAGAGCTGAGTGCTTAAAATCTGCAGTTACAAATCTGCAAGCGAGAACCTTAATATACTACTGCTACTACTCTTACTATTTTTACTACTGCTGAAAGAAGGCAAAAAGACCATGAATGAGAGGAGGAAGCCAAAAAGGCCAACCTAATGTGCACACTTACAATCAGTGTTTCAGAACAAGCTGCTTCCTGAAGAACTGTGGAGTTTTTTTGATTAGGAATCATACTCTGTTCCTCCACTGGTGTTCAAAAAGAAAAATTAAGATCTGGAAATTGGGTTCATATCAGGCATTTAGAGGGTAAACATCTTAGTATTGTTTTTTTTTCATTTAATTTATTTGTATTTAAAGGTGCACAATGTATTGCAGAGAAGTATAAAGCAGGAGAGAGATGGATGAAGCAGTAGATAGATGGATGAAGCAATAAATAAAGTAGTAGATGGATAAATCAATAGAAAGATGGATGAAGCAGTAGATCAATGGATGAAACAGTAGAGAGACAGATGGTGCAGTAGAGATAAATAAAGCAGTAGAAAGATAGATGAATCAATAGAAAGATGGATGAAGCAGTAGTGATGGATAGTGCAGTAGAGAGAAATCGATGTAGCAGTAGAGAGACGGATGAAGCAGTAGAGATAAATAAAGCAGTAGATAGATGGATGAAGCAGTAGAGAGATGGATGAAACAATAGAGAGATGGATGGAGCAGTAGAGAGATGGATGAAACAATAGAGAGATGGATGAAACAGTAGAGATAAATAAAACAGTAGATCGATGGATAAAACAGTAGCGAGACGGATGGTGTAGTAGAAAGAAATGGATGAAACAGTAGAGAAGTGGATGAAACAGTAGATCGATGGATGAAACAGTAGAGAGATGGATGGTGCAGTAGAGAGAAATGGATGTAGTAGTAGAGAAATGGATGGAGCAGTAGTGCTGGATGGATGAAACAGTTGAGAGTGAGGAATGAAGCAGTATAGAGAAATGGATGAAGCACTAGAGATGGATGGATGAAGCAGTAGGGAGATGGATGAAGCACTATTGAGAGATGGGTGATGCAGTAGATAGATGAATCAGTAGAGAGATAGATATAGCATTATAGAGATAAAAAGTGAGAAGGAGTAAGCAGTAAAGAGAGATAGATGAAGCATTAGAGCGATGAATGAAGTTGTAGAGAGATGGATGAAGCATTAGCGCTGGATGGATGAAACAGTTGAGAGAGAGGAAGGAAGCAGTACATAGTTGGATAAAGCTGTAGAACAGTACAGAGAGATGCAGTAAATCGATGGATGAAGCAATAGAGAGATGGATGAAGCAGTAGACATTAATGAAGCAGTAAATAGATATAGGAAACAGTAGAGAGATGGATGAAGCAGTACAGAGAACAATAAAGCAGTAGAAAGAGATGAATGAAGCAATAGAGAGATGGATAAAGCAGTAAAGAGAGATGGATGAAACAGTAGATCGATAGATGAAGCATTAGAGAGATGAACGAAGCAGTAGATCAATGGATAAAGCAGTAGAGATATAGATAAAGCAGTAGATCGACGGTGGAAGCAGTAGATTGATGGATGAATCAGTAGAGAGATGGATGAAGCAGTAGAGAGAGATGGGTGAAGCAGTATATAGACGGATGAATCAGTAGAGATGGATGAAGTTGTAGAGAGATGGAAGAAGCAGTAGAGATAGATGGATGAAGCAGTAGAGAGAAGGATAAAGCAGTAGTGAGATGGATGAAGCACTAGAGAGAGATGGGTGAAGCAGTATATAGATGGATGAATCAGTAGATTGATGGTGAAAGCAGTAGAGAGAAATGGATGGAGAGACAGATGGATGAAACAGTTGAGAGATATAGATGTAGCAGTAGCTATATGGATGAAGCAGGAGAGATATGGATGAAGCAGTAGAGAGATATAGATGAAGCAGAAGAGAAAAGCATAAAGCAGTAAAAAGAGATGGATAAAGCAGTAGATACTGTAGATGTATGAAGCAGTAGAGAAGGATGAAGACGTACAGAGACAAATGAAACAGTACAGAAATGTGTGGAGCATCAGAGAGAGATGAAGCAGTAGAGAGTACTTGAAGTAGTAGAGACATGGATGAAGCAGAAGAGAGAACAGATGAAGCAGTAGAGAGATGATTGAAGCAGTAAAGACATGGATGAAGCAGTATAGAGGGATGGATGAAGTGGCAGATTGATGGATGAAGCAGTAGAGAGAAATGATAAAGTACAGAGGAATAGATGAAACAGTAGAGATGTCGATGAAGCAATAAAGATATGGATGAAGCAGTATTGAGATGGATGAAGCAGGAGAGATATGGATGAAG
>JBCNYG010000015.1:689887-703427 GCA_039654305.1 Porochilus rendahli | reverse complement strand
GCTACCTGGGTAGAAACACAGGTTTGAAGTAGTAGCCGTCTCCCTGTGAAAATGCAGACGTTTCAGTCCCAACAAACTGCTCCATGTAGTTCGACAGGCACTGCAGAGAAAGCACACACACACACACACACACACACACACACACACACACACAAAACCAGAAGAAGAGAAGTGAATAAAAGGCTGCGCGGAGCCGAACACCCTGATGACCCGCCTCCTTCTATCGGATGAGACTAACAGAATTTAAATTGGTGTAGAAATGAGGGACAGCGACTTTGTGATTCTGAAAACGTTTGCATAAATTGTTGAATTTCCAAATTCTGTGTAAAATTGTAAAAGCCCCCCCCCCAGCCCTACCAGAGAAAACTAAATCAAAATTGGTCTAGAAATGAGGGAGAAGCGGCATTTTTATCTTCCGCCCATCGAGAGCTGTAGGAATGGATTCCGTCTGTCCGTCACACTCACGTTTCTGGACGTTTATTTAGCGCGCGCTGAAGCTGGGGCTTTCAAACTTGGTATGCTGACCCATACGAGTGCTGGATGAGTTTGTGTGTGAGTGACCTTAACCGACTTTTCAAGGTCACAGAAGCAATACTGTATATTAGGCTTAGGTAAGGCCGGGGCTTTCGAACGTGCTTTGCTGGTTCTATATCGGCATGAAATGGTCCTCTCAGCGGGAGCGTCTGGACCCCCGTGGTCTGTTCTGAATGTTGTGAATGGAAGCCAATCGGCCAGATACCACGGCGCCTATGGCTAATGAGCTATAACACATGGAATGAAAACAATAACAGCTATAACAGCATGTCAACAACTCTCAGAGAGCTAAAGCACCCGTGCGCACACACACACACACACACACGATACCTGAACTTCGAGCGGATCATCAGCCTGAGCCTCTTCGGTGTCCAGCAGCTCGATGGTCATCGTCACCTCACCTTTATTCTGAATAAACATCACCTGCAACACAGACCCCGCCCACTTTATTCTCCATAGCTTTATTACACACTCACTGATATCTCATTCTATACAAGGTGTTAAAATGCTCAGATGAGATTCACTCTCATCTGTGTGCGTGTGCGTGTGCGTGTGTGTGTGTGTGTACCTTAAAGCAGTTCTCCTCAGCCATCACTCTCTCGGCCTTCCACTGATAGCTGGTCTCCCAGGCAGCTCTCACACACTGAGACGAGAGATTCCCTCCCGCGGCGCCCCGTCTACGCTCACACACGTACAGATCGGCTACCTGAACACACACCTCATCACTCACCAGGTGCTGGAGCTACACACACACACACACATACACACACACACACACACACACACACAGGTTAAGAAGTGTTATTGTAAAGAGTTCAATAATTATAATCACAGGCCACGCCCACATTACATCACCGTCTCTCTCCCACCTGTCTGACGATGTTCTGGATGAGTTTGTCGACAGTGAAGCCGATGTAGGCGTGGATGGTGAACATCTCACGGAGTGTGTCTTCATACTGCGTTGACTCGAGATTTCCATCCAGCAGACTGCGCACCATGTCTAAAAACGCAGGGTAATACTCCTCCAGCTCCACTTCACCTGTACAAACACACACACACACACACACACACACACACACACACTCGATAACCTCCCTCCACACCTCAGGTTTTAAACTGGTGTGGTCCGCGGGAGGTTTTTTTGCCACCGTGGCCCCAGGCTTGTACATTAGGGATGTACGGGGTTAACAGAGACGTCTCAAATCTAAAGAATCGAATGAAACGTAGCGGTGCGATACGACACGCTTTCACAACATCGTGAGAGAAAGAGCGTAGCAGGGGGCTGGTGTTTACACCGAGCGTGAGTGTCTCTTACTGGGTTGTTTGAGTCGCAGCTCCATGGCGAGGTCGGTGGCCTTGTCTCGGCGTCCCTCGGCCACCAGGAGGCGCTCTGCGCTCTGTTCGGCGCGGTGCTCCAGCAGCTGTCTCTCGGCCTGTCGGTACACCTTCAGCAGCCGCGAGCACAGGGTCTGGTGTAGCCGCAGGAAGAAGTACCAGTTGTTGTTGACGAAGAACAGGTTGTAGATGCCGTCCTGCTCCTTCTGCTGCTCCAGCTGCTCCTGATGCTCCGCCCCACGCGGCGACGCGCACCGCCGCCGCCTCGACTCGCCGTTCACCTGCTGCTGACTGCCTGTGGACCCTGCTCCTGTTCCTGCCGTCACGCCTCCTCCTCGATCCGCCATCGCCGCCGCGTGCGTCGTCTCCGAAATCGTGCTGGCTGCAGCCCCGCCCCCATCCTCGGTCTCTGCCTCCTCGTCCGTCCACTCTTCTGTGTCACTGAGCTCACCGCGCCGGGAGAAGAAGAGGTCGGGGATGAAGTGATGGATGATGCGCTTCATCTGGTCCTTGTCCTCCTTGTGGATGGTGGGCTGACGCTTCACGTGATAGATGATGAGGGCCGCGGCGTCCTCCAGGATCTGCTTATCCTCATAAGAGAATACCAGGTGGGGTTCGCTAGAGGCCCCGCCTCCCTCACGACTCTGCTGACCAACTCCGCCCTCCTCTGTGCTCTGCTCCTGTCGCTACACACAGACACACACACACACACACACACAGACAGAGTGAAAAACACTACCTTTAGACGAACAGTGTCCCAAATCACTGGTGTGTGTGTGAGTGTGATTGAGTGTGTGTGAGCGTGTGTGTGAGTGAGTGTGTGTGTGAGTGAGTGTGTGTGTGAGTGAAGTTAGTACCTCATCGTAGATGCTCTCGATCTCATTGAGGAGGCTTTTGGACCTCAGGGCCTTCATGTCATTCTGTTTGAAGTTGACCCCCTGGTGGTCCAGAGATTTGAGGTACGCTTTCTCATACTGCTCCCTCCAAATCTTATTAAAGCCCTGCTGAGCTTCTCTCCACTCCTCCTCCTTCGCTTTCAGCCTGAACACACACACACACACACACACACACACTTCACTGCTGCAGGATGGGGTAACATGCTTGAGTTTCACCTCAGACCCAAAAATCTTTTCATGAAAACCAGCCTTACAGCCATTCTCAAAGAGACAGACAGGTATATAGAGGACAACAGACAGACAGACAGGTACTGTGTACATAAGGAGACAGACAGGCAAGTTTACGTGTGTTGAAAGACAGACAGACATGGGGGAGAGACAGACAGACAGACAGACGTACATGGGGAGAGACAGACATGTACATGGGGAGAGACAGACACAGATGTACATGGGGAGAGACAGACAGACAGGTATATATCAAGAGAGTCAGACAGAAAGACAGGAATAAATTAAGACAGACAGAAAGACAGGTGTATATACAGGAGAGGATAGACAGGAGAGATTCAGACAGAAATACTTGGAGACAAACAGACAGACAGACAGACAGACAGACGGTTTTGTACCTTTTGAGTACTACGGGTACTGCAGTCGCCGGGTTCCTCTTCAGTCCCTCGATGATCTCGGGAGCTTTATCTCCGTAAATGCGGTACACAGCACGCCGCTGGATCACCTCTGAGGTCCCGCCCAGACAATCGTCCAATCGGAAGCGGTCCTGGTCCTCCGGCGAGAGGCGAGACAGCTTCTTCTGCACGCTCTCCAGAACCCTGATGGTGGCCAGGTTGGTCTCCAGAACCACGTCCAGCTGCAAGGAGAAAAGTCACAAACCTTTCTCTCACTTCATTTCTCCTTTTCTTTCTATACCACTTCCTTTCTTTTTAAAATCCTCAATCCTTTCTTTTCTTTCAATCCAGTTCAGTCTCAGCCGCCCGTTCCCATCTTTCATCCCTCTATCCTTTACAACCTTTCTATCCTTTCATCACTTGTGATCATTTTATTACACATCCATCACTAACTCCAACACTTCCACCCCTCCATCACTCTATCCCTCCATCACTCTCTCTCCATCACTATCCCTCCATCACTCTCTCCATCACTCTATCCCTCCATTTCCAACTCCACCACTTCTATCCCTCCATCACTCTATCACACCATTTCCAACTCCATCACTCTATCCCTCCATCACTCTCTCCATCACTCTATCACTCCATTTCCAACTCCATCACTCTATCCCTCCATCTCTCTCTCCATCACTCTATCCCTCCATTTCCAACTCCATCACTCTATCCCTTCATCTCTCTCTCCATCACTCTATCACTCCATCACCCCATTTCCAACTCCATCACTATATCCATCGCTCTATCCCTCCATTTCCAACTCCACCACTTCTATCCCTCCATCTCTCTATCCGTCCAACACCACTATCCATCCATACCACTCATTTGCTAATCCTTTTATTTTCCTCCACGGTCACACCCTCCCAGCTCTCCTTCCTTTTATCCGCGCGGTGTTTGTTTTGTTCCGCCCCCTCCTCACGTTAGAAACGGGGCGAATGTGTCTCACCTCGAACCTCTCATCCTCACAGCGGTGCAACTGTTCCTCATACGGCGTCTTCTTCGAGCTCACGAACGTGGAGTCCTCCGACCACGATGGGAAGGACACCCAGGTATCGTTCAGCACCTGCACACGCACATAAAGGAAGAGGACGTTTCGGAAGTGGGTGTGTCCTAATATTGTAATGAGCAGGTATTTGTACAGAACTAACATCTTACTACAAGTAGAACACCAGTTTGTGGTGAGCCTTCATGCTAGCAATGTGAGCAGTGTGTGTGTGTGTGTGTGTGTACCTCTTTACACAGTGCTGTTCTCCCACTGCACTTGGGTTGTTGGTATGTTTTCGGTAGGGCTCTGTAACTTGAACCGAGTCTCTTACAGGACGCATAGTCCACCTCCCTGGCTCCACCCCCTTCCATGTAGCGCTCTGATAGGCCAGATACAGAGTGCGATAGTTCCTTCTCGCCGAGAAATGACTTAAACTGAGTGTACAGCTCCGGAAACTTCCTGCAACACACACGTACACGCACTCAACCTTTAATCGTCTAATTTATTATCGTCTTCATCTTCATCCGCTTGCAGCCTAAACAGTAAAGTCCAGACGTCCCTCTTTCCTGCCACTTCCTCCAGCTCTTCCTGGGGACACCGAGGCGTCCCAGACCATCCGAGAGACCTAGTTCCTCCAGCGTGTTCTGGGTCGCCCCCGGGGGCTCTTCCCGGTCGGACATGCCCGAAACACCACGCAGGGAGGCGTTCGGGAGGAATTCTCATCAGATGCCCGAGCCCCTCCACCACGTCACCTGTGAACCGGTGACATAGGACAACCTTGGCGGACTCCAATCCCCACTGGAAACGAACTTGACATGTTACCAATGCGGAGAAAGCTCTGGCTCTCGGGAGTGCACCCCACAAGATATCCCGAGGGATTCTCCCAGTATCATTAGGACACGCAAAGCCCCGCCCCCCCCACCACGATGAGGTGGCTATTCAAGGAGGGGTTTGTTATGATTATTATCAAGACATGTATTATTGTGATTATCACAGTTCTCGAAATGAAGCATAGCGGTTGTCGTGTTTACCCGAGGAACGGCGTGACGAGCTGCAGGAGCTCAGCTCCCGACACCACCTCCTGGTTAAACAGGGCGATGCAGCGCAGGAAGTTCTCGTACACCTCCTGACTCTTAAACAAACGCCGGACCTAGAAGCAGAGACCTCGTAAGAGCAGGAAAAAAAAAAAAAAACAAAAGGATCGAAAAATAAACCGTGGCACCAGTGACGCTCCATGTTTACCTTGTCAAAGAAAGTGAACTCTCGAAGAACCCCATGCTTCCCGACAGACGCGAAAGATTGGTCTTTGGAGCAGGAGAACTTCATTTTCTTCTGCGGTAATGAAAAGAAACACGTTTAATAACCCATCAGTTCTGTTCAGTTCACACACACACACACACACACACACACACACACACACACACACACACACGCAGCTAACTGGAGTCTTTGCTTTTGCTCTACTGTATTAATCCCACACGGGAAATTCTGCTCCAGGGCACTTCAGCCGTGAGCGTGGAGGAAGGGAAGGTGCAGCTCACCCCCCCCCGCCACCACGTATTCCTTCTGCTGGTTCCAGCAAGCAGCTGAGGCGAGGTCATACCTTAAGTAGCGGTGTCATGTGGGGCAGCAGAAGTGGGCGTGGCCTTTTCTTGCCCTGCTTGTTTAAGTCCTCTTCATCCGTCTTCTTCACCTGCTCCTTCCCCGTTAAAGAGCCGCTAGTAAACTGAAACACGCAAACACTGCATTACATACACACACACACACACATGCACGCACGCACGCACGTAAAGACGTTCTCTCCTCACCAGCGATCTCTTTGCGTCGGGGAGGAACTGTCCAAACTCTGCCAGCAGGTCCTCCTGTCCTTTAAACAGACTCGCCACTTTGGAAAACACTTCATCCTCCGTCATCCCTGCACTCGTCCTGCTCCTGTTCTCCTTCAGCTCCAACTGCTCCTTCTGTGAACACACACGTAGTCTGATCCCACGATCTATAACCCACTGCCTGACTCCACCTCTCTCTCTCTCGCACGCGCGCTGACATCGCGTACCTGATAGGTGTGCAATATCTCCAGGAAGGACCGGTAGATTTCCGGATGGTCCAGGAATCGGCTCTTGATCTTGTTCACGTAACTGATGGCGCTGTCGAACTCGACGGGACTCGCTTCCGAAGCGGGCGGGGAAGCCGACGACGTGGCAGGCTGCGATTGGCTCGGTAGGGGCAGGGCGAGTCTGCCAGGAGGTTCTGGAGGGACTCCTGACGACGGCGAGGTGCTCTGAGGCGACGCCACCGTCTCGCTGGGAGCGGAACTCGACTCGGTGCTCTTCGCTTTGCCAGGAGAAAGCTGCAGGGACGAGATCAAGACGTCAAACATCACGCTGTGTGATACGCACATCCTGTTCAGGACTGGGTTACATCAGGCTCCCTACCTGTGGACTGAAAGGCGACTGTAGGAAGGCCATTCCGTTTTTTGGGATTTCTATCCGATATCCGGGAGGCAGGAAGGCGTTGAAGCCCAGCACGAGGTCTGGGTGGCCGTTGAACAGCTGAGAGACGCGGTTTATCACACCAGGTGTATCGATACTGCAACGCACAAACCCAAGCTGACCAATCAGGACTCATCCTTATATGTTTATAATCATATAAACAACCAATCAGGGGTTCGACAATATTACATTTAATAACTATAAACATACATTAATTAGCTTAATAAATGTGACATCCTGATATTGACACCAGCGTGTACTTGTGCATCACCTCTGAGATTTAAACTCCTTCATGATGTCCAGGAACTTGTTGTATATCCCCGGATCGTTGGCAAACCGGATTTTCACTTGATCCAGGTACGATAACGCATCTTCTACCTGCAGAGAGAGAAAAAAATAGAAAGAAACAAAAACCACACCACAACAAGTGTCACTCCGAGCAGTGTGTTGGCATTTCATAGTACATTAAGCTGCTCGTACCGTGAACAGCCGCAGGACATCACGTACACAAAACTACAACACTGGAATTTTATTTCACTATTAAACTGGTGAGAAGTTTTTAAAACCTCACATCCTATGTTTGAACACCAGGTGGCGCTGTATTCGCTCAACACATCGGGGAGTGATTAAACATCTCCAGCCGAGGGTTGTTCAGTCTGTCCGTCCTTCCTTCCCTCATCGTGTACTGATGCACGTAAAAGGAACAGCCGATCACCTTTCTAGCAGCGACCTCTTTAGATACAGACGCCGGTGACGAGGAGAAGTTCGCCTGTGATTGGTCGATTGCGTTGACAGTCGAATGACGGCTTCCTACTGTCTCATTTATTGATAAGTTCCAGACTCTCCTATGATACACACATTACTAGTTGTTTTTTTTATGATACCAGTAACATTATCTGTTTATCTACGCTGGCTGTTCTTATTAGATTTAATAACATTTATTGAAAGCAGTTCGCGTCACCTACGCTAGCACATTAACGAGTTATAACAACACAATAAGCAATTCCTAACCCGAAGACGAACGACTACACGGATCATAACGTTATCCGTTCACTGGTTTTCCTGTAAGGAAATGATCAGCTGTTCATTTTCACTTTAAGACTATCTGTGTGGTAAAGCACATTTTAAACACATTCCGGTTCAATCATATTATCTAATCAGAAAACTAAGGCAGTCCTTCCTGTCTATTAGTTCGTTTGCAGATGCACGGACAGCCAATCAGCCCGTACAGAGCCGGTGTATTAATGGACAGCTGGGGGATATAAAATGATTACTTATCAAATCAATTTTTTTTTGTGAATCAATCCAAAATAAACAGCTAAATATGTTGTTTTCTAGCAAATCAAACATCCTAGTGCTTACTGGGGTTTCATTTACAATCCCTGGGGCTACTGAAGAGCAAACGAAGAGCTAAAAGAGCCAACTAATTATTTTTTAAACAGAACAGCTAATTGCTTTTTAAAAACACAAATAAACCTCCAAAATAGGTAAGCAAACACAGCGTTATAGATTCCTGTTACGCCTCCCGATGGTACTGAAGTCCAAATTCACAATTAAAACAGTAATCAGTCTCATAAACTCTAGAATGAAAAGATAAAACAGCTAATGACATAAAAACTACTGAATTATTAAAGCTAACACAGCCAGATTAGATAAAGGAATACTGTGCTGGAAAGAACAAATGAACAGCCGAAACATCTAACGAGGTTATTATAAATAAAGTGAACAGTTAAAACTTTCTTAAGGTGCAAAAGAACAACTGAAACATCTTAGTAATGTTAGCGGTCTCATGAAACTTAAACTGAACAGCTAAAGCACCTTATATTGTTTTCTTAAAAGTCCAAATAAACAGCTATAACTAAAAGCTCAAACAGATGAACAGTTAGCACGACACAAGGGTTCCCGTTAGTTATCCTGGCGTTCGAACATTAAATGAACAGTTCACAATTTCAATAAGGTGATTAAACCTAAAAGTGAAGAGTATTTTTTTAATAGGCCCAGGTGAACAGCTATGAAGTTGACGATGGCGGTAAAAATACATTTTCAATAACCCAAACGAAAAGCTTAAACTGCTGTTACCAAAGCAAAAACTGCTGAAAGTATTCTTAAAGAAAAAACAAAAGCAAAGCAGTGAGCAGTATTATTAAACCAGTAAAAAAAGTTCAAACATTCCAGTGTTGGTAAACCACTCTGCAGTGAAACACTGAAGAATTTTAAAGTTCAAAAAAAAAAAAAAGGATTTTTAAAACAGAAACACAAACAGCAAGCAGGGTTAATATACCAGAAGTAACAGTATACAGCTTACAGTCAACACTGAAGTTAGCAGCTCTAATAGTTAAATCTATTAAAATGTACTGAACAGCTAAAAGCCCAAAGTTTGAAATTAAAAGCCTCTCGAACAACTTAACAGATTAACGACTAACACTACAAGTCAGAAGAGGGTTCCCATTAAACCATTCCTAATTTCTTTAAAGCCAAGGAACAGCAATAACATGAAGACATGAGTGTTAGCAGCCTGAGTGAACAGCTAAAACAAAATTACATTTTTGTTAAGTTTAAATGAAAAGTGAATCCTACAAGGATTGTTACAAAAGAGAAAAAATATCAGCTGAAGGGGTTCTTTAGAAGGCTAAAATGAACAGCTCAGGCACACAAACAGCCAAAGACAGACGAACGACCAAAGACAGACGAACGGCCAAAGACAGACGAACGGCCAAAGACAGACGAATGGACGGACGGCCAAAGACAGACGAATGGACGGACGGCCAAAGACAGACGAATGGACGAACGAAAGTTGGAAAATCAGAGACAAATGAACATCTAAACATGGACGGAAACCCAAAAACAGACGAACAGCCTGAAGTACATGCATAAATGGGTTTACTGTTACTCGTGGTGCTGTTAAAAGCCCAGAAGAACAGTTAACCCCGACCGTGGTGAGAATAAGAGGGGTGGTGAAGAGCCAGAGGAAGAGCTAAAAGCTGTGACTGAACTGAAAGTGAACAAAAGATCAGTCTTTTACAGAAATCAGTGACAGAAATGAAAGAAAGGAAAATGTTAGCTGAGCCAGAATGAGCTCCCTGATCCTGCTGGGCTTTGTGACTATAATTACTCTGATCAATACTCCCAGAATAATTAACGACACCAAAGGTAGAATCGGAGACGTGAGGCGCTATGATGTTGTTTTTAAATAAATGAAATAAGATGATTGAAGTTCCAGACTGCGGAAGGCTCTCGGGTTGGAGAAGTGGCGCTAATGCTAATGCTAAAGCTAAGAGCTGGTTTCAAGGCTCAGTGACACAACAATGGTGCAGTGGGGTGGAAGTGTGTTCTCGGGGTGTCCTACCTTCAGTTTCTGGAAGTGCTGCTGGTGTTTCTGGGCGCTGAATGCTTTGTCCGGGATCTGGTTGATGTGCTTAGTGCTGCTGTGAGCCTGAATTTTCGCCATTGTGCTCAGAAGAGCAGCAGCAGCAGCCACCAAAACACCGAACCGGGATTATTTTCTCTCTCTCTGTGACAGATCCAGCAAAGTTACAATAAAAAACAGGGAAAGAGGTTCATCTAGGTGTGCGTGCCCACTTTTTTATATCTGCTGTATCAGATGGTGAAGCGAAAAAATAAATAAATAAGGACAGAAAGAAAAATCTTGGCCAAGTGGCAGTAACGCCGGAGCCTCGGCTCGGAAAACTAGCACAACTACCCCAGCATCGCTGCGCTTCTCCTCCAATACCTGCTCCAACTACACAGAAACAAACAAACACCCAAGAAAACACGAAACGGATTCCGGCTGCGAAATGATGAATATTATTTCTCTTCTTAAATTATTAGTATTGTTGTTATTTGAACTGCTAACAGCTAGCCGTGCCTGTCTCTTTAAATCTAACCGCAGCTGAGCGCGCGGGTGAAAGGGGAGGGAGGGTGCGCGCGACAAAACTAAAACCGCGCATGCGCACGCAGACAGTGAGGCGGAGCTCGCGGCACGAGGGAGCCCAAAATACGCATGCGCAGAAACCCAACCCGAGGCAAAATGCCGAGTCGCCACGATTGTGGATGTACTCATTAATTTAATTTAATTACTGAATTTATCTGTTTGTTTATTTAAAGATATATACATTATATATTACGAAAAAATTCTTATGTTTTTATTTTCGATATTTAAAATAAGTTGAACAATAAATATTTCATAATCTGTACTGTTTTATATAATTAAAATTAAGTTAAAATAAAGAAGCTATTGACTGTCAAACTGCATTATATACTGTAATTTAAACTGCTGAATATTTACACATGATTCAAATATAACCCCATAAAAGTTTTTATATTTTTATAATTGATGTAATAAGGTACTAATGCTAAGATGCTAATAAACAAAGAATCTTATAAACTTCGAAACATCAAGCATTAATAAGCTTCTAAAGTCTAATACTGAGAAGATGTAATATATGTTCTTATTTTATAATATTTACATTTGTAGCAACTGACAACTTATTTCCCACAGGTATCGAGCCATAGCCCCCTGCACCAAACCGGCCTGCCAGCTCATTTTATGTGGCCCATGGGAGCTTTTAAAGAACATGATTATCATACTTTTTGCATCAACTGTTACCATGAAATGCAATTCATCATCCTTCCACTAGGTGGCTGCAACCTATTTCAAATAAACAGCTGGCCTTCAGGGAAAATGAGATTGACACCCCTCTTGTATATGATATATATATACACACACACATATATACACACACATATATATATATAAAACCACGGAGAACATTCAAACTCCAAACAGAAGCATCCTCGCAGAGCCTGAGCCCTGAACCCAGGACCTTCTGCTGTGAGGCATTTCTTTTGGAATATTTAAAAATTACAGTTAAAAAGTTTTTTTGTTTGTTTGTTTTTGGAGAATAATTGCCTGAGTACAGTTCTTCCTTTTGTAAGATTTTTACTGTGTACTAAAATCAAAACTTTAAAAAAACAAATAAAGAGAAGGAAGTGAGGGAGAGGAAGTTAAAGTGAGAAAGGAACTAACAGCGAATGAAAGTTGAGAGAGAATCCATGAATGAAACATGAAAAAGAAGTCAGAGAGGTGAATAAAGGAACAGCATCAAGGAAGGAAAGAAAAAAGATAAGAGTGTGGCCAGCACCCTTGGGTAGTAATGAACAAGGAAGAAAAAAGCAAGGAGTAAAGGAGGAGGTGTGTATGAAGGAGGAGGAACAACAGAGTGGTGAGTAAGAACGGAAGGAAGTGGGGAAGCAAAGAAACAAGACAGGAAGAACGACAAAAAGCAATCAATGCAAGAAAATGAGAAGTGAGCACTCATGCAAAAGAATAGATAAATAAGAGATGGAAAGATGGTGTAATGGAGAGAAGAAGGATAAAGGTGAGCAAGGGCATGAAAGGCTGTAAGTGAAAGAGAGAGAAGGAGAGAGAAATGAGAGGACGTAGTGAATAAGATAGGGAGGGAGAGTATAGGAAGTAGGGAGTCAGGATGGTGTAGGGATTACGAAGGGAAGAGGGCGTAGGGAATGAGTAGAGTGATTATCACTTTATCACACCCACTTCAACTTATGAAGAAACGTCAATTAACTAATTAGGTAAATCAGGTGTGTTGGGACGAAGAAAACCACTAAAATATAGGGTTGTTTCCCTATATTAGGATGCAGGGGGTGGGTAGGGTGTATGAAGTAAGTAGGGTGCAGGGAGTGAGTAGGGTGCAGGGTGTGAGTAGGGTGTAGGGTGTGAATAGGGTGTAGGGAGTGAGTAGGGTGTAGGGTGTGAATGGGGTGTAGGGAGTGACTAGGGTGTAGGGAGTGACTAGGGTGTAGAGTGTGAATAGGGTGTAAGGGGTGAATAGAGTGTAGGGAGTGAGTAGGGTGTAGGGTGTGAATGGGGTGTGAATAGGGTGTAAGGGGTGAATAGGGTGTAGGAAGTGAGTAGGGTGTAGGGTGTGAATGGGGTGTAGGGAGTAAGTAGGGTGTGAATAGGGTGTAGGGAGTGAATTGGGTGTAAGGGGTGAATAGGGTGTAGGGAGTGAATAGGGTGTAGGGTGTGAATAGGGTGTAAGGAGTGAATGGGGTGTAGAGTGTGAATAGGGCATAGGGTGTGAATAGGGTGTAGGGAGTGAGTATGGTGTGAATAGGGTGTAGAGTGTGAATAGGGTGTAAGGGAGTGAATAGGGTGTAGGGTGTGAATAGGGTGTAGAGCGTGAATAGGGTGTAAGGGAGTGAATAGGGTGTATGGAGTGAATAGGGTGTAGGGTGTGAATAGGGTGTAAGGAGTGTATAGGGTGTAGGGTGTGAATAGGTTGTAGAGAGTGAATAGGGTGTAAGGAGTGAATAGGGTGTTGGGTGTGAAAAGGGTGTAGGGTGTTAATAGGGTGTAGGGAGTGAGTAGGGTGTAAGGAGTGAATAGGGTGTGAAAAGGGTGTAGGGAGTGAGTAGGGTGTAGGGAGTGAGTAGGGTGTAAGGAGTGAATCGGGTGTTGGGTGTGAAAAGGGTGGAGGGAGTGAGTAGGGTGTATGGAGTGAATAGGGTGTAGGGTGTGAATAGGGTGTAGGGAGTGAGTAGGGTGTAGGGAGTGAGTCGGGTGTAGGGAGTGAATAGGGCGTAGGGTGTGAAAAGGGTGTAGGG
>JBCNYG010000015.1:606986-617823 GCA_039654305.1 Porochilus rendahli | reverse complement strand
GAGGAAAGGTTTTTGTTGGGTTAGTCAACAGGTTTAGATTGTTGCTTGGGAAAGAAAAACAGCCCCCCCCCCCCCCCCCCACAACACTGTTGAATAGGTCTGATTATGAAAATATCCCCACCCCCTTAAAGTACAAACAAAACGCCATCAGCATTCACGTTTTCAACAGCACATGATCACTACATCTGAGTGCACTAACATGAACTGGTGTCATTTGATCAGCCATCAAATAATAATAACACTAATACAACTTGGGGGGGAAATAAAACATGATGTTATCATTCTTCACCTTTCAGTAATAAAACTTCCACAAGCAGCATAATGTATTTATATAACATATGGAAGGAGTCTCCAGTGTCAGTGCTGGACAACTACAGGGCAGAAGGGTTTCAAATGAAGTGCTGCTGTAATGTAAGCGATCATGGGGATATTAAACAAATATCGATCGAGGTTACGTATAATTATGAAGAATTATGTGGAGATTTATTCGATCAAGGTGATGTTATCCATCAAGGCTGGATGAACGTATATACAAAAGAATATAGATAATGTATAAATAATGTATAAAGTATAAATGGGATACGTGATAATTATCCTGGCCACCAGGTGGAGCTAGGTACATGAAAGAGGAAAGGCTACATTTTGATAAAGAGGAAGACGAAGCTGATGCAATAGTCGTTCGTACGTATATAATTCTTAAAATAATCTATTTTTTTAAAAACTGTGTGTTCTTGCAGTAAGTAAATTAAGAAAATTATGTATTTGAGTGTGTCCTTTTCTTCAAAGTACAACAGACACGTTACTATGTTGATAGCTAACTAGTCAGCATCAGTGAGCTCTATGAGGTTTGCATGCTATGTAGCTGGTGCCATTCCCAACTCATCCTGCACACGAAGAGCAACAAAACATTGAATTACTGTATTTCATTATAACAACCTATTTTTTAATTTTGCAGAATTAGACCTTTTCTCACCAAACGTGACTTTCTAAGCTTTTTACGGTGAGCAGGAAGTCTTTAAAGTGGGTACAGCAGACAACGGAAACATTGAAGGATAGAATATAGATGAGATGATCGGCTACTACGCCGCACGGCAGACTTCTCCGCTGTGCCTGAAACACTCTGGTTCTCAGCGGTAAAATTCATTTAATTCTGTCAATACTTATGCTGATGTAGTCCTCTATCTCTATTTATATGCTTACAATAGCATAAATAATAAGACAATAAAACGTTTACAGCTCAGGCCCTCTGCTCCCGGGCCAGTCTATCTTATATGATATCTGTGAGGAAAAACGTTGCCACATGCTAATTAACTGATGGCAACGATGCAATATCAACAATTATTTGATGGCTTTCCACCAATTAGAATTGAGAAAATCTCTTGAATGAAAATTAAACAAAGAATGTAGCTATTAAGGGATAGAAAGGCTTAAATGTGCTCTTGGTAGTGCACTCACACGGTGAAGTCAGAATCTTGTGCCACTGCTGTCGCTCCACGAGAAGAAAAACAATCAATTTATCGAATGTGTTGTGCAAGTTCCTCCCCCATTGATCTGGGGGAAGGGGTGGAGCTTTAAGTCTGTGGCCAATCAGAAGGCTTTAATCACTGTCATTATTAAAGAACATGCATTTTCCAGTGCTACCAGTTGCCATGTTAGCATGTAGCTTCAGAGATAACAGCATTCGTGTCTTAAGGGTGAATATTCTGAGACTGTTTTTAACATGCCCTTGTACACTCCCCCTAAAGAGTGTGCACCCCTGCCATCAAAGTGGACACTTTAACAGGAGCATGCAAGCATTAAGAGGATTTTTTTACATCCTGAACAGCAGATTGTTAGCTTGTTAGCATTTTGATAGCTATTGTGCTACATCGCTAGTAATATATCTCATTCCTAGAGATTGCAGCAAAGCCTTCTGGGTAAGTTGTGCTCCTGTGATGTGACCGTAACAACACACTTCGCTCCAGCTGATAACTGTATGCAGGACTCAACCTAGAGGAAGTCAACAAGGGCGCATTAAAAACAGTACTGGAAAACGGACAAGGCCAAGTGTGTGACTCTTGTTCCTGTATTGTAATAGTTTGTGTATTGTGACAATTTCTGTATCACACACACACACACACACAAATTAATCAGACACACAAGGAGAAAAACGTTGATAAACATTATCAGGACGTATTAAAACCAAAATAGTGTCCTTTCCGGAAAGTGTGCACTTCTTAGTGTCCTTTTTTTTTTTTTTTTACATACATCTCCATGACCTTTGACCTTAGACCTGCATTAGACTAAAATCACAATGTCCTAAAAAAGGTTCCCAGAACATCTTTTGTTCCTTAGGCCTCCCTGATATGACCTTTGACCTCAGAACTGGGTGTGGTCCATCTCATCCAGCCAGGAGGCAGGGCTTGTGGGGAAGTCTGGATATCCAGTGCTGCTGCCTGTGGAGAGGTCAGAGGTCACGGCTCTGAGGGGCTGACCCGTCGCTCCTGCCAGCCCCTCCATGCTGAAAGCCACGCCTCCGAGTAGGTGGGCGTGTCCAGGCAGCGAGCTGATGGATGAGGGGGAATAAGGACTGGCCGCTTCTAACGAGAAACTGCCGTTCATCATGTTGCTGCTGGAACCATCCCCGACGCTCTCGTACAGACCGGTAGCGTGACCTAGTTCCGACAGGATCTGATCGTCTAATGAAGACAGAAAATCATATCATACAGTACATTCTTCATAGAGGCTTTACAGACAGGAAATGACATCAGCAAGATAAGCTTGTTAGTTTGGTTGTTTTTAACAGCGATTGCTGCCTGCACTAGCACTTTTTTTTTGCCTACAGACTAATCCAGACAGACGGTTTTCTCAGTCTCCAGCTCCTCTCTCTCTAAGAATAGGCTTCTTAATCAACCAATTACAAATTTGTATTTGTACAAACCATGGAGCAGAGACTTCCCTAGAGTTTAACATGAAGTCTAGTTGGGTATCTTATAACTGTAACGGGAGTCGTAGTCCTAAATCATTTCAGTAAGAGTTTATATCAGCAGCAGTGAAAAGTCACCTTCACAGGTTCTGAGCGTAGGAGCAGGAGCGAGGGGCTTGTAAGATGAGAACCCCCCCCCCCCTTCCCCGGCTCGATACTGGTAGATTACTTCACTAGTAAAGACTGTTAGATTAATTCATTAGTAGGTCGTTTAGAATTTAGGAAGTGTAAGAGATTCCAAGGACACGGCATTCTTTCATCATATAGAGCTTTTATTTTTTCATCTTCATCTTCTTCCGCTTGTTCCGGGGTCGGTCGCGGGGGCAGCAGCCTAAGCAGTGAGGTCCAGACATCTCTCTCCCCAGCCACTCCCTCCAGCTCTTCCTGGGGGGCGCCGAGGCGTTCCCAGACCAGCCGAGAGACGTAGTCCCTCCAGCGTGTTCTGGGTCGACCCCGGGGTCTCTGCCCGGTCGGACACGCCCGAAACACCACACCAGGGATGCGTTCGGGAGGCGTTCTAATCAGATGCCGCCTCATCTGGCTCCTCTCAGCCGACTCTGGGCGAGGACGATGTACACCCTGAACAGCTCACCAGGACGACACAGAGCAACACACACAACCATTCGCAATCACAGTCACACCTAGGAGCGATTTGGAAGAGCCAATCAGCCAATCATGTTTTTGGACTGTGAGACGAAACCGGAGTACCCTGAGGAAACCAACGCACACCTTGCAAAAACTCCACACAGAAACGCCCCAAGCCCAGGAATCGAACCCAGGGCCTTCTTGCTGTGAGGTGGACGTGCTGACCACTGAAACCCCGTTTCCTCTCGCATACACACTTTCATCTAATTGACTTTGTGCTTTACTTTTCTTTTTCGTGTCTCGTGAACGCTGCCTTTTAAAAGTAGACGTGGACTTTTACAGATTTTCCGAAACCGACCCACAAAAAAGATCAAACTCAAGCAATTAAAAAAAAATCGGATTCAGATGTTAGATACAAGTTTTGGTAAGACCGCGCCTGTGTAGTTATTCATGGAAATTAATATTGTTTAAATTAATAAAAAAATTGGGTAAATATTTAACTGTTTAAAGCATATTTACACTGGAACCTCATACAGATCAGCGCAAAGTGTTCATTCATCCGTCGAAACACTTCGTCCCAGTAGGGTCACGGGGAGGCTTTAGGCTACATCGGTCGACGCCGGGCAAAAGCGGCATACACCCCGGACAGTTCGCCAATCTGCTGCAGGGCCAACACACACACAACTATTCACAGCCACACAGAGGGGCAATCTGGAACAGCCAGGTAATCTAATGAGCATGTCTTTGTACTGTGGGAGGAAACCAGAGTACGCAAAGGAAACCCATACAAGCACAGAGAGGACATACAAGCTCCATTCTTGCTGTGAGGCGGATGCGCTAATTACAACATCACCGCGCCACCCTGTGTTTATACAGTGGAGCTGAGAAGTGGATAAAAAGTGGACTATTGTTACAAAGTACTGACACTGGAGACTCCTTACAGAAATGATAAGTAAACATCTCCTGGTTGAAAATAACTGTTTATATGCAGCACGCTCTGTATCACCTCTGCGCATATGTGGTTACTATAGAAACCGTATTATAGAAAGCACATCCGTCTTACGCTGGACCACTGTCGGAAACGCTGCGGAAGGAGTCTCCAGTGTCAGGGTTCTGTAACAGTCATCTCTCCAACATCTTTCTTTATGGTTCAAAAGGACATGCTGTCATTTTTTTCTTTTCTTATTACCGTTGAGAAAGAAAAAGAGAAGCTGGAGAGAGAGCAACTGCTAATGAAACTAAATAATGAACTCAAGACTGATGATATTAAATCTGGAAAAGTCTGCTGTGGGTTCTTGTAATTCTGCAGATGCAGCACGTCTCCCTGTAATTAAATTGTTAATTGCGGATAAACGATAGATGGACGTTTCTTCCACAGAGGACAGAATGTATAACCTATTTTTTTGGCAGAGGCAGTATTTACAAAATCCTTTGTTTGTTGTCTCAATGTCTTATTTAACATAATTAAGCAGTACGACGTGTCAGGGTTGTGCAGTCATACCAATGCAGATGTTTTGCTGCTGTGTGGGAGAAAATCGATTTCCTATAAAACCCGGTCGAAAAGCTCCCTTCACGTGATGATAAACGTGAAAAAGTGATGGATTGAAGCTGCTCTACCTCTAAAACTGAGCTCGCTGTCACTGAGCCCTCCGTCCTCAGCCGAGCTCTCCTTCTCCACCTTCGCTGCTCCTCTGCTACGCTTCACACTTTTATAAAACTGACCCCAGCGATGACGTCCAGCATCCTTCTTCAAGCGCTTCTCCTTCGCTCGTCTGTTCTGAAACCACACCTGAGAGAGAGGGAGGGAGAGAGAGAGAGAGAGAGAAATGTCATGTGGAATATTAGAACACAGAGCAGGTGTGTATAAAAATGTAAAAAACAAATGTATCTCATTTATGAAATAAATAATGCTGAAATAATTGAAAATTAAGAAAAGGAAGAAAAAGACAAACAAGGATCAGTAGGAAGTAATCAATGAAAGGAGAGAAAAGAATGAATAAAATAATAAAAAATAAACAACAGAAAACGGACAGAGAAAACTATAGGAAGGAGGAAATAAAGGAATGGAGGAGGGGATAAAGAAAACAAGGAGGTAAGGATAGAAGAATGAAAGGAATGAAGAAAAGAAGGATTAAAGGATGGATGAGTGGAAGAAAGAATGGGAGGAAGAAAAGAGAATAAAAGCAGAATGGAAAGAAGGAAGGAAAATGAAAGGAGGGAAAGGAGGACAGAAAGGTTGAAGGAAAGAAAGAAGGTAGGAAGGACGTAGAGAAGAAAAGAAGGATGGTACCTGTACTACGCGCATGTCGAGTCCTGTTTCGGAGGAGAGCTGCTCTCGGACGTGCCGTGCAGGTTTAGGAGAGTTTTTATACGCACTCTTTAGCGTCTCCAGCTGTTTGGCCGTGATGGTGGTGCGAGGACGCTTCGCTCCTGACTCGGAGTCATCTATAACACACGCACACACTTTGTTGACCGTTCCGGGTGGACTAAACTTATAGGGCTGTAAATTACAATCCAAGATCCTTCAGTACCAGAATCAGTAAATCAACCCAAAGTCCTAAAATGATTCTAGTTGTATTATAGGAGCATGTTTCCTCCGCAAGGTTTTCTTTTAGAGAATAGATTGACAGATCTTTCCCCAAACCTCCCTTCGCCCAGGCTTGGGACCTGTGTTGCTTTTAAAAAGTACATTTTAAAAATTAGATTTACCCTCACGTGGGCAAAACATTTTTAAACACAATATTCAAAATCAGAGCGTCTTAATCGTATCAGGGATCAGAATTCAAATCTGAACCTGAATATGAAAAGATAATCATTATCAGAGTCTGGATCAGTGGTTAGGGTGCTGGCTTACTGATCCAAACGTCGGGGGTTCAGGCCGGGTTGTCCCTGCTGTCCCCCCAGTGCAGCTAACCGGGTTATCGAAGGCCGGCCGTGTCTCTCCCTGTCCGTGGTGAGAGGAATGTAAAAGAGCCGTCGCTCAGGTTAAAAACTAGACCATTGGGTTTCCATCAGCATGTTTCTGCCCTGCGATGGTCCTGACGAGCTGTCCAGGGTGCCCTGCCCGGAGTCGGCTGAGATGGGCACCAGCCTCCCAGCGACCCTGATTAGGATTAAGCGCTTCAGAAAATGAATGAAGGAATGAAGGAATGAATGAAGGAATCAGAAGGCTCCCGATTAGCACATCGACGAGGTGAGTCACTGTCGGCTCGGAAATCGCAGGTTAGGATCCAGGTTGGATTCAGATGGGAGCTGATTGGCTGCGCTCTCATGGGAGGGAGGGAGGGATGGCATATGCAAAATAAATAAATAAATAAAAAGAATCTGAATCAAAATGAAACTTACATTTAGAGTATTAATCAGGAAATTATTTTTTATAATTATTTCCTTTCAGTAATGCTGATCTTATCTATTAATATTCCGCAAACCCAACGTCGACAGAAGAAAAGAATTAAGGGTGCGTTTTTATTCGCTGTGGATGTGAAATATTTCTCTCGTGCTTTGATTCTGTTTGTGTTTGAACTTCAGTGTTGCTTTAAATGAAGCCTCAACTTCCATTTGATTTCCCTGATTTAAATAAATGAAATGTGTGGTGTCAAGTCCGTGTGTGTGTGTGTGTGTGTGTGTGTGTGTGTGTGTGTGTGTGTGTGTTTTCCCTCTGAGAGCTCAGGGTGATGTAAATCTCCTCACACTGGCAGGCTGCTGGAGGTTATTGAGGCGCTGCCATAAAACCCCATTGCTTCACTTAACATAATCAATCAGTGCTCTGCGGAAATCTCCATAAACACACACACACACACACACACACACACACACACACACACACACACACACACACAAAGCCAGAGCGGATGTGTGGACACCCTGAACACTGAGATACACATGCTGTAATTTCACTTTTCCTGTAAATAAAACAACAAAGTTGCTGACGTGGATAGAAAGCTCCGCCTTCCTGATGTCACAGGTAACATATCCGGGGCTAACGTCGCTCACGTGGCTACATAACAGTTCCCAAAGTGTAATTCTCAATTCATTGTCATCATTAAATATTTATTATATGCAACTTGTTCTGTCCTCACCGTTCTGTTTGGCAGTCTCGTAGTCGACCTTGCAGACGAGTCGGCCGTCCTCCATCAGGTAAAACTCGTCTCCGGTGGCCAGCTGTCTGCTGCACATCACACATGAAAAACAATGCAGGTGATAAACGAAGTCCTGCGCTTTGCGTACCACTTGAGAAGGAGGGATGCCCTGCTGACATGATGCACATTTCGTCCCAAAACGCCTGCGGAGAAACACACACACACGGCCGGGACCTGTTAGCGCACCTGGGAAAGCAATTAGCATGAAATTGGGACGCAGTCAGAATATCGTTTGATACGCTAGGCTAAATTTACTGCTTGTTGTTAAATTAGCACCTATTCATCTAATTAGCATCACTAAGGAGCCTTTAGGGAGCGCAGTGTGTGATTTCACAGTGAAATGCTAGCACAGATTCCCCACACCCTAGCCTGCTATGATACACACTTCACATAAGGGGGACTGGGGAAGGGAGGGTCAAATTTAACATCAAATCCCCTTTTACCCTCTGGGTGAGTTAACGATGTTATGTTCCACTCAGAGTCTCACGGAGACATTTAAGTCTCAAACACGATTCGGTAAACGGATAAAAGACAAACTTAATTTATTCCTTAATGCCGTGGAGGGGAAAACGAGAGTGAAAGGAAAGGAGGCTCAGAAGGCTGGAATAAAAGAAGAAAAAAAGCGAGAGAAGAAAAGCAAAACAAGGAGAAGTGATGACGACTGTGCCCGACTCATGGCAAAGGCCACACACTCCGCAGTGAAAAGAGTAAAAAGCAGCAGCTGCTTCAAGTGAACTTCACTGCGGTGTTAAGAAGCTGATGCGGCGGTGGTACGTGACCATGCTGGGATCAAAGGATCTGAGGAAGCGCTGAGTAACATGAACACAGCCGAGTGATGTTAAGTGTAGCATCAGTGCAACATGCAAACCTGTCCCTGCATATCTCGAAAGTCCCAATAACGCTGCAGGTCTATCATCTGCCCCTGCGTTTATGAAGGTGCCCTGGGGCAGCACGGTAGGGTGCCACATTCGCCTCAAGGTCTTGGGTTTGAGTCCCGAGCTCGGCAAGGGCATTTCTGTGTGGAGTTTGGACGTTCTCTCCGTGCTTGTGTGGGTTTCCTCTGGGTACTCCAGTTTCCTCCCACAGTTCAACGACATGCACATTGGCTCAGTGGCTGTTTTAAATTGCCCATGTGTGCCGGTGCGTGTGAGCGGCTATGTGTGTCGGCCTCGCTATGGTCTGGTGAGCTGTTCCAGATGTACCTGCCGGCTGAGATAGGCTCCAGTCTCTGTGCAAACCTAGTAGGACTAAACTGTTCAGCGAGTGAGTAAATTAATCAATGAATGAACGAAACCACGCTGCTCTACCCGCCTTCCACTGCCTTTGACATTGTTAATGTGTTGGCTCCTTCTGAGGAACTTTCCCTGTCAGCTGCCTCTGAGGACAGTGCATCAACAACGTCTTCTGAGGGCTCTGCAACATCCGCATCCTCGGAGAGAGCGCTGCTATGTTCACTGATGTCCTCTGATGACCATGCTCAATCGTCTGCTTCCGAGGGCCTTGTTTTGTTGACAGTCTCGGAGAACTCTGCTCTGACAACTGCCCCTGAGAATCTTGGTCTGTTTTATAACTGCCTGCAAGGACACTTGTACACTGATGGTCGCCATGCAACACCAGTATGGTCTTAGGACCCTGCTACACTGATATCATCTGAGCAACCTCTTACACTAATGTCCTGTGAGGCCTCCTGAGGACCCTGTAACATTGATATCCTTTATGGATACTGCAGAGCGATGCCTTCTAAGGACCAGGCTCCACAGATGCCATCTAAGAACCCTACAACACTGATATCTTCTGAAGACCAAGAAACAATGTCTTCTAAGGACCCTGCAGGGTCGTCTGCCTCTGGCTGACACTGGGTCACCTGGGCACACACACAACCAGCCTTGGGTTGGAGCAGAGCTGCTCTGGTTGGTGGGATTGACTCATAAGGCCTCTACTTTCTGGCAAACATGTCAAGCCAGGCCTCATCCACAGTAGCAGCAGTGCTGGATGTGTCATACATTAGGATGAAAAAACTCTCCAGAATCTCTAGGTCACGATCCTCCACTGTGGGAGGGTAAATACTCAGTTTGGGGAACACAGCCATGGCCTAAAAAATAGGTGATTTATTGAGGAAAAACCCAATTTTGGGGCTGAAATCTTGGATTTAGGTGTCGCCATCTTGGACCTTTGAGTGGCCAGCAGTATTTTTATAAAGAGTGATATTTGGCGAGTACATGTACCAAATTTCATGCTTGTATCACTATTCGAACGATTCTTGCTATATTTGCAGTTGCCTGCTGCACTATAAGGTCTTCGCAGGACTAAGCACCACTGATATCTTCTGAGGTCCTAACAACAAACCAGCTAACAATTTATGTTTTAACAATGTTGCTTCAACAATTAAAATGTAAAATGTTACAGGTATGTTTTCAATAAATATCTTAATAATGTTGTCAGGAGATGTTACAGTAAAATTAATTTGTCCTGAAAAGGAAACCCCAGTATTAATGGACACATTGTCCACAGAAGGTTTCTGAAGGTCATGCTACACTGATGTTCTCAGAGGATGCTGAAGGTCTGTGAACACCTACAAGCAGGCTTGGTTTCTTGAGGCTAAAGATTATTTAACTTTCCTAGTCTCACTGTTAGTAACTGATCCCTTCCCTTTTTGATACACTCTAGTCCTTGTGGTAATCCTTCATCTGGACTTTAGGGAGTTTTGGTCGTGGTTCCTGTCGTTGCCCATGATATTGCTATTCTCACCTCTCTTTTGTTCCAGGACCCAAACTAGAACTTTAGACAAAGTGACACTGCACTTCCATCATGATATTTCTGCCACTCAATCCGTCACACATGGAGAAAAAAAGGGTAAAAGGGTGATTTGTATGTACTGACGTGTAGAAGTGTTCTCTGCAGTAGACGTGTCCTCCTCGGCAGTAACACCTGTCACTCAGCAGCTCATCACACTCTGCACACCTGAGACAGGTAGAGTGCCAGTGCAGATCCTGAACCTTACATACAAACTTGTCCAGGATACGCTGGTTACATCCTGCACACTCTGGGACCTCTGTACACACACACACACACACACACACACACACACACACACACACACACACACACACACACACACAAAAAAAAAGAGATATATACACACATGCGT
>JBCNYG010000015.1:571793-583893 GCA_039654305.1 Porochilus rendahli | reverse complement strand
ACACACACACACACACACACACACACACACACACACACACACACACACACACACACACACACACACACACACTCTTTTGTAAACAGACAAAAGTCACGTAGCCTCGTCATTCAAGCCTAAAAGCAAACGAATCATTTGGAAAGTGTTCTGATTCGGTCCCAAACTGAGCCCATGAGAAGACTGCCTGATGAGTGTGACACTGGGATTAAAGGGTGTAAGGGGAGATCTGAGATGTGAAATCAGGATACAGTTTGGGTTTATTAGAGAAACACTAACCATTGTGTTCAGGCTTTATTTCTGAAGTGTGGAGGCGAGGACGTTCCCTCCGAAGTGAGAGTCTGTGTGTACAGGAATAAACAGGAAGCCTGATTCTGTCTGAAACAGTGGCTTAAATTAGTCATATGTGTGTAAAACAGGTTGCACTTGGCATGTGGGTGTGTTTGGGACACAGTCAGATTAGATCCGTGTTCATAAGAACAGCCGAACAGTTTTATTTTTAACAATAATAAGTCATGGGCTCAGTGAGGGCTGTGAAGGTTGCATGTTGTCCCCATGCTTGCATAGGTTTCCTCCCAAAAGAAACAGAAACAGCAGTGGAATTACCTTAGAACCTGAGAACCAGAGAACCTGAACCTGATGAGCCGCAGTGTGGGACGAACCGAAGGATCCAATACAAAATAGAATTAAACAGTAATTAAATAATATTTTAGTATTTTTATTCGATATATAAAACCAAATTACATCTTTCTCAATACTTAATATATTAAACTAACTTAAATGTAGTAAAATTCTTTATTAAGATATTTATTTATTAATAAGAGTGCAGTAATATGAAGCTTTTTAAATCTCCAAAACATTCCGTGATTTATATTTCTATGTTTTTTTGCTTTGCTTTAGAAATTCAGCTCGACTTTGTTCCTCACTGTGTTTTTTCGGGTCAGATCGATACCTCTGTGGGCGTTTGTCGATTTTCTTATTGATCTCAAAAGTAAACCATTCTCTTTAAAAACAAAAAACAATTCGGTGATGTGGACATGTTTATTTATTCCACCTTTAAACGAGCAGTCATGATTCGTGTGTCTATACAGAGTGTTCCGTGTGTCCCAAACACTCACGTTACAAACACAGAACTCGCAGTGGAGCCACGTTTACTAGTGAGTCACAAACAGCTGCTGGAGCTTGCTGGCTGGCTAATCTGCTAACTTGGGGGTGTGTGTGTGTGTGAGGTGTGTGTTAACAAGTGATAAGAACAGATCCTAAAAAGCGAAATCTGTGACAAAGTTTATAATTAATTCCCTAACAAAACTCTGTTTTATAACACTGCATCATACCTCGATTAATAAATGAAGGGGTAGTGTAGCTCCGCTCCCCCCCCCCACCACATGGTAATGTAGTAAATATTCCGTGCATGGGGACTGGTTTTATTTACCCATGTGCTCGTCTTACGATGCGTCTTATAGAATAAATGTGTACGTGAACAAATTAGCAAAAAACAAACAAAAGCCCCTCGTTTAAAACATTTACGGAGGTAGCTGAGCTTTGAACTTTCAAGGTCATTCAAGGTTAAAGCTAACCATCTAATGGAAGCTCATATATGATTTCCTGTTCTTGTTCATAGTAACGGCATGTCTAACACCACTCATTGCCTTGTCTCCCAAACCTCGAGACCTTTGACCCGGACTTTCCAAAATCGATCATCTCCGGGGCCCCGGGTAGGGTTGTGTCCCCACCAAGCTCGGTGAAAATCACAAAGACGGCCGGATGGACTCACAAACACGGGTGATTTCAGTACCTGCTTTTTGGTGGTGGCAATAAATGAGGGAGGCGGAGCTAAAACCTAGTATAATTTAATAAAAGTTGCGGTCTCATCACTTCCATTCGAAAGATCCTTCTTGGATCTGATTCTGCTGGATACTTCTCACTTTGATCCTAGACTTGGATGGAGATCTGAGGTGTATCAACCGAAGGACATCACCCTGAATGACGTGATACGACGACTGTGAGAACGGAGAACTTCACATGCTGAAACGTTACAGAACAAAGAGTTTTAGATAGTAGAATGACACAATGTGGAACAATCCATCATCAAACATCAAGGACACAACAATCAGGTGATGCCAGAAATCGGTGCTTAAATAAATAGTGCAGATCAGTGGAGCCCTCTAGTGGCCAGTCACTGAGGTCACCCAGAGGCTTCACAGGACGTTGAATCGCAGCATTTGGCACCTTTACTGATCTTTTTTTATACAACTGAAAAAGGGTCTTGCTCATGGACGCAGCAGTGGCAGCGCTCCCGTCACCGTTCATCGGACGCCATTTCTGCCCCTGTGCTGCTTCTTTTTCGTGCATCCACTCGGATCTGAGGTTGGAAAATCGCGACCGACCCGGACTTCCATCATCGATACCCGGACTCGTGCGAGCATTTTTCCGGCAATACCAAATAATGTCCGGCGGCGGATTTTGAACGGGAAACCTGAAATCCGGGAAACAGTGGGTCCAGTGTATAAGTGTGTGTGACGTGTCTTCTCTGACAAAAACAAAAACACAGGAGGTTACAGCATCTCTCTCACACTGGAGACTCCTTCCATCAGTGTTAAACATCGCTACAAACGGTTACTATGGAAACGATAATTAAAACAAGTGATCCACCACTGATACAGAAAAGTAACCAGCACCTCTAACCAATCACAACCCAGGAGTCAGCGGCGCTCGGCTGTGGGGTAAGAGGTGCGAAGAAAGAATCAGAAAACACGTTCAATCCAAATTTTTCAGAACTTTATTTACAATTTTAAACAGTCGTTTTTAGGTTCACAATGTACACGTGCACTAACCGAGCGGCGTTCCCTCAGTCCACGTCTCCTACAAGACGCTTCCCAAGATGCACAGCGATTTAGATGCGAAACCTGTCCACACGTCTCTCGGGAGCGCAGGCTGATCAGCGGGCGCGTCAACATATAGCAGCGTTTCAGCGTGGAGCGCGTTAC
The DNA here is from genome assembly GCA_039654305.1 of Porochilus rendahli. NCBI lineage: Eukaryota > Metazoa > Chordata > Actinopteri > Siluriformes > Plotosidae > Porochilus > Porochilus rendahli. Next base: position 580,909 of record JBCNYG010000015.1, on the reverse strand, counting down.
CATTGAAACCCGTACAAGGATGGCTACTCAGGAAGGAAAACTTGGTTTCATCCTAAATGCACTCTGTAGGGCAGTTTGTTATAAAGTCTTCTTAAAAGGCATCATGGACACCACCACTTTCTTACAGCCCTTTACCCTGGATAGATCAGAAGGAGCGTCTGATGGGTACATCGCTACTGGAGATGCAATCCCATAATCCACTCAGAAACATGGCGGAGTGAGGAATGATTATTTCGTTACAAATCATGATTACGTTCTTAAACCGAGATAAAAAGATAGTTATTGCGATACGAAGGTGTCGAATCCATCGGGTCACCTGTTTCCTAAAAGAGGTAGAGTGTAAAATCATCTGTGCGAGTTGAAATTAATTTTGGGGGAAAAAAAACGCATACACGGTCCATGAGCCTTAACATGAAATAAAACCCAGCACGCCGGCTCCGTCCTAAACGCGGGCTGTGATGAAGATCCCTACTGAGGGAATAAGAGTCAGGATTTAGCTTTCGTTAATCTTGTGGGGGTGAAGAGAAAAAGTTTAGACCCGATTCAGTTTTAAACACAGAACGGCAAAAGATCCCTAAAGAGGGAACGCCATGCTACAGATTCAGGACACAACCTGCTAGAAAAGATCTTAAAAATGCGCCTCTGTGCTTGAAGGAAGACCCCTACTGAGTGTCTAAAAAGAGCCAGAGCAGAAGAATTAGGACAAGCCTGAGTCCCAAATCTTACAGGGGGTTCGGTTCAAGACAACAAACGGGCTTTAAAGAGTGAATCAGAACAGGGTGAGGAGTAGAGTCAGGACGGGGCCTGTTTGGGTCTCTCGTCGAAAAGGTGCCCCCTTGGGATGGAACTAATAAATATAAAAAGAGTAGATTTAGGACACAGCCACCCAGAGAAACAGCGACGTTTTGATGTGGTCCCTTAAAGAGCTCGGTTTATCGAGCAGCAGAATCGGGACACAGCCCATTTGGATCTCAGAGAAGACCAGGTGTGTGTTACGATCCCTCCGAGTGCTCCCGAGTGTGCACTCCCTCTCCGCTTTGTGCTGTAAGGCAGAAACACACGACGGTTTTAGGTTTCGGAGCGTAAGAAGGCGTCTCGGTTCAACAAACGAGAGGAAGGCTTAAAAACGGCTCTCCCTACATAGGGAGCCTAAACCGTGAGGCACTTTTATAGAGGTCAGTACAGCGAGGACGAATAATAAAGCACAAATCTTTCATCATGCGCTCGTCATCTTTAGTTTATCATAAAACTTTCCTAAATCAGTTCATTTATTTATTTCATTTTCTTTCTTTAAATCCACGGATAACTCTCCTTGCTTCGTATTTATCTCTAAATCATCTGCGGGGTTCCTCGAGGTTCTGCGTGTGCTTAAACTCGTTTATAATCATCTCTTTACACATTTTCACACCGTTTTTAAAAATGTCTTTTTCTTTACAAATAAATAAACAGCAGGAAGGTGGATATCGTACAGACGGAGCGGGACGGCCGCTTCCGGGACCATCCTGGACGCAGGGAGGTTTTTAAAGGGAGCTGTGAGCAGCAGAATCAGGACACGAGCGGAGCGGAACTCTCAGAGGCTGGTACCTCCAGGTTCAGCAGAGCAGGAAGTACCGGGAGGCGGAGTAGAGGAGTGTGCGGTCCAGGAGGATGAGGTTTAGGACAGGGCCCGTGTGGACCTCCGGTGGTGGATGCTGGTGAGGACGTCCACCGTGTCCTTCAAAAGGGTGTCCAGGATCCCGTCAGCCAGCTGCATCTTCACCAACAGCTCGTCTTCATCATAGTTCACCCACAGAGCCTCTTCATCATGGAGCTCCTGCACCTGCAACACACACGCACACACACACACGCACACACCTTTATCCTCTTTATCCATTCATTCATTTTCATAAGAATCTCTCCATCCCTCTGTACACACCATGTCTCTCTCTCATTGTGTGTGTGTGTGCGTGTGTGTGAGTGTGTGTGCGTGAGTGTGTGTGAGTGTGTGTGTGAGTGTGTGTGAGTGTGTGTGTGTGCGAGTGTTTTAATAGACTCTGTTACCAGTATATGGTCAACTCTATCTTTCTTCTTCCTTCCGAACTTGAGCATCTTCTGCCAGTCGGTTCTGTGGTTTTGCTCTTTATTCAAACCCAAAAGCTTTAGAACCTCACCGCTAACAAACACCTGCAATAACACACACACACACACACACACACACACGTTATTCCACGAGCTCTGATCAGATAGGAACAATCACTCCAATAAAGTTCTTTATAATCTCACATGGTGGAAAAACCCTAATCCTTAAAATAAATTAAAATACTTTTTTCTTTCGGTGGATTAGTCTGGAAGAAAAGGCATTAGTCGCATTTCCGGTTTGTAAACAGAATTAGAGGAAGTTAGAGTTAACTGAACTTTTAGCTTAAAAATAAATAAATAAATAAACAATCGGATTTGGTTTTAAAACAAATAAAAAAATTATAAAAGCCTGTGTAATTCTTAAAAACATTTGAAGAATCCTTCATGATGTTGAGGTCACAGTTTATAAGCTGATATCCCCGGGGTAGATGAGCCAATCAGGACTTCTAATACCCGATGCCTAGATTACAATACACACACACACACGCACGCACACGCACACGCACACGCCCCTATACCTGTACTGTAGGGAGGTCAGTGGGGTTGGTAATTCTGTGACTGTAGGGTGAATTGAAGCGGCGTGGTTTGATCCACGGAGGGCGATTGGCGTTGGGATCTTCAGCATAGATTTCCTGCATGAGCTCCCAGGCGAGGTCATACACCGCCTGCACCAAACACACACACACACACACCCAGAGGACGGTGTTGTTATTTCTGTGTTAGAAGTTCAGTAATGAATCTGTAATAATAATTGACTTTTTGTGGCAGTGTTCCAAATCGAGCGGCGTTATACACATCCTCGCACCTGTTTGTAGCTGCGCACACACTGCTCGCCGTTCTCGTCCCCCAGGAGTGTTTCTGGAGCCGGAGGTTTGGGCACGCCGGTTAGTCTGTGGTTACCACGCTCCATCCCGCAGCTCCTCCAGATCTCCAGAAGGGTGGCGCTCACCAGCTTGTCCAACTCGTCAGCCGTGTGAGGGACCACCATGGCGGCGGCCGTCACGTCGTCCCGCTGCTTGACGTGCGGGAGTTTAGGGGAAGCCGGCTCCTCCTGTCGGAGTTTGTTTCTGTGCTCGGCGTGTTTGCGCGAGCTGAGGCCGAAGTCCTCGTCAAACCAGTCCTGCTCATCGCTGAGCACATGCAGGAACTCGCGGTTTAGCTCCAGCTCTGCTAAACGCTGGACCAGCTCCTCCTGACCCAGCACCGGGCTCTCCTGAACAAAAACACACCACCAATAAAACACAATCACCGAGCCGGGACACCGCTCAAGGCCGAGGGTCCGAAACACCGAACAAATCCGGCTACAGGAGGAAGTGATTCACTGTGATTAATAAAACTTCATTCAACCCGGGGACTCGAGGTAACGAATTTAACTTTCTCCTTCGGGGTGTACCACTTTCTTTAACTTATACAGGGATAAAAATAACTCATCATCATTATTACTATTATTATTATTATTATTAATCAGTTTATTCATGTAGGTTTGGAGGTCCGGCTGTAATCCAGAAATCTAACCTCAATATAAAAAATATAAAAATCCCGCTATGGATTGAGTTCCATGAAGATTTGTAAAAATCCGAACAGAGATCTGCGGAATTCTCTTCATCATAAACCCGTGCAATGTTTACAAAACGTCAATAAAACTGTTTACTTCGGACTGAACTTCGACCCACAGGCACGAACAGGTTCATTCACGACTGACTTTAACCTACAGAAGATTCACAGCTCAGTGTATTATGCTATAGTTTTATAAACGTCTGATTTAAATTAAATAAGCACGAATTTGAAGGTTAACTGTGACTTCATTGATGACGCATGAACGTTTAAAATAAAAATGTTTATCCACCCTGCCTACTGCACTTACTGCCAAACAGCAAGACATTCAACATTCACCCGACCGTCATCATCATCTTACATTTACATACGCTGGATAGTCAGGTCTCACTACCTGTGAACTCCGTATTTCAAAAACCAAACGACAAACAAACAAACAAACAAACAAACACCCACCGATCTGGTGCAGAGCTCAGGAGAAGACACTTCTTCTGGGTCCTTGTCGAAGATGATGTGGAAGGTTTCTTTGTCGATCTTGGTGCCAGATGAAGTTCCACGCTGGAACGCAGTGTTCTCACTGGGTTCTTCATCCTCATCGAGGAAGACGAGTTGATTGGCAGCTGAGACTTTCTCCTCTTTTGCTTTCTTGATCTGCTGAAACTGTTTCAGGGCGTCACTCATGAAGCGTTCCATCAGTGTATCAGCCAGAGTCGTGCAGGACTCGCTCTCCGCCACGACTGATCCATCTAGACGGTCCGGACTCATCTTCTCAAGAGGGACGTCCAAAGGTTTCTGATGGTCCTGTTTCGGTGTGGACACCTCGTCCCGATCCAGCAGGCCCAGCGTGTCTGGGGTTTTTCCTTCCTGAACTACGTCGACTTTTGAAACATCTGTAAGTTCCAGGACGATGCCTCCTTTTCCTCCGTCGAGTTCCTGGAGGAAGCCACCGTTTCCGGCATCAAGGTGAATCTTCGAATCTTCCGTAAGGCGAGAGGTCTTGGATCGGAGATCGGAGTGCTCCTCGGGTGGTTCTCTCGTCTCGGGAGGCTGATCGCGATCTGCGTTTTTGTTCTGAAGCGTGCCTTCCGACTGATCATCAAACGAGGAATCTTCCTCTTCTGAGGTTCTGGTGTGGCTTTCAAGTGTCTCGGGGAGATGAGAGATCTTCTCGGGAGGAGCAAATATCCCGTGTTTCTCTTTGCACTGGAAGTAAACGACTCCATCGTAAGTGCCGTCATTGCTTCCTTCGGAAACATCCAGCTCCACTCCAGCCCAGAAGCCATTAGCGAAGCTGGTCCGCCCCTTGAACCTTAGCGTGCCTGGCTGAATGTTGCTCACCAGAACTCGGTCGCCGATGACATAATCAGGCATCTCGTCCTTCTGGGACTCCGGAGGGCTGGGGACGTCCCTGACAGGTTCTTTTGTACGATTTGCCAGCACGATTGGCCGTTCCTGCTCGAAGGCAGCGCAGGAATTCCCTGATTGCACGCTGAGCTCCTCCTCGATCTCCTCCACACTGTCGCGGAAAGAGAATTTGTAGGATTCCTCTTCTCGGTTTTCCTCCCGACCCGCTGACTCGCCATGACGATCGTAGCCGTCGAGAGACGGTGACGCGGTGGGTTTGTGCTCAGACTCGTCCGTTCTCGAGGGGAAAATGACCGGAGTGGGAGAGATGTCTAGGGGTAAAGGAATCTCTGGACTTTTGGGTTCTACGGGACCTGGCTCGGTTATTTTTGAGGAACTGGATTTGAGATCTTCGGACTGGTCCACAAAGCTGTTTTCTTCTTTTACAGCAAGAGCAAGTTCCGGTTCATTCTTGTCCTCGTTGGAGTCTTGGGTTTTTAGCTTGAGCTCCGGATACGAGTGTCCTGACTGGGACAAGCTCGACCTCGAGGATTCCAGCTCCTCGATGACCTCTGACCTTGGGCTGGAGACGACACTCTGATCGGCTGAAGTGTCCGTTTCAGGTCTGGTGTGACGTTCGGCGTGCTGTCGTGCAGGTGCATCACGCTGCGGTTCAGACGCACTCAGATGATTGGGGCTTCCTGACACAGGGGTCGGGGTCACGGTCGGGGGATCTTCATCTGAAGGAGGGAAGCTCAAGTTCACGTCATACAATACAAAATGTGTGCGTGCGTGCGTGCGTGTGCGCGTGTGCATGTGCGTGCGTGTGTGAGCGCGTGTATGTTTTCGAGAGCGTGGCGTGATGTAAACACTAACCGGGACCATGTGACGCTCTTAGGTTGTGAGGTTTTGGTGTTGCTGTTTACGTACCACTCGGCGCTGGAGACTCGGTGTGTATCTGGTCTGATTCGTGACTCCTTCCTGTGAAGCTCTTCTCAGTTTCAGACCTGCGAGGAGGAAGAGGAGGATGAAGATGATCACTGTCTGTATGGAGAGGCGAGAGGAAGCCAGTGATAAAACGGTGTCTGACCTGTCCGGGGTGGAGCTTCTGGATGGGTGTGAGACAGACGCGGGGGTTTTGATCTGGGGTTTAGTCGATGTGGTTCGGTCTGCTTCCCTCAGCTTGGCTCTGGTTTTCTCAATGATCTCGTTGTAGGACTGCGGGAGGAACCAGCACAGCAGCAGGTTGGGCATCAATCACACACTTAAAGGAGTGTTTTGAACATTAAGCTGTGTGTGTGTGTGTGTGTGTGTGTGTGTGTGTGTGTGTGTGTTTCCCACCTCCAGTTGTTTGAGCAGACTGGCCTCCTGAGCTTTTAGTCGCTCTTTATGTCTCTGTTTCTGCTCCTTCTTCAGACGCTGGACTTCAGCTTTACGACGCCGAAGCTCCGCCCTCAGAGCTAGGACACGCCCCTCAATGTCGCTCTGATCTGACGCCGCCTCTACAGGGGACAATAGATAGGTATAAGTGAACAAACACAGCTTCCTCTGTTATGCTGGATGCTGGAGAGTGTGTGTGTGTGTGTGTGTGTGCGTGTGTGTGTGTGTGTGTGTCTGACCAGACGTAGGAGCAGATGAGGGGAGGTCCCACTTCCTGGAGCTGCTGTGTGATGTCACTTTACTGCTGGAGCTCGCATGAACCAGGGGAGACTGTAACACACGTTAATTACAATATCAAAAAACCCACTCTCTCTCTCTCTCTCTCTCTCTCTCTCTCTCTCTCTGACTTTACCCTCCCCATCTCTCTCTCTCTCTCTCATTACCCCCCGTCTCTCTCTTTCTCTCTCTCTCTCTCTCAGACTTCATCAAGTCTGTCCATCCAACGTTTAAGCATGTTTGTGCAGGTTTCATTACAGACGGTAAACAGTGCCCTGTGTGTGTGTGTGTCTGTCTCACCTCGTGGCTGTGTGTGTTCTCACACTCCTGCACAGTGTGTATGCTGGAGACGGACAGCGCTGAAGACGAGTCACCCTCACTACGCACTTCTGGACATGAACAAAATGTAATAAATAAAAACAATAATTAACTTATTGCATAAACACAGATACAGAAAATAATACACTACTCCTCCATCGGAGATGCAGCGCAGAGAGAAGACTGTTATTCTGCTGTCATGGTAACATAAATAAGAACAGGAAGTGCACTACTCTGACACACTACTAAGGAAGGTAGTGCACAAGGCAGGACTCATTAATACTGCGTTCTGTCTGACTGATGGGCGCTGGTGGCTTAGTTGTCAATCCCCACTGTCGGGCCCTTGAACGAGGCCCTTAAGCCTCAATTGCTCAGTTGTATAAAAATAACCAAGTGGCTCTGTATAAGAGCGTCTACCAAATGCCGTAAATATAAATGTAAATGACGTATCCGTCTGTTTGCCCGTTTCTCTCTACATCAGTCTCTGCATCCATCCATCCATCCACCTCACCATCTCTCTCTCTCTCTCTCTGTTTCTCACCTCGTCCAGTCCTCCAGCCCGTCTGTCTGTCTCTCTTCAGCTCGTCTGTGGGTGGGTCTGAAAGTCCCCGCCCTTTCCTTTGAGGCTCGGCCTCTGTACGCCTCAGCTCCGCCTCCACATGCTGACGCCAATGCACCAATCGCAGCTCCCGCTGAGTTAGAAATCTGAGAGACACAACAAGAGGCATCGCGAGGAATGTTAGTCTGAAGCAAAGCAAAAAGACCAAAACACACATCAAGCCCTGTATGATCCTCATCAGCACAAAGTGTAATGCACTGCATCCTCACCAATTCCATCTTCATTCACTTTACACCAATTTCTATCTATGGCACTCCTCTACTTATTCAACTCTCCACACAAAGCCACACACATGCGCACACACACACACCCTGCCCGTTATTGTTATTATCGTTATCATTGTTGTTGTTCTTGCCCTGTACACACAGCATGCTCCACGGCAGAGTGCTGTACTGTACCTGACCAACTGAGTGTAGATAACGAGGGAGTGAGGACGAAGTTTAGGGAGACACACACGCAGAGACGCCCAGTGCAGGGCACTAAACATGGATAAGAGACACTGCACAGGGGAGTGGCCACTAAAGACACACAACACAATACACACAAAGGCAAAAGCATACAAACAAAAAGAGAGGAAGGAGGAAAAGATGAATGGAAAAGAGAGAACGAGCAACATAACTTCCTGTAATGAGAAAATTTTCTGCTCAGACTAGAAACAAGGGCTAAAGTGTGCAAGTGGAACAGAGCATAGAGAGAGCATCCACACGCACACTAATTCTAAAGACCCTTTAACCCATTTTCCTCCATTTATTGACTCTGAATCAGTACCAAAGTGATTCTTTTTGTTACACATAAAAACAAAAATGTAAAGATAGCTGAGGTGTGTACACGGTTAAGTAGTGAAAAATCTTCTTGCAAACATTCATTTATTCCTCAAACACACAGAAAATGAAAAGATCCACTTCCTGCAATAGAATCGATTCAGAGTCATTTACATTTACAGCGTTTGGCAGTGGGATCACCTTAACCACCAAGCCACCACCACCCCAATTTTCTTATTCATTTTCACAGGAGAAGGAATGCTCAGTGTGTGTGTGTGTGTGTGTGTGTGTGTGTGTGAGAGAGAGAGAGACCTCTCATCTGTGTGGTATCTCATCTTCTTCAGTTTCTTCATGATGCTGCTGGTTTCACTTCCAGACACAGACAAAGGGGAGGGGGTACGAAACTCCACATCCAGGTCAGTGGGAGGAGCCAAATCTTCACTCTTTCCTGACACAGGTGACCTCTAAGCACAGAAGGGGTAAAAGGTCAAATCAACTCTACACATTCACATGGAGAGGAGAGAGTAATTCAGCAGTGCATTGTGGGATTCTTTAAAGGACAATGAATGCAAAGCTTGATAATTAACACAATAGGGAGGGAACAGGACGTGACCTGGGGAACACAACGCAGGCTCAAAATTTAATGGACCCTAAATCCTTCATCCTACAGTAATCTAGTGCTGTTCGCTTAAGTGGTTAAAGCAGTAGAACAGTCTCTAGAATGTGTGTGTGTGTGTGTGTGTGTG
>JBCNYG010000015.1:453624-465295 GCA_039654305.1 Porochilus rendahli | reverse complement strand
GGGGAACAATGAGTATATAAGGAAAAAGCTCATCTGAAATCACTTCTCTCTCTCTCTCTCTCTCTCTCTCTCTCTCTGTGTGTGTGTGTGTGTGTGTGTGTGTGTGTGTAGGAAATCATACTTTACAGAGGATGTCAGGCTGTGAGGATGATCCTAAGACAGGTTATGATCGGTACGGTTATGATGGAGAAGATTTCTTCAGTCTGGATCTGAAAACTGAATATTGGACATCAGCCACACCTCAAGCTGAGAACTTTATAAAGAAGTGGGATCCTAAACGAGATAAAGCTAAATACTGGAAGAACTTCGTGGGCAGTAACTGCATTGACTGGTTGAATAAGTTTGTGACTTATGGAAAGGAGGTTCTGGAGAGGAAAGGTAGGTGTCTATGTTGCTGTTGCTGTATATAAATACATGTTTATACATGTTTATACATGAAATCAGTGAAAATTTTTGTCACTTAATTCTCCCCAATGAATGATGTGCACTAAAATACTGAATTATAATATATAAATTAAGTATATGAGAAATTTAATTGACAAAATGAAAAATAAACACTAACATTTTTTTATTAATTAAAGTCATATCCGATGCACTCCTTGTCGTGTTAATATTTCATATGAAATATTCGGTTGATTTGGAGGATATAAAGTATTGACTAGAATGATTAAACAAACCTAATTTGGCATCACAAGGTGGCGGACAAGGTGGAGTGGATAGCACCTCCGGCTCACAGCAGGAAGGTCCTGGGTTCGAGTCCTGGGATCGTTCGTTTCAGTGGGAGTTTGTTCTCAGCCTGCTTGCGTGGGTTTCCTCAGGGTACTGCGGTTTCCTCACATAGTGCAAAGGCATGCACATTCGACTAACTGGCTGTTCCTAATTGTCTCTAGGTGTGCTTCTCAAAGCATGTTGTGATGATTTACATCATGGGACTTGCCTCTTGTCCCTGTAAGGAAACAAGTCCCCTAATGAGACTGTGTGAACATCAAATACCTTCAACACACACACACACATACACACACACACACACACACACACACACACATATACACACACACGTCAAGTCAGGCGTGCTATTACAGCCTTTTTGTAAATATTTTATATGTATGCTACATATAGAAAACATTACATATGTTATTAGAGCTGTATTTATATTATTAATGCATAAAATAACATGTTACTGAGGCATAAATACATGCAAGGTAATGTGTTATGGGACGTACTGCATATTGTCTCCCACCAACGTTAATGTCACAGTCTTCGAAAATGACCATACTGTTGGGTTTAATTGATTCTGTAATAGTGATCCAACATTAATTTAGCTTTAAGATTTAAATTTTATTCATAATGAGAAAATATTTCTTTTTTTTTGTCTGTCCTATGTGCATCTGGAAAGTGAGCCAGTGTCATTGATCATGTCCTGAATGAACTTGTGATACCTTAAATGAGTAGAGTTGAGTTGAGCTGGTAGGATGCAGTGGAAAAATCATACCATCCAGATATTTCACCTGCAATCAGAGCAACACTTACTTCAGATGAAAGATGACAGTAAAGAGCTATAAAGAAAATTAATTGTTCTTAAAGCAGGGCACCCATTCAACAACTGATGGCCATTCTACTGATGAAAAGCATCAGACTGTCATTTCACTTTAAAATTAACTGCTAATCCTTGAGATTCACAGTTTACCTGCTGTCAAATATGTAATATTACAGAGACATATCAAAAGTAAATACACTCCGCATCAATGAAAACTTAACACTAGTCATTTTCTTTCTGTGTGGTACAATATATATTTTTATATATATATTTGGCTATTACAGATATTTCACTGATGTGTTTTGCCAAAATTCAACAGGAACTACAAAATGGCACCCTTTTATTGACATTTAATAATGGCAGTGTGATAAATGGACAGGTATATGACAAGGTATTAATGGCCTGTTTTGGCGAGTTGTTAGTACTGGACTTAGAATCCGTAAAAAGTGAAAAAAGTGATGTGAAGTGATGCGCCCAAACATGTGCGCCATCATTACTGCTACCGCACAGCTGTACTGCACGTGTTTTCTGTTGGGGTCCGTGTGGATATTAATGTCATCTTGTTTCCGAGCAGGTTGGGTTTCATAATGCAAAATGAAGGTGCTGTTCCCATACCCATTTTCCTTGCCACTGTCGCCGCGGGCTTGCTCATTAGGGATGTGTAGAGGGTTGTAGAAAAAATTTTTTAGATTCCTCCCCAACTTAATTTACTATGTAAAGCTGCTTTGCGACAATGTCAATTGTAAAAAGTGCTATACAAATAAAATTTAATTGAATTGAATTGAAAAATTTAATTGAATTCACTTTCTGGAGTTATTGTCGAGTTTAGCCCCAATATTAAGAGCTAAAATTAGCATATAGCAGTCTTTTGCTAGGTGAGGGCTTTGTCGGCTCGCGTTTTGATGCATGTCTGTTTTTTATCAGGGATGTGTGCTGCAATATGGTGTTAGACATTTTGTTTCATTATATGTATTTTCCTTAAAATATGTTTTTTGTTTAATTTTATTGTAAATATATTTTTGTATATTATAATTTGGCATACACTTTTAAATGTGTATATGTGTATAGAAGGCTGTTCTAGCCTTAATGTTGTTATCATATTCTCCTGGGTGCGGTACTATGGCCATATAACTTGCATGCCTAGTGACAAGTTGCCTAGATTTCTACTTATGGAACTCGAGGCCTGGGCTGTCCCAGAACTAAACTTATGAAGATCTATGAGGAAGCCATGAAGGCGCTTCTTGGGTTTCCAGAACAGGTTACACTTCAAGCAGAGGACAGCTCTGGTTGGCACCAACTTCGGCAAACTGCCAAAATTATGCGTTTTGCTGTGAGCAGACAGAACTAAGTTTAATGTTTTACTTTTTTCAGGGAAAAGAATGGCATTCACAAGCACTGAAAAGGCATTTTGTGTGTTAGAATATGCTTGAACACAGTGAAACAAGAGTGTGTAACGTGCATTTTAGAGGAAATGAAAAAATATATATACCCACTGGAAAGCAGAATTGGACATGGCATAAAAAATTCAAAGAGGAAGACTGTTTGTGCAGGGCAAAGGTAATCTGGACGTCCACCAGTATAGGAAGATATCTTCAATCAGGTTTGGGAAACATTTGTGCGAAGCCCCACAAAGTCTGTTAAAGCATCTATAGAGACCCAGATTCCTTGTACAGCACTTGAATAAGGAAACACCCTATATAAGCTTCAACTGGTTCAAGCCTTAATCACAAACTACAGGGAAAAGCACAAGAAATTTTGTGTTGCTAAGCAACAGAAATTTGAAGATAAGAAGTTCGAAAATGTGTCGTTTTCTGCAATGTTTATTTGAAGAGCTCATTGCAAACGAACACAACCACTACATTTTTCAACAGTATGGTACTCTACCTCACTGGAAGCTGACTGTGTCATTGAGAATCATTGAGACACTGGTCAATGTTATGTAAGACATGCTACAGCGTGTCTGGCAGGAGTTGAACTACCGACTTGAAGTTTGTCGTGTCACAGGGAGTGCACATATTGAACGTTTGAGAAGCTTTGTGAAATTGGTTACATGTTGTTGGAATTTGGATAAATAAATATTTTATTTTTCAACATGAACTCCATTTAATTTCATTTGCATAGGATATGTATTCATATTTCAAATGATGCCAAATGTTTTGGGGCACACTGCTGAGTGTGTGCTGATTAGAGCAACTGGCACACGTTTAAATCTACAAATTCAGTGGAATTCTTTCTAAAAACACAGCTGCAAACAAATCTGAGGTTTTCAGAACACGTCATGAATGTGATTTAGTTTTTTTGGGGTTTTTTTCACCGTACACATTACTCAGCCATATCACAGTTTCCAGGCACCTGCCAGGACCGGCATACATAGCTGCAGACTCTGATTCTGACAATAAATTAGTGCCCATTAAAGAGGTATCCCAACAGTGAATCATTCGATGCAGTTTAAAACAAACCTGGTGTTACTGGTGTGTAGCGCTATCAACTGTCTGTAGGTGGCTCTTCCCAACTCAGGGCCCTAGACAAGTTTGCCTACCCTGAATATGGTCCCGAATACACATCGCTAGCAATCAGTCTGAAAGGCAATCAATCAATATAAGCTACTTAGGAACCAAGTCAAAGGTCTTTAGTACTGTGCAAAAATAAACAAAAGCTGAGACTTCTCTGTACAGATCCAGCAAACAAGGTTAATAAGTTCATGTAGCATTTTAAATATTTGTAATTAATTTTAGAAGCTGTTATCCAGACTGACTTACATTCACTGTTATTTTCATAGGGCCTTGCTCAAGGGCCCAACAATGGCAACACGGCGGTACTTAGGAACTCCCATCCACTCTCCCACGCATTTGCTGAACCACTTAATCCCATGACGGCAACACTGGGTGAAGGCAAGATACACCCTGAACAGCTTGAGTGCTTGTCCAGTAAAGAGAATTTAGAGGATTTATCAGATGAGTGTAACCTCCTCACAAGAGCTCAACAAACTTTATAACTGTTATTCAGCACGTGCCTTCCACAAAAATGTTCATACATGCATGAAAATACAAGACCAAGACACACAGAAAGGAGCCAAATAATTTAGTTGTCAATATATAAACAAGCATTTTGCCCAAAGTATGATGTACAAGCTAACAAAAGCAGTGTAAAACAATGTTCTAAATGCTGAAGCATTACCAAAAGGTTTGTATAAATAGAATAACTTACGATTCTATCTGTACTATGAGTGATTCTGATGCCCCTCTGACAAAGCATAACACAAAAATCTGCAAAATATGAGAAGTCACAAGTGGGGCTGTTTCACGGGAGAACCTTCAGCAGGAGTGAAGCTACAACAGATTTTCTGGAACTAACGGGCCTAAATATCAAATTAAAACAATTGAGGCACATAGTAGTGATAAAAAAAAAGAAAACTAATAATATGCTATGGGTACACTATAAAATCTGCATTACAAGGAATCAATGCTACAATGGACAAATGCGTCAGTGGGACAGAGGTGAAACTTGGACTTTTCTCAGAGTCTTTCACTCGTAGGTAGTTTGCATTTGTCTCTGATCAGACTGGAGGACTGTTTATTACTCAGAGTTGTGGGACAGGTTCAAGACAGCAGCTGATGTAAATAAGGGAGATCAGTGCAGGAAAAAAGCCCCTGCTGGGGGAGCAGTCAGCACAGTTATTCCTCAAAAGCACTGATGTGTAAAAATGTAAAACTAAAAAAAACAACAAAAAAAACCAAAAGTAGAGTTAGTAGAATGTTGAGCTTTACACACTGCAGAAAAAAACAACAGGAAAAAGCAACGAAATGCAGGCAGAGGTCAAAGGCCACATATGAAGATTTCAGTGTCAGTGTGGAACACGTAAACCATGCTGAAGATGAAGGTGGACATGATGCTGTTCCTCTGAGGTTTTAGCGGCTACACATCCAGTGGACCATTATTGATGCTCCTTTTTTAAAAAAAAACAACAAACAAAACAAAACAAAAAAAAGGTGGCCTTGCAGGAAAAATTACTTAAACAAGAACAGCCGCCACTGGCTCATGTCATATGGATTACGGGTGGGTTTGGGGAGGGTGAAGTTTCGGAGGGGGAGGGGTGTTTACCAAAAAAAAAAAAAGAAAAAAAAGAAAGAAAAGAAGACATGATCTTGCAGAAGACCAGAGGTGAAGCAGAGGCAGTTACATGGCCAGAAATTCCTGTACACGTTTCTCCCCATCTCTGTAATGGCCAATTAACAGCAATCCAAAAGCTCACACACTCATGGTCATAGAGGGGGAGTATTGCTGTAGAGGAAAACAAACACACACACACACACACACACGTGATTAAACATACTGTTGACATCTGTAAATTATCTACATTGAATAGTTTTATAATTTTCAACTATAAAACAAGAAACATGATAAAAACTACTAAAGCTTCCATGTAAGAATTCAGCCCTGCCCCCGTTTCCTATTGGCTGATGTCCAGGAAGTGAGAAATCACTGGCTTAAACATGACTTAATGTTTAGTGGAATACGATCACATGGATTATAGAGATGTCCTGTAAAGAGACTACTGCTTAAAGGTTCTAAAGTGGAATTTGAGTGTAAAGGCAGTGTATGATAAGGCTGAGGGAGACCCTCACATTTTCATTCTGGAAGGAGTGAAGGTAACTGCCTCCAGTGTCATCGTCTCTTGGGGTTCCCAGGTTGTTGCTCATGTTGTTCATGTTATTGGGTGAATTCTGTCCAGAAAGATTTAATTACATAACCATCATTTTCACTTACTTCACATATGGAAAATTAAACCATAAAAATATTGTTTCAGATTGCTTCTCTTATGTTTTGGTGTAGTATGTACTATAATACAAAAATAAACTAAAAAATATAGATTTATTGGCTTTTTATATCCCCGTGTTGTATATACTAAAATTATTATTCACCTCAGGCTCAGTGGATATCACTCAATTATATAGTTTCCTCAAAACTGCATCTCAGAGAATATTCAGAGACATCCACCTCGCATTCGGTGGATATCTGTTAATTATCTCAAGAGAGCAAACTAATCAGAATGTGCCATGCCCGTTAAGTACAGACTAAATTAAACTGTTTCCGTAGCTGGGATAATGTTAATATTGCACTATATTTACAAAGAAATATTTACCAGCTACAGATCCACATTTAAATGTGTTATATAGTTAATATTTGTGTAAAGAAAAAAAAAAATTCAAAATCACCTTGGGGAGTCCATCCAAGTCTCCAGAACCTATAACAGTGAACACTCAGATCAAGCAAACATATCAAATATTGAAAACATTTACTCTAAACAGCAACAAAACGATTTTACCTCCATTCATATGCATGGGGTCCATTCCTGCCATTGCCCCTAGAGGGCCCTCTGAACCTGGACCAATGGGAAACTACACAAAAGCAAGATACACATTAAGATGCTGGAATTATTAAGCATGCGAACGCACACATGCACGCACGCACCCACACACATCTCTATTCTTATGTTTGAAAACACTTTTCCCCCATATTTTATTCACGATTTAGGGTTCTGGAGTGTGAGTGTTTGTCCTTACATTGGTTCTTCCTCCACCACCAGAGTTCATCATGGTGTATAGGTTTTCACTCGAATTATTGGAGTCTGAAAGCAGGAGAAATATTAGCACACTGTTGCTGTTTCTACTTAATTATTGTTCAGAAGGGATTATTTAAGTTGACAAACACCTGCAGGGCTTGGGACAATTCCTGGGGTCCCTGGGGGTCCACCTCCCTGAGGACCCTACAGACCATAGCAAATTTCACATTAACATAAATTAAAACATAACACCCAAAATATCCTGTTCCTGAACAAATCAACCTAAAATAAAATATGCATCAGATATTTTAGGCATTATAAACTGAACATAAGTCTGTGTTACTCAGGTTAAATGTTTCTTTGTTTCTTTGTTTCTTTGTTAAATGTGTCCATGAGGATAAAAACACAAATCAACAAAAAAGGAATAAATAATTACAGTGAAGTTCTTTACTAGCATGCAGGGTTTGACCCTGAGTGATGTGTGTGATGAAAAACAGAGCAAAAGTGCTTTACTTACCCCATAAGCACCAGGAGAAGGTGAGGAGTATGGCATCTGAGAGCAACACACGCACACACACGCGCACACACACACACACACACACACACACAGAGAGAGAGTTACATGAACACCACTGACTCTGCACTCCTCTGTACTGGAAAGGAAAATATACAGGCGGATATTTTCTCATTGCTAACAAGAGCCAAGGAAGAAGGTTTCCAAAATGTTATGATGTTTTTGTCAAATGGAGCCAAACTCAAGTTAAAGCAGTCAAATTCAGCAAGAAGTATAACTTCTATTTGAATTCAATTATGAACTTCTAAAATATGAAGACTAAAGTCTTGTGTTCAGTGCCAGCTGATCTTATATTTTACTATCTAATTAGATCCATGCTGTGATATGAAGGAACCTGACTGCAAGAGGCTTCTCTGTTCTGTTGGAACTGAACTTGGGGTTTATTGTCCTGTGGTTTTTCTCCTGTGTATTTATCATATCATGTTGTGATATTAAGCAGCTAAATGAAGGAATGACCATAAAAACCCATTTCACTTGAAGTATTGGTTCTCTAAAACTCTCTTTACTTTATCACCATCGGGCTCACAGCTGATATTTACATCATATAATATCAGGAATTAAATATTCTTTAAAAACTAAACTGAGTATTAAAGTGAAACAGGAAGTGGACACACATTGTTAGCGTTGGGATTGGGCCAAGGTGGTCTGCCATTCCCCGGACCCCTGAAACACAAGGGAAAAGAGTACAAGGACCTCTGTAATTCAGTAACAGTGTTAAATCAGGATGAGACTGAAGAACAAACTCTGGTTTTCTTACATAGTAACTCCTGGCATTCCAGGCCCCATTGAGTTGTGTGGAGGTCTCATCCCACCTCCAAAATTCTGAAGGGAAAATGTGCAACAAATTGAAATTAAATATTGAGCAGAATTAAAATCAAAATACTTTATTGATCCTGGAGAAAACTCTGCATACACAATACTCATAATACCATGAACTTTGTACAACAATGGTCTCGTGTATAGTGTGTGATTCAGGACACAATTCAGGGAGTAGTGCAGGAATGGAGTTGGAAAAAAATACCAAGCTTCAGGAGGCTGTGGTAGTGTTACCTGGGGTCCAGGACCCATAGGTCCCATTCCTCTGGGAACATTCATCCTCTGCATCGGTCCTAAACAAACAAACAAAAAATTTTAATTCTTCACATCAGAAAAAGCTCCTGTGTGTGTGTGCTCACTCACCCTGAAGGCGGGGATCCATGTTAGGGAGCATAGGCTGAGCTGCAGGGACGCCACCTGGAGGCTGTGGGAGACAAAGTTCACTCACTCAGTTTGAAACTTAATAATAAGGAAATAAATCATGTCTCTAAAATAGAAACTGTTCCCCGCACTGATCCAGAGATTAAAACTGTGATATGATAAATGGTTGATCAACATAACAAAATGTCAATAACATTAGTGTAGTGGAGTTTGCATGTTCTTCACATACAGTTCAAATACATGCACATTAAGCTAACTGGCAACTCAATCATATACTCTAAATATAAAGACTTAGGCACTACCTAATAGTGGAGCTCTAAAAAAAAATGATAAAAAAAAATAAATAAATAAAATAAAAAAATTTAAAAAAAGTCAAGTTCAAGGTTAATTCATTTTGTTGACACCATTGATGACGTTCTGTCACGTAACCATCATGCTATGACTGCCCACTTCCCAATGGTTTTCCCAACATCACAAGGTAGTGAGATGCCATTCCCTGGATAGGTTCACTTATGTATGCACTTTATACATGCCAGAAACATCCTGCGCTTCCTAAATGCTAAAAGTTAAAAGCCTTTCTATTCAAATAAGCAATGCACTTAGTGGCAGTAATAGTTTATTTTACCAGCTAAAAAAAACAAGATGCCTACTGCACATAATTCTATTTACATTATTATTAAAAAGTGTATATTGTATTATGGAACAATGTTACTTGAAACATTGAAAGGTTTGGAGTGGAAAATAGAGTAGAAGTAGTTACTATCACTCACACATTCATTCTGGCATGCGAATTATCACCACAGGGCCCCCATGTGTATACGTACAGACAAACATATGGACACAATGTTCGCGACACACACACACAAAAAAAAAATCAGATCAGTGATCTACCAATTTCTCTTAAGAATGATGCTCTGACTGCGCGGTGCTCTGCTCTTTTCCCAGTGTGAATGTATAAACAAAAGATTTGCAACCCTCTCAGGTAAAAACACACACTGCAACAAACCATCAAAGTGGCCAAATGATGAACCAACGACCACAAAAAAACAATGATTGTGTGAGGCTTCAGAGGCTCACCTGGTTACCCATTCTGATTGGGGGTCTCGGTCCTCCACCAAAACGAGGAGACATGAATGGCTATGACAAGACAACAACAACACACATTAAAAGAACTGAGCTCTAAACAACACATGCACAAAGTTAAAATAATAACTGCAAGGTCCAAAATGTCCAGGGAAGCATCGCAGCACGCAATGGAAAAATGAGCCCTTTTGCGATCTCTCACCTTTATATCACTACTTCTACTGACATTTACCTTACTTCTGCAGATTATTCAAGACTGTAGTGCTTATTTTAACTGTCTTAAAGTTAATAAATTAGAATTAGATTAAATAAGCATGGTGGTTTTCTTACCCGATCCTATTAATCTTTCATGCACCAGCACGTCTCCAAACTATCTGAGCTACCCACCCACCAAGAGGATAGTGCTAGAAAATTTGTCTCAGAACTGAATTGTCCTGACTTGGACAACTGCTGCAAAGAGGGTCAGAGCTAATATTGAAATAAAAGCTTCACATTCTTTTGTCGCTCACAGACATGCAATATTTAAAAAATAAATTCTACATTTATTTAACTGGATTCTCTTTACCTACATTTAGGAGTTCGGTGAAAAGCTAATGTTTTAGGTCCTATTTATACAGAAATGTATAAATTCTTAAGGGTTCACAAACTTTCAAGCACCACTCTGTACTCTCTCACCCAAAAACATGGCTAGACCCATGTTAATGTGGTCAGCAATAAGTTTGCATGACTTTCTGTGTTATCTGGTGTCACCGAACTTGTACTTCAAGGAAGTGTTCTTGTTTAGTCAGTGGGTTTTCTTCTTGAAGAGAAATAAATTTTGGAATTCCACTGAAAATACAGTAAATAATATTACAGCTGTTTTTTTTACTGAAAATAAATGCAAACGTGTTCAGAGCTCCACTTTTAGGCAGTGTGCCTCAGTATTTTCTATTACTCTGAGTTTAGATAGAAAAGCAGGATGAATTTACGAACTGAAACATCCTGCTGTTCTGAGCAGATGGTAGCTGATGAGCGTAAACTGGATTTATTTTAGCACTGGAGGATATACCAGACTGGAATGTAAAATAAACAAGAAGAGAAAATATTCTCAAATCTCCACCAGCTTTGTGTTTAATCACTGTTAGTACAGACTGGATTACTGACACCGGATAACACAGACAGCCATGTTAACTTGTTAATGACACACCTTCATGAGTCTAGCTGTGCTTTCTAAAGAGGGAATATGTTAGAATATGAACTATGAATGAGTAACTAGTAAATTGAAATGGCAAGCTCAGCAATGGCTTTACAAAAAATTATGAACATTTTGGACCCTGTAACCAGAAAAGAACATCATCTGAAAGCAAAATCATGCTCAATGTGTCAATGGTCAACCACTGATTTTAACATGATTAACTGATTTTGACTTTTTCCTTCAAAAAACAGAGAGAGTGAGAGGGTCCTAGGAAGAGATAGCAAACAAAACGAGTATGCAAGAGAGTGTAAGAGGGAGAAGAAAGTGTGCAGGGCGGAGCTACCTGGCCATGAGGTCCCATCATGCTGTTAGGAGGTTGAGCGTGGGGAGAGGACTGTGAGCCGGGGGGGCCCTGAGAGAGAGAGAGAGAGAGAGAGAGAGAGAGAGAGAGAGAGAGAGAGAGAGAGAGAGAGAGAGAGGGATAAAGAAAAAGAAAGAGAAAAAAAAACAGAGATAGACAGACAGAGAGAGAGAGAGAAAAAG
>JBCNYG010000015.1:435378-453524 GCA_039654305.1 Porochilus rendahli | reverse complement strand
CACACACACACATATATATATACACACATATATATGTATATATGTTTATTTATTGGAATATCTACGTAGTTGTACAGAGGCCCATTTTCAAGAACTACTTTTTCGCAATCCCAGTGGAAACGCTTAAGTGATGTAAACCAGCTGACAGCCGAGTATAGCAATGTCATTTCGGAGAAACACACAACATTAATAATTAAAATAATTTGTAGTATACATAGTTTAACTTACACAGCACCTCTCTCACACACAAAGTTGCTGAAGTGATGTTAACAATGCTGACACATCGCTGTACAGAGCACTGAGCTGTTTAAACACCATGTTGATATGTCCTCCTGGACCCAACAGTGGCAGCTACAAAGACCTACAAGGTATTCACATTAATGCTACACTCTGCTGCCAAGGCGTTGATTCCCCGGGGCAGATGTGATACGTATATCCCTTGTTTGCTGACCAACTAACGCATATCCTTGGATAAAAGAGACAGGCATGGTGGGAGGAGAACGTCACCTCTATCGACTTTACCTACTCAAGCTGAAAGGCATGGACTACAATCAATCGCCTCTCAGTGCAAAGCAGTAAACCCAAGCCATGCCTTGCAACTACCAATTCCTTCATGTCAGTAACGAAGCCAATAACGAAGCCTCACGTTTGGCCCCCATTTTAAGATCATAGCCAACAAAGCCACCAAACATGCCAACATCATCAAAAAGCGCTGCGGCCTAATGCGGGGTGCCAACTTCACAACACTACGTAAATCAGTCCTTGCCTTAGTGTATACTGCTGCTGAATACACAGCAGCAGCTTGGTCCCATAGTGTTCACACCAAAGCAGTTGATGTTATTCTCAATGAAGCAATGCGCCTCATCTCTGGGACCCTTAAACCAACACAGACAGTGATGCTCCCAATTGTCTCTGGAATCCCTCCTGCAAAAATCTGTCATGACTTCCAGGTCCTCAAACTTGCAGAGAAGACACTCATATCAGATGGGGACTGTCTCATCCCTTCAGCTCAGAACACTCCCCAAAGGCTACCAAGACCGCATTTTGCCACCACAGCTTTAGAGCGGATAGGAACAGGACCAGCCTCAGATACCTGGATGGAGGAGAAATAGCAAGAGGAGTGGAGCCACTCAAATACCATGCTGCACTCCTTCATTGCCTCGGCATTAGTAACTCCCTGTGGCTAACACCTTCCGTGCAGGGCATGGGTCCGACTTAACTGCCACCGTACTGGATAGGGGAGGACCCAGTGTTTCCTAAAGACCATTGGGAGAAGTGAAACCGATACCTGCCAGTGCGAGTCCAGCCAAACAACCACCCACATCCTCAACGAGTGCCCAGCCTATGGTTCACCACACGGGCCTGATAGCCTAGCGAGGCTGGACCCAGACACCATAAATTGGCTTTGTAATGCAGCCATCCAAGTATGAATCTGGGAATTATACGAACGACGACAAATGGTCAAATTAAAACAAATACAACTAGGCCTGTGCAGTAAAATGCTAGTGTTATTTGCACTTGATCAATAAAATGCTTTTTGGTAGACTATCTGAGAGAAGACAAGAAGTCCTTACACCAAGCCTCTGAGCAAAATATAAATACCGGTGACTTGCCCTGGAGCCAGGCCTGGAGGATGGGGTTGTTGACAAGTGTCTGGTGATTGGACCTGTACTCACATGGGTCTGCCCCTACCTCCTGCAAGCCCACCACCTGCAGAGGGAGCCGTAGCAGTCCAGTGCAATGGTGCACTTAAGGTGAAGGCCTTGGTCCAGTCCCCAGGAACGAGACTGATCTTGTGCAGAAGGTGGCGATATACCAGCTAGACCTAATTGGGCTCACCTCAATGTGCAGCAAGGGGTCTGTAGAGGGACTAGACCAAGAGTGTCAAACTAATTTACACTGAGGGCCACATCAATAAATTTAAAAGGTAATCGAGGGCCAAATAATCACAGAACATATACTCACAAAGGGCTTAAGAGGGACAAGCTAGCATGCTTCTTGAGTCATAAATGGTTAATTGTTTAGTTGAAACCCAGAGGAAGGATGATGAATTAGGTTTCATGGTAATGGTCAATGTAAAACAGGGATCTCAAACTCACAGCCCGCGGACCAATAGGTGGAAAGGGGTACTAGTAATATTGTTCTGCAAAATGCCAGTGACAGTACATATCTCTAGTTCAGAGAGTGCCTTTTTTCACCCAATGTCATCACTGATTGCAGACGAAACACTGAGCATGTGAGGTGAGGACGCTGGCGTTGTTGGTTCACCCTTCTCCACCCATGGTTTTATGCATTTTTATAGCTGATAGCTATTTGCGCTTTTACTATTATTTTATTTTTGTGCTTCTTTTTGTGATATTTGTGCTTGTGTTACTTTTAAGAGCCTTGTGCTGTAGTCTTTTTGACTTCGGTTCCTGGCCTGATAACACCAATGGTGATGCTAGGTAGCTAGTCATCTACCTGCTAGATGACTTCCAACTGTCAACTTTGTCCCACTGGAAAAAGGGCTCCTTGGATCCGACCAACACATCATCCAGACAGATAATGTGTCGCCCGCACCACCGTTTCTGGTAGGTGCCAATGCTGCCTGGGTAGCATCCCTCTCTGGTTAGAATGGCTTTCAGCTATACCAGTTCACAACTCCGCTGAATGAATCACATAACCACTTCTGAAATTACCATCTCCATTATTAAAGAACTTGGTCTTCTTCGCCGCCCATGCTACATTTACAGAGGCTCTGGTCGAAAGTTCAGCTTCCACAATCAGTCCAGCTCCTCTGCTACCAGCATTCCATCTCTCTGGTCATCCGTCACACGTCTGACACGTCATCAGAGCACTGTTGCTCCAGCAACCATCAACAGTGGAAGTATCGCAAGATCTCTGCGCTCCACTATAGGAAATATCGCGAGATCCCCGCACTTTTGGGTGGATACATTTTGTGGAGTGGATTCCAGACCGCGTAGAGTGGATCTAACTGTTCTATGGCCTGTACAGAGATTTACCCCACAGTCATTGGATAATTTTGAACTTTTAATACTCAATATGTCAGCAATAAGTCCACACTAATTGAAGAACACTACAGAGAGAAGGGTCTTGACTTCATGTGTTTGACAGAGGCCTGCCACAAGCCAGAGGTATCCACTGCCCTCAACGGCTACAGTTACAGGAGGCAGCTCAAAGTACCAGCCGTGGTGATGGCTTAGCTGTCATCCACTGAGGGGCTCTGGGGTTGTCCCCCATCTCCTTGCCTGCAACATCTTCCTGCGAGTGCCTTGCATTTAAATGTTTGCCCCCTTTTCCTATGACTGGTCTCCTTATCTATCGACCCCCAAAACCCAACTCTGCTTTCATCCCAGAAACTTCTGATCACCTCACAACACTCTGTACTACCTCTGCAAATATCATAATCTTGGGAGATTTAAATATTCATGTTGACACCCCTCTTGTTATCTCTCTGCTGATTTCCTTCAGCTGCTTGAATCCCTCAATTTAAAGAAACATGCTGATGTCCCCACACAATCCAGGGGACACACTCAATTTGGTAATTTCTAATCTTGCCCCCATCAGCAATCTACAAGTTTATGATCTTGGTGTTTCAGATCACAGGGTAATGGCTTTTCCTTCCCCTCATATCAAATCAAAATGATAGATCCATTTTAGAAATCTGAACAACATAAACTCAGATGCGCTGCCTCTGGACCTCTCACACCTCTCCACCACGGCTGTCCTGTTCCCCCATACTGCTGACCCAACACCTGTAATTGACCAGACTTTTTCCTCATTCTCTGTTGCCACACAGGATAAGGTGAAGGACATCATCAGGAAAATAATGCCATCTACCTGCGCCCTCGACCCATTCCCCTTGCTGAAGGCAAACATCTCTGCCATTTCCCCACTATTCACAA
This sequence comes from Porochilus rendahli, assembly GCA_039654305.1. Taxonomy (NCBI): domain Eukaryota; kingdom Metazoa; phylum Chordata; class Actinopteri; order Siluriformes; family Plotosidae; genus Porochilus; species Porochilus rendahli. The sequence continues at coordinate 449,619 of JBCNYG010000015.1, read as the reverse complement.
ACCACTCCCTCTTGGCTGGCCATATCCCGTCTGCATTAAAAACTGCGGTCATCAGAACTCTACTGAAAAAAACAACCCTGGATGCAGAAGTTCTCTCCAATTACAGGCCCATCTCTAATCTTCCATTCCTGTCAAATGTTCTGGAGAAAATGGTTGCAACACAACTTCTCATTCACCTCAAACACGATAACCTGTTTGAAAAGCTTCAGTCCGGCTTCTGTCCTGGTCACAGCATTGAAACACCAATGACCTTTTGATGGCAGCAGATAATGGCTCCCCGTCCCTACTCATCTTCCTGGACTCAACAGCTGCATTTGATACAGTTGATCACAACATCCTCCTTCACCGTCTGCAAAACACTATTGGTCTCTCAGAAAAGGTCTTTAACTGGTTCATATCATACCTCACAATCAGAACTGAGCATGTCGCCCTGGGAAATTCAAAATCTTATACTCATAATGTCACCTGTGGTGTTCCTCAGGGCTCTGTGCTAGGCCCCACCCTTTTCACCATTTACATGCTTCCCCTCTGCAATATCATCCACAGCCATGGGATATTCTTCCACTGTTATGCTAATGACTTACAACTCTGTCTCCAAATAACCCTCATTTCCTCTGCTCCCCTGCCAACATCCACACTGACTACCTGCCTGGAGGAGATAGAGGCATGGATGAAGCTAAATTTCCTCCAGCTAAACAGTTCAAAAACAGAAGCCATTCTTTTTGACTTTACACAACAGCTCTGCTCCTCCACCATCACCAGTAATCACCTTCTCTGGCCAAAACATCCCCCTTTCCACATCTGCCTCAAATTTGAGTGTTAAAATGGACCCTCAAATGACTTCTGACACCCACATCAAACATCTCTGTAAGACCTCATTCTTTCACCTCAAGAACATTGCTAAACTTCGTCCAACACTCACCCTGGCAGATGCAGAGAGGCTCGTCCGTGCCTTTGTCTCCACTAGGCTGGATTACTGTAATGCACTTCTCATTGGGATCCCTGGCAAGAGCATTCAGAGGCTGCAATATATCCAGAACAGCGCTGCCAGGATCCTGATGAGGGTGCACAGGTAAGATCATATCACCCCTATCCTGAAGACTGTTTACTGGCTCCCTATCCCACTCATTCCAGACTACAAGCTCTCCTTCCTCACTAACCAGTGCATTCATGGACATGCCCCTCCTTACCTACAGGAACTCCTCACCCCGCAAACCTCCTCATGCACCCTACCTTCTACAACTACAAACACACTTCAAGTTCCCAAAACCAAGCTTCTTAGCATGGGTTGATTGTGCCTTTTTAGCTACTTCCCCAAGACTGTGGAACACCCTACCAGACGACCTGAGAAGTCCACCGTCTTTAGAAGTTTTTAAGCAAAACCTTAAAACCTTACTTTTAAGAAAAGCCTTCTGCTAACTTGTATTTTATTGACTTTTATTTTCCTGTTTTTCTGTAAACACTTTGAGATTCCTTGCAATATAAAGTGCTACATATGTAAAATTTATTATTACTTTAATTACTGGTCAGAAAGCTTATTTTAAGCCAATTTAACATGTTGAAACAGCAGGAGGTCCATGGGTGAAACATCAATCTAATTGGCTGTTCATCTTAGCAAATCAGAGCATGAGGAAAAATTAATTTGACATGATTTGACAATAAAGAGACCACATCATTACCAACTTATTAGCCGCATCTTTGATTAAAAGCAACAATCCTAAACTGTGATGAGCGAGAATGAGGCATGTGAAAATGAATCATAAACTCCACTTTGTTTACAGTAATAATTTCCACGGGTCATAGACGGGGACAAACACAAAACCACTGCAACAGAAATGTTCTCACTTTAAAGCAGAGTTAGGGTTAGCATTAGTAAACAAATTAAAAATAGAGTGTGAGGTGAAGATGTAGTACCTGGAAGAATCCAGGAGGCATCGGACCACCCGGCATACCGTCTCCAGGGGGCATGTTCCCCATCACAGGGCTTGGAGCTGCAGCAGCACTCTGCAAACACACACATCTTGTAATGTTAAGTCTGCCCCCCCTCGTCTGCTTTTACATGCCTCCCTGGCAGCCATCAATCACTTTGTGCTCCACCCAGCATTTCCCCCAGAGGGGCCTCTCCCAGGGGAAAAAGCCTGAAGGTAACACCAATTTATAAAGAGACTACAACCACCACAGCCCCCCTTTATCCAACACCCCATACCCCCACCCACTCCTTTCCTCCCCCAGTGCACAGTTGAGCCTACACATGAGATGCAGACAGGAACAAAAGCTGAGCTATCCGTGACACAGAGCCAATTCTGATCCTCTAAATAAAATCAACAATGCAACCCCACAAGCACCCCATCTACACTCCCTGGCCCCTCTTCACCCCCAAATCCCACTAGAGACAACAACGAATATCATAGTGTGATTTGGTCATGCCACCACATGTCTATGCGCACTTTACAAACATTATGCTTTGTGATTTCACTCACGCACACCTTTTAAAAAAATCTCATCCTCAGTAAATTGTGCACTTCATAAAGTTATCAAGTGAAACAGATCAATGATCACATTATGACTCCATCAAGCAGCAGCTCTACAGTCTACAATCCCTCTGAATCTCAACAATAAAAATTAATATTATCTTTCACATTTTTTATAACATAGTTAATACTTATTTGGTTTCTGAATCTGATCTGAATATCTTTATCAGAAATGTTTAAACAGAGGATGTAAATAATCTAATATCTGCCCAATCACAAAGCTCATACTATGGATCATGCATCAAAACAATGTTTTTCATGCAGCCAAACAATCTTTTTTTACCAAAAAATGGTGAAAGAAGTAGGAATAAAATGAATTGCTCTTCATGAGAAATTAAGCTCAATTTAAAATGATTGTTAGCACACCAGCTACATTCTGACAAGCTATTAGAGTCGTTTCCATGTGTTAACCAGTTCAGAGGTGTGGAATCATTTCCTGACAGTTGAACCATGAGCAGAACCATGTCAAACCATGTGCAGATGCTGAATGCACTGCAGGAAATAAAACACTCATACTTACATAGTCATGAAAAGCCTTGGCTTCACTCGAATGTTCACATGAGTCTCTCCGCTCCGGTGCGGCACAATACAGGTCCCAAAACACACTGAGAGGTAAACATGCACGTCAAAGTCCAACACCATATCAACACAAGCAGTGTACTGAATGTCACACACGTGCATGCACTCACCACCACCAGGAATGCAGGAACCCAGGCGGATCCCCCAGAGTGATGTTTTTTTCCCATCGAATCTGAACATTAAAACACAAAGTAAGAGGTAAAAATGTCATACACACACAATTAATCTACAGTAGGACTACTAATGTTATTCATCATCCAGGATCGTAATGTACCAACATGACACTTCATCTTCAACATCATCATCACCACCACACACACACACACACCTCACCTCTGACAGGAAAGTCTGAGCAGACTTCTGTGCACCAATGTGGAGCAAATACTCGTAAACATACAGAGCCAGCCTGCAACACATACACCCTGATTAGCATAATAAACAGAGAACACGTATTACAAAGTGGGGCTATCGGCTAATTAGCAGGTATGCTTTGGTTATATTATACATATATTCATATGTAAAACACACATACACACACCTGTGTGTGTGTGTGTGTGTGTGTATATGTGTGTGTGTGTGTCTAATCTAATCCATAACATATATGTTTACAAAAGGTTTTTGTAAAGGAGCAATTTGACTAGACAGCTTAAACACAAACAAACAATTATATACAAATAAAAACACTATTCATTCAAACTCGTGCAACTAATTATTATACATTACACGCCCCCCCCCATATATATATATATATATACACACACACTTAGATATTGTAATTTGTTACATAAAATAAAATAAAACAAATGTCACATCTCGCGCAGCCTATATATGAATGCAATACATTTAGAACACACACACACACACACACACACACACACGGCTACATTGTAGCTCTATCACCGAAACACTGCCTCGATTTCCACCCGCGAGCGATTAGCTCATGTAGAATTCCCCTGAGTTGTGTGTGCAGGGACGCGGAAACTGAGACGGTGTGAAATAAAAGGTAAAATGGCGATAAAGCGCAGAATGGCGTCGGTGCTGTGGGTGATTCCGGCTCCGCTCAGCGCTTCATGTGTGTAGCTCTAACAATAGGCTACAGGCACAGAGACAAAACCCCACGGCTGCTCGCAGGCGCCTCGGCTAAATATGAGGGGAAAAGCCTTACTTTTCCCGAGCCTGGCCATCGGATGGCACGACGGAGCCTTTTCCTTTAGGAAACATGATTTTCTGCGGCTTTTCCTGCACGGGAGACTCGCCCGCGTCGCCCTGTTTTACCTCCTTATTTCCAACTACTCATCTGTCAGGATCCCGAACTCTGCCCTCACAACCACACATGCTAACAGGAGCAACCGCACACACACTCACACCACCAAGCTGACTAGTCCTCGACTTCCGATTGGCTCTCTTACTGACCAATCGGAGAGCGAGACTTTCTCACTGTCACGGTCAACGCTCATGTTCCCGACTCCTGATAAAAATATGAAAGTAAATAAGTTTGGAAAAACATTTCAGAAGGCGTAGAAATAAAATTATTTCTATTTGAATGTGTTTTCTTTTGGAATTATATTTATTTTATCAGCATGTAAGCACAGTGTCCTGGATTTCTAATTATCTGTCAGATGGATCTCAGCTTGTGCGGCTGGGCTCCTTCCAGTCTGACAAGGTGGTCACTAACACAGGAGTACCTCAGAGTACTGTCCTCTCTCCATATCTGTTTGCTCTGTTTACCAAAGGTTTTCATCATCACCATCTTCTTCTTGTTGTTCTTCTTGTTCTTCTTCTTCTTCTTCTTCTTCTTCTTCCGCTTGTTCCGGGGCAACAGAGAACATGTTCATCGCGGGGGCAGCAGCCTAAGCAGTGATTTCCAGATGTCCCTTTCCAAAGGTTTCAGTACTTCACTAAATCATGGGTGAATTAGATATGGACAGGAGTCTGAGTACAGGGGATTAGGGTTAGGGTACATTGGAAATATTTATATGCCATAGCAGCACAAATGTTAGGAACCAGGAAAAATCAAACATTAATAGAAATGATGAAAAAAATATTTTTCTTTACATTTTTTAATTACATTTAAAACAAATTAAAAAGGAATAGAATCATATAATCAATTCAGTTTTATCTAAAAAATTATTTTTACAATAGACATTGTAGAAAAGTAGCTTTGTATAGTAAACAAAATTGATAAAGAAGTAAAATGTAAGATTTTAAACATTTCTCTATTAAAGAAATTCATCCCAAATGAGCAAGCCTGTAGTGATGATGGATTCAGTGGATTATTTTTTCATGAAAAAGAAAGAAGGTGGCCTACATCCTTGTATAAACTATAGAGGAGTAAACCAAATTACTGGCAAGTACCCATATCGACTGTCATTGGACCATTCAGTTTTTTCCAACTATGTGAAGCCAAATACTGTATATAATTGGACCCACGCAGTGATAACAATCGTGTGCACATCCGCAAAAGTGATCCATGGAAAATGGCATTCAGCACCACCAGGGGGCGAAATAAGTATATAGTTTTGCTGTACAGGCTCTCTGGTGCCCCCTCTGTCTTCCAGTTTGTTAACAATGTGCTGTGGGACATGCTGGGAAACTACAGCATTGCATACTTCAACAATATATCGATGTATTTCCCTCAGTGAACACACATGTTAGAAAAGTGCTTCAACACCTACTGAACAATGAAGTTAAACATAGGAAATGTAAGTGAGATAAGAGAAATGTGACTTCTACACTACCAAGGTTGCATTCCTGGGCTACATCATAGGGTCAGAGGGGATCTACATGGACCAAAGCAAGGTAAAGGTCATCACCTACAGCTAGCTATGCATCCCTAAGTCGAGACCACGGTCATAGCTGTTGTGCTTGCTGGGAGTTATAGGTGGCAATCCTGGAAGTCTTCAATCAAGCTGCAGACCGAAGCAGATACAAAGGGAGGCATGACAGCTGACCGATACTTTAAGAAAATTTCAGCATTAGTTACCCCTCCCATTCTCAAGCACCCTGATTCTGCCATTCATTGTATATGTGGATGCATGTGACAGAGGAGTGGAGGCCATTCTCTTTCACTTATTCACTGAAATTATTCCAGGCTAAGAGTGTAAGAATTACATTGTACATTGTGAACGACAAAGTGCTTCTGGCTATGAAGCTTTAACTTAAGACTACCAGCCTGACTAACACAAAACTAAAGCAGATTCCTTATCCAGACAACTTAACCTTTTTTTTTTTGATCAGGGCTTTGATCAAGTCATTGCCAACACACTTTGTATTTGCAGCATTTGGCAGCCGTATCCAGAGTAACTTACATTCATAATTTTTATACAACTGAGCAACTAGACAACATGCATGTAACACCACACCTCAGAGGTCATCACACACATCACAATCAGGAAACTGCATGAAAGGTGTCTTCATGCTCCAAATGTGCTCACTCTTAAGTACCACATGCCCGGCAGTGAAATAGTGCCACTTCATATACCACAGTGTCCATGTTCTCACCTTGCTCTTGACTTCATTACAGATTTCCCAGGGTTACAGCACGTTACTATTAATTTGTGATGTTTTCCTGCATCCCAGTCAACCCACAGCCTTTTAGACAACTCCTTGCGACACTGTGAGTCCTCGAGGAGTCCATTTCACTTCACAGGTATGAAAGGTGTATGTAGAGCGTGGGAATATGTCAGCCTAACATCAGGATATCATCCTGAAGTGTGTGTCCACTTTGGATGGGTTAAATGCAGAGGCAATAAAAAATTTGGGATTAAAAAAAACACCAAAAAAGGTAATGGGCAAGTTAAGACTTCCATATATGCTCAGAATTCCTTCCATCATTCCACTACAGTACTCATTCCATTCCATTGTGTCCTTTGGTTCCAGCTGGCCCAGATACCCTGAAATGCAAACTACACAGACTCTCTGGCGTAGATCACTGGTTTTAGAGGAGGGAGCGAGTGTAGGAACAAGCCCATCAGAACAAAGAGGAAGCCACACATCACACTACCAATGGAAAAAGCCACAGAAAAGACACACCTGAGTATCAACCTGGGGACAGGTGTCTCTGCACACCCATGATATATGGATGCTATAAGCTCAATCCTTGATACATCGGACCCTGCAAGATAGTTAAAAGCTCAAAAATCTCAACAATGCCTGCTCGCAATTTTAGTCTCCCTCATTGTATGTTTCACAGCTCCAATTTCTCATTTTTGGACCCTTGGCGCATCACTCAAGCACCAGCACTCCTACTAGGCTCATGATATTGACAGGCATCCTCTGTACACTTTAATAACATTACTAGCGTCTACGCAAAGGAGTAGGTACAATAGTACATTGTGAGGGGTATTGGCCAAAGAAACAGAGGTTGACTATACATTCTCAAGCCCTTACTAATTAAACAATTCCATCAAATAATTCCAATGATTGTGTGTGTGTTGCCTTGTGACGGCCTTGTGACCTATTCAGTGTGTACCCTAATAAAGGATAAATAACCCTTATACATGACCCCAATAAAGGATAAAGAGGTTTGGAAAATGCAATGAGACGAAAGAATAAATTAAATCAACATTAACTTGTTAATTACAAATAAGAACTGTTCACACATTCATACACTGCTACACACTAGTTGTGATATGTGAAACTTGAGTTATGTAAAAGCAGTTCTCTGTGTGTGTCCACCAAAATCACTGATGTATAACAAAATGGAGGTCAAGAGGAACTATGATACTATATGACAATAATCTCTCTCTTTCTCTCTCTCTCTGTATCTCTCTCACTCTCTACTTTCTCTTTGTCTTTTTCACTTTCACTCTCCCTCTGTCTCTCTCTCATTTTGAATATGTGCATGTGTGCTCGTACATGTGTGTATGTGTGTTATGGGTGTTGCAGTATTTAAATATAAAGACAAAGCATCTGTTTTCCTGGGGTTTCGATCTGAAGAGTACTCAGTTGGTATATTCTTTATTCACATTTCCACTCTCATCTTTTCAGTGATAATGTCATGTTTATTTGATGTTCCGATGTAAAGTGAAAATATATTTCTATAATTATATGCTTTCATTACTCTTTCACTGTGAGAGACCTCGAAGAGGAAAATATTATCCTAGCACACTCACAGGTGTCACTTTAATGTGTGTTTGTGTGTGTGTGTTAGAGTAAAATCCTGATGAAAGCCGTGTTCACACAGGAAATGACAAGTGACATGTTCAAGACAACATGTGGCATCATCTGGTGACAGAGGTCGCTTCACCTCTCAGCCCTCTTTGCCTAGGTAACTCCCTCGCATGTTTCCTGCTTCAAAATCTTTTCAAACGAAATTCATTTATTTATCTCCAAAGTCACTTAATCCTAATTAGGGTCACAGGGAGGCCAACGATACAAGCCCAGTATCATCACAGGGAGAATCAGAGACTTGTTCTGCAGCTCCGTTTAGACGAAGCACAATTTCAGCAGTACTTTATTCTGAACTGTTTTTATCTCCTGATTTATTTATTTTATATGCATATTTATTATATAAAAATATAAACTCAATAAATAAAGGGTTTCAAAAACATCAACCCAGGCATCACATACCTGATTGTTACCCTTATAAAATATCATTGGGAGAAGGCAAAGTAAATCCTGAACAACTCCTCATCCTTCACAGGGCAACACACAAAGCCATTCACACTTATTCCCAGGGGCAAAGGGGAACAGCCAATTAGCCTGATGTGCATGTCGTGTAGTGCACTGTGGGATAAAACCCAGAAACCAACGCAGGCATGGAGATAACATGCAAACTCTACACTGAAATACACCAGGACCTTATTGCCATGATCACTACACCGCCATAACACCCAGCGATCCAAATTATAACTGATAATTCTGGGAGATTATTAATGAAACTCTGTGCAGTAGTTGATGTAATAAAGGTATTCTAATGATGCAATCTGTACTGTATCTGCTCATCTTTAGCTGCCACATAGTCACAGTGTTTGGCCAGTTCGTAAAAATGCCATACAAAGACTTCTACACTCCCCCTGTAACCTTGATGTAACCTGTTAAAAAATTACCTATTTTATGTTTTATGTATGAAACTGATGAAGATATTTTTGGTTTCTTCAGCCAGATACTGGCACTTCAATGTAAAACCAAATACTGTAGTTTCAGGTACAATTTACTGTAATCTTCAAAATAGGTTGTTCGCATCTAAATGTGCAGGAAGTTTTCTGATGAAATGTTATATTTTCTTTTCATATAGGTAAATAGACCATGACGGCTGATAATGTTAGAAGTAGTGAGTGCAGTAAGGATCCTTGAAAGCTTGAAGAGCTGGACATCCATGCTGTCTTTTCTACAGGGACAAAGTAAAAAACTCTGCCTTCACAAAAAAGTCACTGTATACATCAAATATTTATCAGTGTCTCTGCCAAGAACTAGTACTTTAGTATTAAGAATTCTGTCACAGCAATGGGACAGAAAACTATTAACTCCTGAAAGGTTTAAGAAAAATGTAAAAATTCTGCCAGGAAAAGTACTAGTGGATCTACTATTACAATGGAAAACTTCCTTGATGCCTTTACCTTTACAGCAGTGCCATGTCGTGTGTCTTGGACGACCATATTCCTCCTACCTCCTTAGTCTGTCTTCTGACATGTTAGTGAACTCTGTTGGTTTGCAAGTCAGGTTGTTGCTCACTATGATACAATCATTGTATGTTTGCGTTTGCCCCCACCTTGTTCTTTTCCCTTCTATCTTCCCGATTATAATAATATGCTCTATTTTGTGTTTTCTAGTACCGGTACTGTGTGTTTCCTTATTTCCTTTAATAATCCTTTGTCTGTTCCATTGCCTTTTCGGAGTACTTATTAGTTAGTCTTCCTTGCTGTCCATGCTGTCTGTAGCATTCTTCTAAGCATCCACATGACCACTGCCTCCAGTCTATCCTTTTTCTGTACTCAGTGGCCATATTTCACACCCATAGGTCAAGGCAGACCATATATAGGATTTAAGTGCTTTTATCATAGTTGCCGTCTCTATTTTCAAGTCACACAAAAGAACTCTCATTTCCTGGAATTTTATAATTTTATAAAACTTTTATAATAGGTTCATTCCCCATGCGGCCCATCTCATGCAGCCACTCTATGACGCTCTGCGCGCCAGGAAGGCCACTGACGCCGTGGTCTGGACTCTGGACCGGGTGGTCGCTTTCAATGGAGCTAAGTCCGCGTTAGCCAGCGCGGCTCTCCTTGCCCATCCTGACCCGGATGCCCCCATCGCCCTGACTACCGACGCATCTGACCTTGCTGTTGGGGCTGTGGTAGAACAGTGCGTGGGGGGCGCGTGGCAACCGCTGGCCTTTTTCAGCCGCAAGTTGCGGGATTGCGAGCGTAAATACAGTGTTTTTGACCGCGAGTTGCTGGCATTGTTTTTGGCTACTCGGCATTTCCGTTTTTTGCTAGAGGGCCGTCGCTTTACGGCTTACGTTGACCATAAACCCCTGACGTTCGCCATGTCTAAAGTGGCTGAGCCTTGGTCAGCGCGCCAGCAACGACACCTGGCTGCGATTTCCGAGTTCACAACTGACATCCGCCATGTGGCGGGTAAGTCCAACTCTGTTGCGGATTGTTTGTCGCGCGTCCTTGTTTGTCCTGTGCTTCTAGGGTTAGATGTTTCGGCGATGGCTGCTGACCAGCTCGGTGACTCGGACGTCATTGCCCTTCGCTCCGGCAGTTCAGGCTTAAGGCTTGAGGAAGTGGCGATACAGGAAGGGGGTCCGACACTTTGGTGTGATGTTTCGACTGGGCGGCCCCGCCCTGTTGTTCCCGTCAGGTGGCGCCGTCGCGTTTTTGACTCCATTCACTCTCTTTCTCATCCAGGTGTGCGGGCATCGGTGAAGCTGGTCAGTTCGCGTTTCGTTTGGCCCGGGTTGCGCAGGGATGTCAAGGGGTGGGCAGCGTCTTGCGTTGCGTGTCAACGTGCCAAGGTGCACCGACACACAAAAGCCCCGCTGGAGCCTTTTCCGATCCCTGCCGGACGCGCGCCACAGTTCCTGGTGAAGTCATTTTATATTACAGTGAAGTTTTTTCTCTCATAATAATATGACCTATTTTATAAGGAATATTTATTAATTGAGGCCAGATCAGCTCCAGATGTTCAGCATGCTGTGAGCGTCATCCGTGCATTGAACCAGTGATCCTGGGTTCCATAGCATGAAGCCCTGGAACAGACCTGTTCCAGCATGAACGTCCCGCTGTGAAGACATGTTTTGCCAAGGTTGGAGTAGACGTGAGGCACAGAGCCTCATTAATGCGCAAAGTCCTACAGCCAGGCTATAAACTAGTAGAGGCCTTCGCAGAAGAGGAGAGGTAGGAGGCTATTAAAACAGTAAAGGGTTGTGAAAGTGGGGTAGTGAGTGTAAATGGCAATAAATCCGATTCAAGTAAAACTCCAAGACCGTCTCGAGCCCTGCCGCACCTCTTCGTGCTGCAGTAGCCACCAGGATAAGTAACTGGCCGTGGGTGAAAATCACTCGTCATTCGTTAACATCTGTATAGGACACTTTTCTTTCATTGCCCTAAACATGAGGCACTTTTAGACCCGAGGAACCACAGGGGTGTATCTGTGCAGTGATTTATTTCAGACGTAAGTGATTGGTCGAATCAACATTGTTTCAGCTATCATCAAAAAAAAAAGACATTAGAAATAATAACTGACGGTTACGACCAGTAGAAACTAAATTAAGAAGTAAGGAATGTTATCAGCATTCATTCATTAATTTTTCAAGCTGCTTTATCTTACTAGGGTCGCAGGGTGTCTTGAGCCTATCTCAGCCAACAGCTCGCCAGTCCATCGCAGGGCAACACACTCGCACAACCACTCACACCTAGGAACAATATGGAACAACCAGTTAGTCTAATATGCTTTCTTTGGACTGTGAAAAGAACCCGGAGTACCCAGATGAAACCCATACAGCCACGGGAGAACATGCGTAGCGCACACACCGTCTCCGGACCCAGGACTTGAACTCTGGATCTTTTTACTGTGAGGCAGATGTGTTCACCAGTACGCCTTCAAGCCACCCGTATTATCAGCACGCTCTAATAAATAATTATGATGTCGACAACCCATGAATATGGCGCTCCATCTGGCCGTCGTGCAGCAGGGCGAGGAGCTCGGTGGTGCTTTACCTGTGAATTGCTGGTTTTAATTTTATATATATATTGGTACATTGTGTTATATATTTCCGTGTTATGTTTTGTTTTGTCTTATAAGGGACCACAGTATTTGGCCTACGCTGTCCTGGCTTCCCTTTTTTCTTATGTATTTGAGTTGAGTATGTTTATATGTATTTATTTACAAATTTTCTGTATGTGTGTGTCAAAAATAAGTAAATAAACCATCAAGTAAGTAAAAATGTTAGGTATAGGTATTTGAAGAAGTCATAAGCTACCCGATTCGCTCTTTTTAACAAAAATTTCTGAATTTTACGCTAACACATTACGCTTCCTGGTGTCCCCTCCAATCTACAGTCAGATTAATAATCTGTGGGATGTTTTCCTATAACAGCACGGGTGGGTACAAGGCGGGTTCGATTCCCAGGCTTTCTGTGTGGAGTTTGCATGTTCTCCCAGTGCTTGTGTGGGTTTCCTCCGGGTTCACCGGTTTCCTCCTACAGTCCAAAAACATGCACAGTAGGCTAATTGGTTGTTCCAAATCACCCCGTGTGTAAGTGTGTGTGTGCGAATGGTTGAGTGTGTGTGTGTGTTGGCCTTGCAGTGGTCTGACGAGCTGTCCAGGGTGTACCCTACCCTCGCCCAGAGTCGGCTGAAATGGGCGCCAGCCTCCCCGCGACCCTAATTAGGATTAAACGGTTTAGAAATTGAATGACTGAATGAGTACAGAAGTGTGGTTTTCTTTTAATGCAGTTTTGCTTGTTTTTATAAGAACTCCCAATGAAAGTGTTGATTGTAATTATGCCGACGAGTTAAATACCAGCTGAAATGTTGTAATCCTGAAATGCCTGTTAACAGCGTTCTGGGCTTCTGCTCCTTCATAACTTTATTAGCATAGCAGATTGGATTTCTGCATTCAATAAAACTCAGTTAATCACCGTTTGTGCTGGAGTTTCTGCTTGACCGATCTCTCAATACTGCCGAGATACGCAGCCTTCATCCGTCCAAGTGGAAACATTACATAAAGGCTTTAACGGCTCAGCATGATAACACCAGGTGGATCATGTGGCTCTGCCTGGTCTGCCGGTGCCTGGAGATATTTTTAGATTTCATAAGCACCTGATGGGAGATTCTTTCCCATGCGTTTTAGTTATGAGTTATGACTTCCGTCTGAGTAAACAAAGATACTTCCACAAATACATATTGAGCACTAAATCATCCTGATATTTTGGACTGGAGCAGGTTTGAGTGATTAGAGCTCAGCTGCGTTTCATATCCATGTGCTATCGATTGTTGACTAGGCAGCTGTTCAGAGCTTCCCCTTGTACTCTGTTCTCAGGAGGCTGTGCAAAGTGCTTACGTAGCTCTCTGGGGACTCTTTGTTGTCTAAGTTCGAGTTGAAAAGGCTTCAGATCTCTGTACGCTGCCGTATAACTGCAGAGGATGCTGAACAGAGGATATAACTGCAGAGACAGGACGGGAGTCTCCCGCCCAGGCTGTCCACTGAGCCTTGACTTTAAATACACGGGAGTTTATTTTTAGCCGTGGTGGTGAAGAGGTGGATTTGTTTCTGGCCTTGAATCGTTTGGTGGTGTTTTTAATACTTTGCTGTTTTTTTAGCGACCATGGCTATAATGACTCAGGTCACTGTTAAATCAACAGATCTGATTGGTCAGAAAAGTTTAATTAATTTTCTCGTTGACTAACTTTTTAATTATATCAAGTTGCGCACTTTAATGGTTTCCTTAAGTGCATTTATTTTTAATGACAGCATGTAATCTTCATGGAATTGTCACTCCAGTTGGTTAGGTCGAGGCTCAGCAACATTAAGTCAGCTGATGAGCTGAATGTACTGAATGAGCAGGTTTTCACATCAGTGGGCTTTTTCTTCCCCTGATGGCACGAATATAACATAAGGATGTGTGTGTGTTTTTATATATATATATATATATATATATATATATATAAGGAGGAAGTAT
>JBCNYG010000014.1:20945577-20950577 GCA_039654305.1 Porochilus rendahli | reverse complement strand
TATAAATGAATGGATGGATTGATAAATATACGAATGAATGAATAACCGAATGGATAAGTAGATGAAGAGATGAATGAATAGATTAATAGATAGATGGATGAATCTATTAATCAATGAATGGATGAATTTTGAATGTTGGGGGCAGTGGTGGCCTGGTGGTTAAGGTGCTGAATTACTGATCTGAAGGTCGGGGGTTCGAGCCCCACTATCGGCGGGTTGTCACTGCTGTCCCCCCAGTGCAGTAACTGGGTTATCGAAGGCCGGCCGTGTCTCTCACCGTCTGTGGTGAGAGGAATGTAAAAGAACCATTTCTGATTTTGCACGCCGTCAGTGTGTTTCTGCCCTGCGATGGCCTGGCGAGCTGTCCAGGGTGTACTCTGCGCTGAGAGGGGCTGCAGCCTCACCGTGACCCTAATTAGGATTAAACGCTTCAGAAAATGGATGAAATGTCTTTTCTTTTTTTTTTAAATTAAAAATCTGAAAAAATCTTTAGAAGAGCACTCAGAGACCACAAACCTCCCACGAGGCCAGCAATCCCTCGTACGCTCCTCTCGCCTTTGTGAAATCTTTGTATCGTACGATGTTAAAGAATCCTTTACAAAATTCCTGAAACCAGAATTTGATATGGATCATCTTCCTGGTCCTAAACTCCAGCCCTGGAAGAAGTTTCATGAAAAACCAAATATCATTTAAAAAAATCCTGGTCACGAACGTCACTGGCGGGCAGAAGGAATAACTCTGAGATTCAATAATCATTAGAATGGAGTCTCAAACTTCAGTTCAATTCCTGATTTAATTCTTAGGTTTAAATAAAACACTTTAAATGTGTCTCACACACTCAACACAGAAATTATTTGTGTGATGGAAAGTGTGTGTGTGTGTGTGTGTGTGTGTGTGTGTGTGTGTAGGTGATCCCAGCTGATCATGATCTTCAGAAGATGCTCCATCAGTATGAGGAGAACCGAGAGAAGATCTTCACTGTGTCCCGAGCTTCATAAGCACAAACCTTTTGTGTGTGTGTGTGTGTGTGTGTGTTGTGTGTGTGTGGGTGTGAATGAGTTTTGTTTAGGGAAAAGATCTTGTCAAGAGAGTCAGAAAATAATTCCTTTTATTTTTCTAAAATTTTATTTATAATTCTATATCTGAACTTTAAAAATGTGTTTTTTAAACAAAATAATAAGGGTAGAATTCTCATCAGTGCAGAAAGAAAATGTATCTGTTTTATTAATGATATAATTTACTTTCACAGCTGTTACACACACACACTCTCACTTACACACACTCTCACTTACACACACTCGCTTACACACAGTCTCACACACTCACATGTAGTTGATGTTTACATCATTCTGTTTTTCTAATGAAATGTATTTATACTTCTATCTTGTTATTTATTTTTCTCATTTGCATATTAATGCTTCGATCCTGTATGTTTATTGCATCGTTACATCACGGAAATCATTCCGCAGCTCTGATCTTCATCCTGCCGAGCAGAGATTTCCAGCCCTCCGTGAAGTCGACTCGTTTCTGTGATGTATAAAGCTCTGTGAGGGGAGGGGCTGCGATACGGACTGTTCCGTATTTTATACTTTCATTTTAATAAACTGGTGAGAAAAGTATGAACAAACTGCTGCCTTTTCAATTCCTTCCACAATGACAGTGTTTTATTTATTTATTTATAACAAGAAGAAAAAAACGGATAATATTCATTAACCTCATTAATGATGATCTGAAAATCAGACTGAACATGATCTCATATTTAATGTATTTATTTATTTATACTTAATAATGTTTTATTGGTTCGTGTTAAAAATGTTCACATAAAAACGTACATAAAATCCAACGCTAAACATCACCCCGTCACAACCCCGTCGCAACCCCGTCACAACCCCGTCACACCAGTGCAAATTACGCTTCGATTCAGCACCAGGAAGGCACAGGAACATTAACACACACACACACACACACACACACACACATTAACATGAACACATTCTGACAAACAACACTAATGATGATCACATTAATGAGAAACGGTGTAGAATGTTACTGCACCCTGTTTATGTTAAAACATCGTGACTCTGGATTAAATCCTGAGCTTTGGGTGGCTGGAGGGCGTTACCGTGACCCGGGGAGGTAAAATCCGGGCAGCTGACCCCCCCCCACCCCCCCGTGGTTTGGAACTGGAGAAGTACGGGGTTATGGAGCTTGAAGAGAGGTTCGAGTTAGGTTTTACATAAATAAGTTACGCTGTTAAACAACTATCACCCACACTTCTGCAGCACCACGTCCACAACCTTCTTCCTCCAACTCCTCCCACCTCCCCCTAATCCCACCCACTTCCCCCTAACCCCACCCACACAGTTCACTTCATCACACCAACCTTGACTTGAACTTACGTCAGCAGAGCAGTTGGTCTTTACCACCAGACCACCGAGTCTCACACACAGTGATCACACTCGGACTTTTATATCCAATAAAAAAACATACAGAAAATTTTAAAACATCAAAATTGAATACAATAATAAATCTCTACTAAATAACATCTGACATTAAAATGAGTTTAAAGTCACCAAAGAAAAAAAATTATTTACGTATAAAAAAATTCTAAAAGTTCGGACTGCGTAAGTTTTCACCCCGACTGCTGTGAAAGTTCCCGAGACGAGACGCGGATGGTTCATGTTCTCAAGAACCACAAACGGTGTTTATTCAGAGGACTTTATTGCTCTATTTCGCCTCCGAGTGGAAGAACAGAGACTTGCACTTTAAGTTCAGGGAAGAAGATGATTTTCAAAGAATGAAAAATCCCGTGTATCTCTACTGGGCCGGTCCTGACCAGCAGGTTGTGTGTTTGATGCCCCTAATTTAACAGCTCATACTTCATATCACAGGGAAAAGGAGTTTGTTACAGTTCTTCATCCCGGAGTTCAAGTTTATAAGAGTAGAGCAGCTAAGGGCTGAATCATCATCATCCCCCTGGAGGAAATAAACAAACAAATAAACAAATAAATCTCTTCTATATTTCCTGACTACGGTCGAAAGTGAAAGAAAGAAAGGTTAACACTGAATTTCTTTTCACTCACTGGTTTCCTTTTTCATTAATACCACCTGTTTTATTACTTTAATTATTCGTTTAACCAGTTCATGTTCCGTGTTTTTTTGCTCAGTGAATGTTTCTCTGTACTTTTGTGTGTTTTAGTGTGTTGTTTATTTTGTGTGAGTCTGAGTGGTGCTATATGAGCCTCTATTTTTTGGGTTTTAGTTTCAGTATTGAACAAATTATACAAAACACCCAATCAGTGTCAGGTTAGTGATGGGGTACGGACACAGGAGAGCCATCGAAGTCATGATCAAATCGCAAATAAAAATGAAATATGTGTGGCCTGTTCGAGCTGCTGCAGACTTTCAGCTGGAAATTTTTTTTTCTTAAAAACAATAAATTCCCACCCACCTTCACACATTATACAGGACGAGTGTTTATCCCAGAACGTGAACATGCAGCTTCACATCAACATAAATTACACCTGAGAGAGTTTTCAGAATACGTTTTTTATATAAATGCTTTGTAGCAGAATCATCCAAGCAGAGGTAGAATTTAGCAAAACTAAACTAAGTCCTCCTTTAATGTTCACTGGTCAGGAACTCTAGATCGTATTGCCTGTTGGATCTGTCGGGTCGCCAACAGATTGACTTGCTAGCTAATTTCACTCGCCCTACTGATTTTCGACTCGCCACGGCCCGGCGGACTCATGTTCATTTCCACCACTGTCTAAGTAACGGATTGAAATATTTTCATGTTTTAAGTGTGTGCCGGAGCGGATTTAAAGCCAACCCACTCGTATTAAAGTATGTGTGAACAATGAATATTAATTCACTTAAACAGTAAACCCACGCGGTGTCTCCGTGCACTGCAGGACAAAATTCAGCATAAAGTATTTTTTTTTTCACCTGAATGTTCGATTAATTTTCTGTTTTTAGAAACAAATGTTTCATTTGGTTTAATTATCACAAATAAATAAATAAAGCTTTTATTTTCATAACCCCCATCATCACCAGTAGTTACAAATACTTATGAATATGCAATTTAGACACACCCACGTAACAGGCCACGCCCAACAGTCTTTAATTATAACAGTATTTGGTTTAACTAGCGGGTCAGTTACCTGAGAATTGTGAAGTGAAACATTCCCTGCCATCATGTGATTAAAATGTAATTTACATATTGAATGTGATTGGGCTAAAGTTGTGAGTTCATATGTAGCCCCACCCCCAAATAATATTTAAACTGAGAAAAAAAGTGTTTTAAGCAAAAAACCTCACAACTTTGTTTTAGTGACATTATCATGGTGTTGAGTATCATGTAAACGTGTGTGTGTGTGTGTGTTTTATGGATCAAGATCATTTGTGTTAACAATCACCTGTTGGTTCCTCAGATATCCAGAGTGTGTTGTAGCACGGGCTCCGCTGCTCTGCTGCACAGGTGCTTGTTCTCCTCGTGTCCTGCAGGGGGCGCCGGAGCACAGCTACTCCCACAGTTGGGAATATAGAAGGACTGCGGAGGCTGCGTGATGCCGTGGTGTTGATGGAGTTGATCCGAGCAGCTGTCGCAGGCTGTGATATTGCAGATGGGGTCTTGCGAGGGGCTGCAGAGGAGCGGGATCGTCTCTTTCCTCTCGCAATGCGCCGTCTCCTCCACCGGACGCTTCAGAGGCTCCTCGTCTGGCAACTCCTTCAGCTTCAACTTGTCTATCATCTCAGCCAGGTCGGTCAACGAGGGATCATCACCATGTTTTACACCCGGAGGATGTGATTCAGCTCTAACACGCAGCTGCGGCTCTTCTGAGGAGCAAGGTTCTACAGCAGGTTCCGGAGCCTCAGTGTGTACAGAGAGGGACCGAGGGCCACTCGAATCACAGCTGGCCGTCTCATCCCTTCCTCCGGAGAGCTTTACTTTGGCAGACCGGCTTTTGAAGATGGGTCTTTGACGGAAGGTGAGGTCT
>JBCNYG010000014.1:20501846-20511936 GCA_039654305.1 Porochilus rendahli | reverse complement strand
GTCTGTGTTTTCTAGCTAGCTTCTCTGGTCTGTGTTTACTAGCTAGCTTCTCTGGTCTGTGTTTACTAGCTAGCTTTTCTGGTCTGTGTTTTCTAGCTAGCTTTTCTGGTCTGTGTTTTCTAGCTAGCTTTTCTGGTCTGTGTTTTCTAGCTAGCTTCTCTGGTCTGTGTTTACTAGCTAGCTTCTCTGGTCTGTGTTTACTAGCTAGCTTTCCTGGTGTTTTCTAGCTAGCTTCTGTAGACTATTTTATAGCTAGTTTCTTTGGTCTGTGTTTTCTAGCTAGCTTTTCTGGTTTCCATTTCTAGAAAACCCCTCTAGTTTGTGTTATTTAGTTAGCTTCTCTTGTATCTGTTTTCTTACCTAGCTTCTGTGGTATGTGTTCCCTTGCTTGCTTATCCAGTTTGTGCTTTCTTGCTAGCTTCTGTGGTTTATTTTTCTAGGCTAATGTCTTTGTGCCAAGAAAAGTTTCAGCTAAGGTTTGTGTTTACTAGCTAGCTGTCCTGGTTTGTGTTTTCTAGCTAGCTTCATTAGTCTATTTTCCAGCTAGCTTCCGTGGTCTGTGTTTTCCAGCTAGCTTCTCTGGTTTCTATCTATGTGTTTACTAGCCAGCTTTTTTTAGCTTGTGTTTTCTAGCTAGCATCTCCTTTTTGTGTTAGGAGCTAGCGTTTCCGGTGTGTTTTCTAATTAGCTTCCCTGGTTTCTGTTTTAGCTAGCTTTGGTCTCTATTTTCTAGCCAGTGTCTCTGGTGTCTGTATTTGCTTGCTTCTTAGGCCTCTATTTTCTAGCTAGCTTCTCTGGTTTATGCTTGCTAGCTAGCTTCTTTCCTCTCTGCTTTCTAGCTAGCTTCCCTTGTTGTTGTTTTTTTTAGCTGGCTTTGTGGGTCAGTTTTCTAGATAGCATCTGTCCTAAAGACTTTATATTTGACTATTAAAATGTGTTGCATTTTACAGAAATATTACAGACAATGTTATCAGCGATGAGAAAGACATTTTAAGCATCTTACAGAGAGCATAATAATGAATCCATTCAAAATGAGCCTACAGCTGTGACCAGAATCAGTTTAATACAATATTTATAATAGCTCAATTATTAATAATTATATATGCTGGATTTCAGAGCGATAATAATTTGCTTTGATTGGCAACGAAAGCCTTCAACTTAAAAACGTACCGTTGAAAAAAATGTCTTGGCAGAGCTCCTAACCACCCTGCGATTTATTTATATTTCCATACATGTACAAAGCTGACAGTTATATGCAAGTCACAAGACACGTTTCCACCAATTGACTCGTAACAAGTGCAAGACAGTTGTAGGAAACACAAAGAACAGAGAGGCGCAACTAAAAGAAACGTCAGCTGAGGTGCGATCAACTGAAAAAGGACATGTTTATAATATTGCTGCTGTTTAAGAGATGAAAGTAAAGGATGTTCAATCTGTTTAGCTGCAGGAAGCCCTGTATAAGGAAGCAGCCCTCTTTCCAGATCATATAAGAAATAAAGGAGTGTGTGTATACATATTCTTCCATCTACACGAGGAATGAGAGCAGCTGGTTGACCCTTGTTTCCTTTGCGCTGTGTGAATTCGACTGCTTCAAACCAGTAGCTTTCCAGAAAACCCTTCACAGACTCTATAAATACTCCAAATCGCCATGCTTTTTTAAAACAAACATGCCGCGAAATAAGGGAAGAAACGGCGCTTTTAAAGCTCAGAATAACTACAGCCAGGGCTCCGTCTCTTTCATGTCCACGGAAGCGAGGAACAATCTCATTGTTACATTGTTACATTTCCTCCTCACCCCGTGAAACTTCTGTTCTTCTTTATATGAGGTCACCCTCAGGACCCACGTCCACCCAGAGTGCTCCCAGTCCAGCCAATATGGCAGCACCTTTGGCGGAACAAGCACTGGAGATCACATGAGGGTTAACGTGGAAGCCTGGAGAATGAAACAAGATACAGGTCGTTCTGGTGCTAGTGTTGGGTTAGATCAGACATCAGGTCACGAGGGGCGGTAGAGCTCCACGCGAGGAAGCTTGACACCTACATGAGTCACGGAACACTGTGAAAACCGCTGGCATCGGGCTTACTGATCATTTTGCAGAGCGTGGGACGGAGAACTGAGATGGAATTGTTACTGTTTTGATTTGTGGCTCAAGTTAATATATTAAATTATGAACTTTGTTATAAACTTAATGACAATCTCAAGTGAGTAGTAGGCAGCATGTCCGCCTCACAGCAAGAAGGTCCTGGGTCCGAGTCCTGGGCTCGGTGAGGGTGTTTCTGGGTGGCGTTTGTGTGTCCTCCATGTGCTTGCGTGGGTTTTCCTCTGAGTACTCTGGTTTCCTCTTACAGTCCAAAAACATGCACAGTAGGATGACTGGCTGCTTCAAATTGCCCCTCGTTGTCGATGTGAGTGTGAATGGTTGTGTGAGCGTGTCGGCCCTAGGATGGTCTGGTGTGATGTTCAGGGTGTACTCTGCTTTTGCCTAATGGTTGCCCGGCTAAGATAGGCTCCGGCCTCCCCACTAAAAATCCTACCTTAAAGTAGGATTAAGTGGTTTGGGAAATAAATGAGTGAGTGAGTTCCAAGTAAAACCTCAACTTTTTAGTTTTAGTTAGAAATAATTTTCAAATAGATAGATAGGTGAATGAATAA
Source organism: Porochilus rendahli (assembly GCA_039654305.1). Lineage (NCBI taxonomy): Eukaryota > Metazoa > Chordata > Actinopteri > Siluriformes > Plotosidae > Porochilus > Porochilus rendahli. Next base: position 20,509,283 of record JBCNYG010000014.1, on the reverse strand, counting down.
ACATAATAATAATAATAATAATAATAATAAGTGAATGAATGAATAAACATATTTTTATTATTATTATTATTATTATTATTATTATTATTAACAACAACAACAATAATAACAACAACAACAACAACAACAACAACAATAATAATAATGATAATAATAATAATAATAATAATAATAATAATAATAATAATAATAAAACTTCTGTCCTTATAGACACTTCCACTTTCAACAGCAGGAGAGGCATTTCGTATTTTCTCTCCTAACAGACTGACCTATCGTAAAGAACGCCACGTCATGGAAATGAAATGTTCAGGAAGTTGTTTGGATATTTTTTCCCTTCTGAAAGTGTTTAGCGCTGCAGTCTCGCCCTTTCGTTGCTTTGAAAGGTTGTGGTAATTACGTTTTCAACTGGGACTGTTATTATCTGCATTTTTTTTAACTGCTGAAATGAAAAATTGCCCTGAAGCCACTTGTGGACCGACTGCAAAGTGCAGCGGAAATAAATATGCACTCATCACCGGCGGAGCGCATGTCCTCCACACACTCTGGAGGATTCCTCCTCTCGTCTTTACAGCGGGAGAAGGTCAACGGAAAAATAAATATGTTCTCTAAATTGCCTTATTTATCCGTTTGTTAGACGGAGGTTGAAGAGTCAAGGTGGTGGAAATAAAGATGTGAGGGATAAATAGACGTTTAGTGGAACGTCTGGAGTTTGAGGAGGAAGGACGGAGACAGAGCGAGCGGAGACGAGAAATGTGTTTCTGTGGCGGCTTGTTTAGTTTCAAGTTCATGTTCTGAGTGATAATTTCTCTCGAGTCCACTGGAGATGATGACTCTGTGTGTGTGTGTGTGTGTGTGTGTGTGTGTGTGTGTGTGTGAGAGAGAGACCTCGTCTCTGATTTCCAAGAGTGCTTGTCTTCACCGAAGTGGACAAGAGTTCAGCACTTCAGAGATGCAAACAATCCGAAGGTTGAAAAGAGCTGAAGGATAAAAAGCGGAGGATGATTATTTTTCAGTATTTCGTATTATCTTCGTTCTCTCTGAAGATCACGGTGCTCTTTTCATGTTTCTGCTCATCTTTGCTCAGGAGAACATCATCCCATGATCCACCTGAGATGATGATGATGATGATGATGATGATGATGCTGAGAAGGAGGAGGAGGAGGAGGAGGAAGAGTACATACATAGAGTCCATGGAAGCCTATTGGCTGAGCTCTTACGAGAAGAAGGGATGGCACTTCCTGTCACTCAAAGCAATCACCAGCCAATCAAGGGCATCTGTATGCCTAGATAGTGCTTTCCCTCTGAGGGTGTTAGGTCGCCCCTGACTGTGCATGCGCAGCAGTTCCTAAAGATGTGGGTGGCAGCACCATGTGTTCCGGAGGGGGCGCGTGGTTGTTTAAGCCCCTCCCTGGTTGATGGCGCGCACGCGACGGGGAGGCAGGAACCGAATGGTGGGAATCGGCTATGACTTTATTAAGGGAGGAAAAAACGGCGTGGATTTAATTTTCTTGTTTCAGATGAAGTTGACGTTGTTTATTACTGAGTAACATCTTGTACCGAAGTGCGTTCCCAAAAATATCTCACTACGTCCTCTATAGTAATCACGAATTTTAAAAGGAACACCTCATCCCCAGAATGTAATGAACAAAGTGTCCCGTCTACTTCAGGATGTTTGCTACTTGATCCTGCACGCGCACAGACAGCACAACACGACAGAGCCTTTCGTACGAGGTTCTGACTCACAGAAACATCTGGTAACGGCGTGAAGTGGGCGGAGACAGACATTTACATATAACACCAATTAGTAAGAAGAGTAAGGGATGCTGGGACACTTTTTATCAGCTTACAGGCTCCAGCCTCCCTGAGACCATCGCAGGATTACAGGATTCAGGAAATGAAGGAACGGAAGGAATGAAAATCAGTCAGGGTTATTTTTCGGCTGTAAATATTAAGACTGAGCTCCTGAAAGGCGAACGCTGTTTGATGCTCACGCCCGCTCGGGAATGTCTCGTGTTAGATGGTGAAATGGCCATTTGAGTGTTTATTATCAGTCACGGATTGCCTTGAAGCGGAAACGCATGTCCGACAGCGAGAAAAACGTTCGGTCCGCTCGTCTCCGTTCGCATGCGTTTCCTGTACGTGTCTCTAACATGGCGAATCGCTTCCTTCTCAGGGGAGGTTCGTTCCTGTTGGAATGAAACTTGGAACGGACTTCAACGGGCGGAGACATCCGCTGGTTGGGCGGTTGTTGTGCGCTGGGCGTGTGTTTTTGTTCGGAACTCGTGCATTCCTCATCCCGCACGTGCCCGTTCATGTCGGTTGATGTTCGGTGGTTCTGACCTGCGGCCGGGCCGGCACCTGCCACGCAGCGGGTGAACCGGAGGTGTGACAGCAGATTACTGAGAAGGAACTCGTGAGCTGGTGATTACCGGATGTGTAACGGGGGTCCGCAGAACGAACCTGACGACAGAATAGGTAGAGTATAACTCTCATACATGTAACGGGTCTTCACCAGGTTTGAAACGGACAGCGCCGTACGTCCTCCGGGGTATCGCGAGAGACTACAGATCAAGGGTCTATCCACGGTACGTCTGTTTACGATATCATCCGAGGCGTGTCTGCCGCGTTACCTGTTCAGTCCGAGGACAGGTATGCTTCAGGTGTCAGCCAGACCCTACCAGGGTAACCATGGCAACCATTAATGAGTCAAATTCCACATGTTGAGTATAATATACACGGAACAGCCAGAATAATAAACTCACTGCCAGGAACAGTGAACAACGCCGGTGTCCTGGTTACGGCAGCACTCGCGGGGTGGGGTGTCAGAATCAAACCGGAGGTGAAAGCCCGGTTGTGGAGGTTGATGTGTTGGGAGCAGGAAGAATCAGCGCCAGGATCTGAGTGACTTTAACGACGCGGAGATTTTAAAATGAATTTTCAAAACAGCAGGTGTTGTGCAGAATAGAAAGGTGTAGCAGGAAGGAGGAGTGACGTGGAAGAGGATCATGGGAGTACGAGGTTCACTGGTGTGTGTGTGTGGGGAGTGAAGGCGGGTACGTCTGGTCTGATCCCACAGAAGAGCTCCTGCAGCACAAACTACTGGACCTGTTACTGCTGGATCTGAGAGGAAGGAATCAGTGGATTATAGTGCTCATACACACACACACACACACACACACACATGCACGCACGCTGTGTACGAGGCTGCGTCGCTGCAGGTCAGTCAGAGTGCTCATGATGACCCTGTACATTATCCAAACACCTCCAACTGACACGTGAGCTTCAGAAATGGGCCACGGAACAATGAGAGAGGGTGAGTCACATTTTCCATCAAGGAGACACCTGTGTGTGTGTGTGTGTGTGTGTGTGTGTGTGTGTGTGTATAGGTGCTTCCCAAAACTCTTAAACTGCATCCTCGTTTTTCTCACTCACATCTCATCCTTGCACTTCAGTCCCCTCCCCTAAGGGAACGCCGCGAGCCGATGTGAGAAAAGAGACGTCGTCTCCTGTGGCGTGACGTCTGCCACCGATGACGGCAACACGGCAGGATCCGCTGCGCGAAAGTGTCCGACGTCATGTAAGGGGCGGGTCGATTACACGATTACACGCTGGCGTGCGGCTCTTCTGGGAAGGCCGTTCTCTTGTATCCTCGCTCATCCCTCCTCGACGCGCAAGTGAGAGAATCGGGACGGTCGGCCGACGAGCATGACAGAGCAGAACTTCTGCTTCATGCGATTTTAGAAACGTCCTACGTGTCACTTATCTGAAAGATGATGACAGCAGGGTGCACTATGGGAAGATGGTAAGTGAGTTATTGTGATGTTCTGCTGGGAAACGTGGGTTCTGGAGACCCTCCCTATATAAAAACATATAAATATATTCATTCATTCATTTTCTGAACCGCTTATTCCTAATTGGGCGCCCATCTCGGCCAACTCTGGGCGAGGGCAGAGTACACCCTGGACGGTTCACCAGGCCATCGCAGTGTAAATATATAAATATATAAATATATATCGTGCGTTTCTATCAGATTCGTGCACAGTAGTAGAATAGTGAACGATAAATCACTTAAATCACTGTTTTTATACTTCATTAAAAGAAATGTGATGTTTGGATTCATCTGTCGTGTGGTGGCTCCGCCCCCTGAAGGGCTTGTGTTGATTCTTTGGAAGTCACGCCGCAGTATCGATCTTCATAGTTACTTTTAGTAAAGCCTTTACCACGATAAATCCATAATGATAAATCACTGCACGCTTCTCTTGCCTGGAGTTGTTAAAACATTGACATGAGTGATGGAGATATTTTTCAAATCGATAATAAACCTAAAGTCTCTCTCTGTCCTCAGACCTCGCCAATAAAACACACGCTTCCAAAGCTGACCTACATTCTGCCCCGAGACTCGCCTCTCCGACCTGCTGTAAATCCACTCACGCCGGCTCCGGGGCTATCGGTACATCGGCCTCATTTACACATCCGCTCGCCAACATTTAGCGCGTTTAATCGTGTCTCCTTGCGCTTTCTGTTTCTACACTAAACTGACTGAAACATTCGGCTTGAGATGGACATCGTGTTTCCAAACTCCAAACCACGCCTGTGCCTATTGTCCCACCTCACCTCACCTCACCTCACCAAACTTTGTCAGAGAAAACGATCTGGTGGTGAAAGTCATCACCGTCTCCGAGTGATGCATCGACGCGGCGCGTGACTATCACCCTGGAGATCGCGAGTTCGGATCCAGAGTGATGCCGGGAGTCCATGGGAGCTAACTGGCCGAACTCTCGAGGGGGGGAGGGCTGGCATATTCTCCCCTGTCACTCACAACGATCACCAGCCAATCCGTGGGCGTCTGTGAACTCAGACACACAAAAGGCGCATAGCGCTTTCCCTCCGAGTGAGTGATGCCACCTAAAAGCAGCTCGTGAAGAGACGGGTGGCAGAATCTCACTTCACGGAGGGGGCGTGTGCATGCTTACGGCCCTCACTGGTGGGCTTGAGGTTGGGGTGGAGACGAGTCGTCTCCGTTGCTGCTCTAGACTCTAATGATACCCCGGAGGATGCAGGTCTCTGCACGTCTCGGACTCGGTGGAGACCCGTTTCATGGGTACTGCACTTCCAGTGGGCCCCGTTACACATCCGTCGTTCATCAGTTCCCATCAGATCCTTAACCGTCAGCTGTACATGCACTCTCCATCCTTCACACCGCCGGCTCAGCCGCTGCACGTCAGGCGGCAGTCCAGCAGTGAATCGGGTCCACCGGACATCAATGGTTGCGAACTGATAAGTACAGGACGAGGAACGCACACCCAGCGCACGACCACCTTTCCCCAGCGAAGTCCGTTCCAGATTTTGTGCGTGCCAGATTGTCACCTGACAAGGAGCGCATTCGCCAAAGGAGTACAGGACGTCTGTGAACGGAGACGAACAGATTTTTTTGCTCTCCGTTGTTTGTTGTACGATATCACGCACGGCGTACTGCTTCATAACAAACGCAGTCTCTGGTGTTCCCCCTCACGGATAGCTTGGGACCTCAAAGCGAAGCACGAGGGTATTAAAACAACCGGAAAAAACAACAGCAACATGATGCTACCACCAGCACCGTGCTTCACAGTGTAGATGGTGATGGGCTCAGTGTGGTGAGGGGAGGGGAGAACCGCTGCTTTGGTTTCATTAGAACACACAACCTTCTCCATGTGTATCGAGTCTCCAGCGTAAGGTCAGACCTGGAGGAACATCTTAGCAGCTTCTACTGGACGACTGGGGTTTTGGTGGTCTCTTCCTTTCTCTGTCTCTTCTTCACTCTTTTTGTCTTTCTTTCCCCCTCGCCATTTCTCCCATCACTCCTGCTGTCTTTCTCCTCCATTCTCCATCATTCTGTCTCCATCTGTTTTTCTTTCTTCCTCTCTATCTTTATAACTCACTGTTTTTCCATCTCTATCTCTTTTCTTTAAACCATGTCTCTATCTATTTCTCTCTCCTTCTCCCTCTCTCTCACACTCTCTCTCCATCATTCTGTCTCCATGTCTATCTCTCTTTCCCTCTTTTCTTTTGACATTACTCCGTCTTTGTCTGTTTCTCTCTTCCTCTCCTTCTCTCACACACCATTTATCTGTTTTCCTCTCCCTCTCTCTCTTTCTCTCTATCCCACACTTTCTCACGATTTCTTCATCACTGTTTCTACCTGTTTGGCTTTCTCTCTCCCTCCGCCTTTCTCAATCATCTTCTCTATTTCTGTATCCCTCTCTTTTGTCTTTCTCAGCCTCCGCCTCTCTTTCTTCTTCTTTATCTTTTCTCTCTGTCTCTCTATTTGTCTGTTCAGCTGCCTCTCTTGTGTATCTCACACAGTCTCCATGTCATTCTTTCAATCTTCTCTCTTTTTCTCTCACCCCTCCCCCCCATTTTCTTGCAGTCAGTCCATCATCCTCACTCACGTCTCAGACGTGCTGTCTGGTGAATGACAGTGAACGAAAGTGGTGTTTTAAAGAAATTGCCTTTAACAGTTCTCATTTTTGGAAAAGTCGGAGAAGGATTTTTGTCGGTGGAAATGGAGATGGAGCTCGTTAAAAAATAAAGTGAGTTGTAAAAATAAAGGAACCTCTGAGACATGATTTTAAACATACACAAATTTATAAGAGAAATTTTCTCCGTCTCAATCCAGTGCACTGCGCTGGGCAGCATGGTGTTGTAGTGGTTAACACGTCCGCCTCACAGAAAGAAGGTCCTGGGTTCGAGTCCCGGGATCAGCAAAGGCGTTTCTGGGTGGAGTTTGTGTGGCCTTCCTGTACTTGGGTTGGTTTCCTCCGGGTTGTGTGAGTGTGGATGGATGGAAGTTAGATGAAAGTAGAACGGAACAGGGATGGATAGATGATGGATGGGTGGGTGGGTGGATTTGGGTGGATGGATGGATGGATGGTTGTTGGATAGTTGATGGATGGATGGATGGATGGATGGATGATGGAAGGATGATGGATGGATGGATGATGGAAGGATGATGGATGGATGTTGGATGGATGGATGATGGAAGGATGATATAAGGATGGTGGATGGATAGATGATGGATGGATAGATGATGGAAGGATGATGGATGGATGGATGATGGATGATGGATGGATGGATAATAAAAGGATGATGGATGGATGGGTGATGGATGAATGATGGATGGATGGATGATGAAAGGATGATGGATGGATTATGGATGGGTGATGGATGGATGGATGGATGGATGATGAAAGGATGATGGATGGATAATAAATGGATGGATGATGGATGGGTGATGAATGGATGGATGATGGAAGGATGATGGATGGATGGGTAATAAATGGATGGATGATGGAAGGATGATGGATGGATGGATAATGGAAGGATGATGGATGGATGGATGATGGATGATGGAAGGATGATGGATGGATGGATGGATGGATGGATGATGGAAGGATGATG
>JBCNYG010000014.1:20394515-20399515 GCA_039654305.1 Porochilus rendahli | reverse complement strand
ATTTCTCTATGGACTTTGCATATTCTCCTCATAGTTGCATGGAGTTTTTCCGGGTGCTCCGGTTTCCTCCCTCAGTCCAAAGTCATGCACTTTAGGCTAACTGGCTTTTCCAAATTGTCCCTAGCTGTGGGTGGTGAATATTAGTGCGAATGGTTGCTTGTCTGTTTGCCCCTGCAGCGGTCTGACAAGCATAGGTGTAGAGTGTACCCTGCCTTCACCCTGTATTGGTTGAGATAGGCTCCAGCCTACCCGTGACCGTAGAAGGATTACGAGTTACTGTGCCAAGGATACGCTTAATTCAAGATGTTTCCTGTGGGAACAGGCCAACGAAGGTCACCTAAGATACCCCCGAGTCATCTACTGGTATACTGGTATAAACCTAATGGAGTCTCTGCCATAGCAGGCTCTGATTTATGGAGAGCACATGAGCAAGATATCCCAGCCATGGCCGAGAAAGGATGACGAGTAGGATTAAATGGTTCGGCAAATTAATAAATGAATAATACCATGAGTACAAAGGACTATAAAGGAAAGTGTGCTGCTGCCGCAACTGAAGTACCTTCTAAAAGAAAAAAAAAAATCCAGCAGGATCAAAACAGTAATATTTTAGACGGTGGAAATGGACGGTAAATTCAGGCTCATAATCATACTGAGGAAAGTTCTAATTGTGCATCGGGTAAAAGTACCAACTTTGTCATGTCTTTCTGTTTAAATGTTGCTTGTTCCTGGCTGTCACATGATTCATAAATAATTATGTGATGTAAGCTAGAATATATATATATATATATATATACCTTACACTGGTTAAAGGAGAAACCATACTGTATAATACTCTAGCCAGAGATCCCCCGAATGAGCCCCTGCAGTGACTCCTTGATGGCTAAAAATGAAACTTTTACATCCACCTACAGGAAAAGGAGAAATAGCGCTGCACACTGAGGTCAAAGTAATTTATGGTACAAGCATGTATTCAGTTCGTAGGATCCTTCTCATCATCATCGTTTGCTGAACCACTTTAATCCTACTATTAGGGTTACGGGGAGGCTGGAGCCTATCTCAGCCGACATGGGGCGAAGGTGGGCTACACCTTGAACAGCTCACCTGTCCATTGTAGGGCGACACGCACCACCATTCACAATCACACCTACAGACGATTAGCCTAATGTTCATGTCTTTGGCCTGTAGGAGGAAACCGGAGTACCCAGAGGAAATCCTCCAGGTGTTCCAGTCCCGGTCCAAAGACATGCGCATTAGGTGAATTGGTTGTTCCGAATTAGCGCGTACCAGGCCTGAGCCCAGATAGATAGGGAGGGCTGAGGAAAGACCTCGCCAAGAAAACTATGGAAATAGAATCGGACTGAAGTTAATGGATGGAGAGAGAGACGGTTAGAGATACCCTTAGAAACCATGAACATGGCTGTGGACTGTTACAATGCTTAAAGCAGCCATCATCTCCTAAAACAGCCCTGCGATGGCTGTCCAGGGTGTACTCTGCTCTCGCCCAGAGTCGGCTGAGATGGGTGCCAGCCTCCCTGCGACCCTAATTAATATTAAGCGGTTCAGAAAATGAACAAAATGAAACAGTTTTGAATTCGTTGCGGCGCGGTGGCGTAGTGGTTAGCACGTCCGCCTCACGACAAAAAAATTCTGGGTTTGATTCCCGGACTCGACCGTTTCTGTGTTGATTTTGTACGTTCTTCCCAAGTTTGCGTGGGTTTCCTCTGGGTCCTCTGGTTTCCTCCCAGTGTCCAAAAACATGCACAGTAGGTTAATTGTCTGGTCCAAATTGCACCTAGGTGTGAGTGTGAGCGGTTGTATGTGTGTTGGCCGTGCAACGGTCTGCTGAGCTGTTCAGGGTGTACCCCGCCTTCGCCCAGAGTCGGCTGAGATAGGCGCCAGTCTCTCTGTGAAAATAATTAGGAATAAGCAGCTTAGAAAATGTATGAATTAGTTTAGCATTCAAGTCTCCATTCCTATCATGAATAAAATAGACTTCATGTTAAAGCTATAGTACATTTCCTGGGGACGGAACGGTGGCGTAGTGTTCAACACGTCCACCTCACAGCAAGAAGGTCCTGGGTTCAAGTCCTGAGCTCCGGGGTTTCTGTGTGGAGTTATTATGTTCTCCCCATGCTTGCGTGGGTTTCCTCTGGGTACTCTGGTTTCCTCCCACAATCCAAAGACCTATGGCTTTTCCAAACTGCCCCAAGTGTGTGAGTGTGAATGGTTGTGTGTGTATGTTTTGGTCCTGCAATAGTCTTGTGAGCTGTTTAGGATGTATCCCACCTTCGCCCAGTGTCGGCTAAAATAGGCTCCAGCTTCGGTTTGGCAAATGAGTGAGAGAGTGAACTGGAATGATAGAAAGTTCATGGGAAAAAACCTTTGGAAGATATTAGAGAATTATTTTTTTTCCAGATGTGAGTCAGTGAACAAGATCAATTCACAGCCGTTGACACCTGGGCTGGTTGTCTGCCATTTCTGTCACAGATGCTCCTTCAGGATTAAAACGCATAAAACATGCAAAAACAGTCCAACGGCATATGAGTGGGCATTAATGATCAAAAAAACCAAATAATAATAGTTCCAAAGTTTATATCTTAGCTTATGGATGTGATATTGCGCAATAACCGGCTTCTTTCATATCTTTTCATCATTTATAGATATGAAGCCTGGGTCACATCGAGCCACCGAAGATGCTGGAGCACGTTCATGTAATATGTCTGCAGCGAGTCCCTGGGTTTATGTGGCATGACCGTGCCTCCAATAGCTCGCCAAAACAAACACACAGAGCAAAGAGTCCACAGACAGTGAGCTGCTTCTGCACTGGCTTGGACATATCGTCGGGATGTCTGATAATAAACACTGTACTCTCATAGCATGTCACCTTTGCCACAAGTCAGGTCATGAAATTTCTGCCCTGCTAGATAAGCTCTGTCAAGAATAAATGTGAAATTGTGAAATGGAGGTGTCTTGGAGCAACAACAGCTCACTCATGAAGCAGTAGACCATGGAGACTCACAGAACGGAGTCATTAAGTGCTGAAGCATATAGTGCATTAAAATCACTTTCTATTGTTTTGATTGACTCACTACGATGCCAAGCGTCTGTCGGAGGGGTGTAAACGAACCTCTGCTGGACTCTGGAGCAGCAGAAACAGTGGCTTCCCAACCATTTATTTGAAAGACCCATATTGTTACCATTGTAAACTTTGGGGACCCTTTAATTCACTCCTCTCAGCTCATCATTTGCCGACCCACTTACTCGTCTTACGGTTGCAGGGAGGCTGGAGCCCAACTCATGACACTGAATAAAGATGGGGTAACCCATCACAGGGCCAACACAGGCATGCAACCATTCACACTCACATCCACACCTAGCGCCAATTCGGAACAGCCGGTTAGCTTAACGTGCAAGATTTTGGACTGTTGGAGGGAACCGGAGTACCTGGAGGAAACCCACATAAGCCCAGGAAGAAAACTCCACACAGGAACCTTCTTGGTGTAAGGCGGATGCGTTAACCACTACGCCATAGTGCCGCCCCATTTCATACAATTACAAATAAATTAATTCCACCGCTTTCTGAACTGCTTAATCCTTATTAGGGTCGCGGGGAGGCTGGCGCCCATCTTAGCTGACTCTGGGCGAGGCCGGGGTACACCCTGTACACCCTCGCCAGGCCACCACAACACAACACAACTTCTGTGTGTAATGATTTCCTTTATTTATTTATTTATCTATCTATCTATCTATCTATTTATTTATTTATTTATTTATTTATTTATTTATTTATTATTTACGGTCATACACAGATCTTTATTATATTTTAACACATTTACAGCTTAAATAAAAATAAACAGTAGCAGCACAGAACTGTGAATTGTTCAAAGAAATGAAATAGTAAACCTAACCTCATAGCATGCTTCGCCATTTCTCCATCAGCTCTCTCCCATTACATTGCTAGCGTAACTCTGCGTGTACTGCAGGAAGGATGTTCATGGGGCGCTGGCGTAGTGGTTTGCATGTCCACCTCACGGCAAGAGGGCCCTGGGTTCGGGTCCTGGCCTGAGGCATTTCTGTGTGGTGTTTGCACGCACTCCCAGAGCTTGTGTGGGTTTGTTCCAGGTATTCCGGTTTTCTTCCGCAATTTAAAGACGCACGTTAGGTTGATTGACTGTTTCGAATTGCTCCTAGGTGTAAGTGTGTGTGAGTGTGAGAGCGAGTGTGAATAGTGTTATTGTGCAATGACCTGGTGAGCTGTTCAGCGTATACGATGCCTTTGCCCAGTTTCGGCTGAAATAGGCTCCAGCAGTTCGGCAAATGAGTGAGTGATAGTGAGTAAGTAGTTTCAACAGAGGCCCTGCTATGGTCTGACGAGCTGTTCAGGGTGTACCCTACCCTGTTCAGCCTCCCCATAACTGTAATGAACGATAAAGTGATTCGGAAACGAATTGATTAAACATTTTAAAATTCAGGGTTTTCAGGGTTTCCTCTCCTATCCCAGTATAACAATACCCCTCTGCACAAAACACGGACTATAAAACATGGTGTGACGATTGAGCTGTGAAGGAACTTTAGTGCCCTGCATAGAACCCTCATTTGGACTCCGCCGAACACATTTGGGATGAATTAGAACTCATGCCAGGCTTTCTCATCCAACACCAGTGTGTGACTTCACTCTACAAATGTTCTTTTGACTCAATATCCTCAAACTCCCACAGAAACACTTTTTAGACACCCTTCCCAGAAGCGTGGAGGCTGATGCAGCACTAAAGGGGCTATACTTTATATTATTGGTCATAGATCGACCATAGACGCTCAACAAGCTCATATAGGTTATTATTACATGTTAGTATCTCTGTGATTACATTTCACACACACACACACACACACACACACACACACACACACACACACACGCGCGCGCACACATGCAGGCTGAACATTTCACTGTTGGTCTACTCTTTGCAACCTTCACTCTTCTGGAAAGGCTTCCCATTATA
>JBCNYG010000014.1:20183516-20196393 GCA_039654305.1 Porochilus rendahli | reverse complement strand
AGAGAGAGATGGAGAGAGAGAGAGGGGGGGGAGAGAGGGTGGGAGAGAGAGAGGGAGGGAGAGAGACACATGGGGCCCTGCGATGAACTGCTGAGCTGTCCGAGATGTATCCCGCCTTCACCCAGAGCCGGCTGAGACAAGCTCCAGTCTTCCTGCGACCCTGGAAGAATTAAGTGTTTCGGAAAACCTCAAACACCCCCTGAAATATAAACAAGCCATTAGAAGGGGGAAGAGGGGTAAAGAGAGGAGGATAGAGGGAGAGAGAGTAGGGAAGAGAGAGAAAGAGAGGAGAGAGAGGAGGAGAAAGAGAGAGCGAGACAGACAGATAGCATGAGGGAGAGAGAAAGAGTGAGAGAAAGTGAGAGAGAGAGAGAGAGAGAGAGAGGGAGAGAGGGAGAGAGAGAACTCTAATTATATTTAAAGCCTGATGTTACAAAATCATCACAACACGTCCGAAGACAATAATCTCGGCGGATTTTCTCCGGAATAAAGACGTCTCGGGTGATTTAATTGCTTCTCCACCGGACAAACTCGACGAGGAAATTGATTCCAGGAATAGATCAGCATCTCACGTAACAGCCATGACTCATCCCTTCCTTTCATTCACAATATTTTGGAGAGATCTGGAACCCGAACATCACTCACTCTCACCGCGTTCGTACAGGAGGGGCGGGGCGCCGCTGTAGGTTCCCTCAGACGGGATATTGGGTTCGATGATCCTGGGACACACACGCGCGCGCGGCGACATCCTCTCACGCTGCGGCTTTATCGATTCCTGCATCCAGTCACGTTCCCTCGAGCCGTACACCAAAGATAAAGAATAATCCAGAAGATCCTGCTTCCCAGGACGCCACCTGACAGTTCTCCGGTGGGTTCCTCCGGAGGCCGTGATTAGACAGAGGCCTGAATGTTGGTCGTGACTCCGACTCATAGTTCTGTAAGGGTTCTTTTACCAGCTACGGGTTCCGGGCTTTCTGTTTCCCGGGAGAACGGTTTAAAGAACGCCGCTGCATAAACTGTTCTCTTTTTCCATCCAGCTGGTCGTGAAGCTCATCAGCTTTTCTCACGTGTTAGTGAGGAACACACACAGAGCGACAGAGCGGCACAGCAAGCTTTAATCCGAGCGTAATGGAAGCTCCGGTGGAGCGTCAGTGTCCCGCACGAGGTGGAGTGGTGAGTGTGCTGGTTTTACACGGTGGCTGATGAGGACGTTTTCTCCACACCACCTTCACCCACCTACAGCCAGTCAGAAACCCCGAACACTCGTTCTGCCCCTGACAAGAAGCGGAGTCGTTAATTCGGCGTGCAGGGCTTAACGCGGCGTGTTAGGCTGGAGAGTCGCTCGTTAGGGGCCGGCTGATTGCTTCTCGTGGCGTCGTAAAGCCGCTACGATGGCGTCGGTTGTCATATTTCCTCCTGAGCTGACAGTAAAATCTCCTGGAGAGCTCTGCGGCAGGAAGGACGATAAAAACCCGGCACCGTTCTCACACAACCAACACAATGACACACTCGCTAAACTGCTTTGCACCGACGCGTAGGCAGATTTAGGTCTTCTCGGCTTCGCACCGGCGCTAATGAACAGACGTGAGCTGCTTAAATGCTGCTTCTTACGGAGAGACGCGCTCCCCGGTGGCAAATAAAGCATTTTCAGTCCTGGCGTGATTTATGTGGAACTGTTCTCCTTTTTTCACTTCATCCCTTGCAGTGAAAAAAGTAAAGTTTTAGTAACCTTGTGATCAAGGTTAAAGAGAGACGCCCAGGTTCCCTCTTTGTTTTCTCCTCATGTTCCGCTGAATCATTTCGACCTCCGGGCTTTGGCGTACGACGTCGCCTCGGCACCCAGGATGCTAATGACGCGGCGGGCGGAGAGGCTCTTCCCCTCGAGAGACAGATTTAACCTGAATGTTTGTAGATTGAGATTTAAAGATCGGAGCGTCTGGTGTGAGTACAGGCCCCGAGGCGGCCGTTAATAAGCCTCTGAAAAAGGACCTGTGAGATATCGGCGATATTGATGCCTCGGTGTTTCTTCTCGGATTAATAATCAGCGCCTCATCACGCTTATCTTAGAATATATATAAGGAGGGCGGCTCGGTGGCCCCGTGGTTGGCACGTCCGCCTCACAGCAAGAAGGTCCTGGGTACGAGTTCCGGGCTCGGCATGGGACTTTCTGTGTTCGTGTTCGGTTTCCTCAGCGTGCTCCGGTTTCCTCCTACACACCAAAGACATGCACAGTAGGCTAATTGTCTGTTCCTAATCGCCCCCTAGAGGCGAGCGTGAGTGTGGACGTTCTGCTGTTTACGGTGTTTCCTGCCTCCGTCCCGAGTCGGCTGAGATAGGCTCCACTCTCCACGTCTCGGTAAATGAATAATGATATATAAGGGAGAAGGATATGTCTGTGTGAGAGGGAAGAAAAAACCCGAGCGCCGCGTGGAGAACGTGAATCATTAATTCGGGCTCATTTACAGGGTTTTCATAGAGCCGAGATTGTTGTGAAGTTGCCGTGTTAATGAGAGAGATCTTTCATGTGGAATGATGGCACAATTAGGAGAACAAAAGTGCAAGGTGTGACAATTTAAGCGAAAATGCTTTGTCAGTGTCTGAGAACAGCACCTCGGAGACAACATATGCATGAAAATGCGCTTATGAAACCGCCGCACCGGCGTCTTGATGTCTGGATTCCGGCGCTCACACACATATGCCTTGTTACCGTGTTCCCTGGCGCCCTGGATTCCCACCAGGACACCGAGTTTCTAGGCCAGGAAATAGAATTGAAGTTTGCTGAACAGAACGTCCTTAAAAAATAAAATTACTCACGGAAAACACATCGGCTAATATCTTAATAGCTGTTATCTTGGGTCGCGTTTCACACAAGTGCTGAGCGTCGTCAGACCGGCTAACGTCTCCCCCGTCCTCCAACCCCCTGCCTTCTCAGGGACCGCACATCTAATTTGGGAAAGACAAGGAGAGAAATTCAGCATCACTTTACTCACCTGGTGAAAATTCTCCGAAACAGCCGCATGATTCTCTTCCTGTGCTCGAAACGAGGCTAACATAAGATGCTAATCATTATTATAAAAAAGAACTTCTATTATTTTACTGCCTGCTTTTTTTGACTCTTCGTTTTCTAAGCCGCTTAATCCTGATTGGGGTCGCGGCGAGACTGGCAGTGCACACTCCGAACAGCTCGCCGGGCCATCGCAGGACCAACACACACACACAAACCATCACACTCACACTCACACTCACACCTAGGGGAAATCTGGAACAGCCTGTCAGCCGACTGTGTACGTTTCTAGACTGCGGAAGGAAACCGGCATACCCGAAGGCAATCGTGGGGAGAAGATGCAAACTCCACACAGAAACGCCCTCACCGAGGCCGGGAATCGAACCCAGGACCTTCCTGGCGCTAAGTGGACGTGCTAACCTCAAATAATAGAAAGCCTGTAAAACCAAAGAAAACACGGACCAACACTGCCACGTGTACGTGCCAGAAATATTCATGATGGATCTGGAATTCTCCGAATTAAGAACCAAATGAAATGCTACGATAGCGGCTTCCCGATCAGCCGAAAGAAAACTCGCCTGCTTTTATATCCACGACTTTATCTTACTTTAATCGCTTTATTATTTATCTCTGTGTGAACGTCTCACTTCCTCCCTTAAACCACTTCCTGTTTAAAGGCGCGGATTATAATGAGAACACAAACCACTGTGAGGCAGAACTGCAGGTTTATAGGGTTAATCACACACACACACACACACACACACACACACACACACACACACACACACACACACACACAAACACACACACACAGAGAGGGAGAGAGAAAGAGAATAAAAATAACGTAAAAAAAGAATACCATCTCCTTCCTGTTTCATTTCCTGTGATGGTACAGTTTAACAATAAACAATAAACAATATAAATGACAGAACCTAGCAGTGCACTCTACTCCCCTCTTCCACTCTTCTACAGTAACAGAGTCACTTTATAGAGATCTGAATTTAATACTATTCGAATTCTGTCAAAATACAGTAGAATTATATACTGAAGCATCATCATCATCATCATCATCATCATCATGTATGCATTTATTCAGGAGGTCTCTTTATAATTTAAATATATTCACACATCTAACATAAATTTTGGAAAAACAGAAAACACTTTGAAGTTGGTTTTAGTATTACATTTGACCAACTAGCCTACATTCTGTCTGTAAACAGAAGGACTGGAGGAAGGGAAAGGAAAAAAAACCTCACTTTCCTTGGTAGGCTTATGAATATTAAAGGATTCAGGTGATGGTTCATTTCCCACTTCCTACTTTAAGGCCACTTAAGTCCTAATGTCGCGCGCTGTTAGCTAGCGTGCACATAGGGATGGGGGGATGGGGGGTTAAAATAGTTTTGGGGTGTACATAATCATAAGAAGATGATAATTTCATACAGTGTGTAGTACAGTCTAAAACTATTTTTGAATTGAGCCCCCTAACCATGTGCACGCTAGCCACTAACAGCGCGCAACATTGTGAACTGGTGGAGTATATATATATATATGGAGGTGATTTTCCGTAGAACAGTGCTCAATACATCAAAATAGAGCGAAATATATGGTATGTGAGGAAAAATAAAAGACTACAATTTCATCCTGACAAGCGTGTTTCATGGTTGCCCACTCATCAGGGGATTTAACAAAAACATTCATTACCACGGTTTATATACAGTCAGTGTAATTTACATGTAATTTACAATTTACACTTCTGATCTAAATTGGCTTTTAGGTGTTACCTAGGAGGGTTTGTTTCTGTGGCGGAGGGAAGACACAACTTAGTTCCGTTAATTAAGTGTGGATAGTTCAGGACAGCATATGCTTAACTTTTCTTTGAGACAGAGGTTGCATTTTTTACACAAGCTGTCGTAGGCTGAGTTCGATGACAGGATGTGCCAGGAAATGGAGCGTTCAGTGTTGCTGTCTTTGAGATGTGTTTGCTGAGTTCTGTGCTGTTTCTGTGCTTAGTGTGGCGGAATGAGACGGTGTCATTTCTATATCTTGTTTTGAAGTCATTTTCTGTGAGTTTGATGTATGTTTCTGTTGTGTTGTTGTCTTTGCACGTGACCACGGCTTGATAAATGACAGATGATTGTAGGCAGTTCCCAATGAGCGGGCAGGCTTTCTTTTGTCGGCAGTTGCATGTTTTTTTTTTTTTAGATGTAGCAGCGGTGCTGTCGGTTTGCTTGGGTGGGTTTAGGATGTGTTTGTGATGGTTGTCGATGATTTTTTAGTATTGTTCATGCAGCTGTAGCTGATCTTGATTGTGTTGCAGTTGAAGATTTTTTGGAGCTTGTGATCTTTGAGGAAGTGGTTGTGATTACTTCTTCCTCAACCCCAACAAACCCTCCTCCACCAAAGAAACATTTCTTCAAGTTCACAGGAACCCTTCACCTATTAAAGAGCTAAATGACCTTGAAGACGACATGCTAAACTTGATCCAATGAATAAAGTTCAAGCAAGTGGGCAACTCTTTCCTCAACAAACCAAAAGAAGACACCACACGCATTAAGAAGGAACCTAATCTAATAATTGCTGCCGACAAAACAACAAATTTTTACAAACTAGAACCATCAACGTACAATGACCTACTGGAAAAAAACATTACAGAATCCTACAAGAGAGCACAACCTATCACCTCTAGAGCCTTCCACACAGAAAATAAGAACATCACATCGAAACTGCGCATCGAGGACAGAGTGGACACCACAGCTAACAAAGATGCTTTCATAACTCTTAAAGATCACAAGCCCAACTTCGCCAACAAACCGACCTGCAGACTTTTCAACCCCACCAAATCAGAAATAGGAAAAATCAGCAAACTGATCCTCGACCACATCAACAAAAATATCACACAAAAAAAATCAAAACTCAACCAATGGAAAAACACAGCATCTGTAATCGACTGGTTTAATGCAACCACAGACAAACAAAACTTAAACTTCATCTGCTTCAACAATGAAGAATTCTACCCATCCATCAGCCAAGATCTCCTCAATAAAGCACTCGACTTCACTTCCACTTATGAAAACATCACTAACGACGATAGGAACATCATAACACAGGTAAAAAACTCCATACTGACCAACAAACATCAACCCTGGCAGAAGAAAAGCAACACAATATTTGATGTGACGATGGGAAGCTATGACGGCGCCAAGACGTGTGAGCTCGTAGGTAGTTTAATCCTCTCCCAACTACAGCACCTCAAAATTAATGTTGGCCTATACCGGGGCAACGGACTCACCATCACTAACACAACATTAAGAGAAACAGGAAAAAATAAAAAAAACCTTTATATATACACAGGTATATATATATATATAAAGGTGCCACAGCTGTGAAGGCTAAAGCTAACAATGCAAACAACAAACAGGAAACCCATACTGCAAACTTCTGCTGCAGCTTCTTCCCCCAGGCTATCAGAGCCCCGAAAACACATACGCACTCATAACCCTCCATCCCCAAAATATTGCACCTGCACCTGTATTTTGCACCACTGACTACCTCATCCCCCTTTTCTCTATAATCTTTACCCTGCTGCTTTACAGAGCCATGTTCATATCCTTGTACTATTCTTTTTTTTAGCTTTATAATTATTGTTTAGTTTAGTATTCTAGTGTTTATCACAGCTGTTATTACCTCCGCCAAGGAGGTTATGTTGTCACTGGTGTTGGTTTGTTTGTTTGTCTTGTCTGTTAGCAACGTTACTCAAAAACCTGTGATACAAGGAACAATTGATAAAATTTTGACAGTGATCCAGATTATTGTATGATTGCAGGGAATCTTTAATTCCTGTGTCCGGACCATACCGAAGCATAACTTCCAGACTTTAGTTCGATGGTGTAATCTCATTCCTTTACCTTTCTGTACAACTGTTAGGCCAATTATCACAAAAATAATCCAATTATTAATACTTCACCATCCGAGCTCAAGGCCTCTTATTCAAGGCCTGTACACAATGCAATCATATAAACGGCTTTGCATTTGCTTTGTAGGGATCAAATAATAAACAAATGTGGCATTTATCAAAATGCTGCATTTCTTACAAAACCATGTGGGGGTACTGAACGGCCTTTTCTCCGAGTGCTTTTCTAATTTTTGTGTGTATTTGTTTGTTTATGATGATTTAGTCCTCTGTACAACAGCACTTTGTTTCAGTTGGTGTTTTTTAAAGTGTTTTATAAAAATAAGTGGATTGGATTGGATGTTGACAACCCTCTCGCAGTGTTTAGTGTAAAATTACTGGACACTTTATTCATTTAAATTATTTATTTTATTGCACAAATAATTCAAATTGCACAGACTGAAAGTGAGGAAGCCTTAACCACGAACCACTAGTGCAAAAATAGTTTAAATCGTGATACAAGCATGAAATTCGGTACACAAGTTGAAATGACTATCATAAAATATCATTGGCCATCAAAAACTGAGATTTTAAAAAATGGCCACCTCTCATAATTTTCTCCATTCTTCGAAAACTACACAATAACTTAATTAAAATGACTGAAAAAATGTTGGCACCCTCTTGAATGTTAATTTCAAAAAGAATAACATATATAACAATAACAATATAATGCTTGTATCACAAAACGACTGATTCCACTGATTTTTGGCACTACGCAGATCCATCACTGCTCACTGAATCTCGGTTAGTGAACAGCTGTGATGTACGAAGAATAAAACAGCTGGGAATGGTCTGTTTTTACACGAGTGCTGGGTCAGTTTATCATTTACACCAAGGGCACGTTATCTTTACACATGGAATTCCCACACACACTTCATTTCATTTATTAAACAAATAAAAATAGTGAATTAAAAGTGTATTGAAGTCTCCTATATCTCTGCACGCTACGAATCATCACCTCGAAATAGAATCTTTAAATAAGTTCTTTAAGGTGTGCTTGAGTATCGCCAGAGCACACTGGAAGACATTTTGATTAAATGCACAGTAATTAATGCCATCATTCCCAATAGCACCGATCAAGCACTACATCGTCGATATACGAGACGAGATATGATCACATTAGCGTTTGATTTTCATTGTTGTATTGACTCTCAGATCTACAACACAAAATTATTCATTCAACAGCAGATAAAAAACAATCTTTCCTTTCCCATTCTTTCCTTTTTCAGCCTGCTTTTTCTATCCCTGACTATTTAATGTATAAAATATGCATGTAAATCGTGTGAAGGACAAATCAGGGGTATCAGGCGCCAATGGGGGCGCTGTGTGGTTGTGTGGACCCATGTACTGTGAAAGGTCTCTGGCCTAAAGGTGTAAAATTTCATAATGTCATATATTTGGTCCGCCATAAATCTCATGCAAATTGCTGGACTTCCCGATCACAAACTGGAATTAATTATTGATCATTATCTGCATCAACATGAACATAAATATGAATCCATTTGCCACAATAGTGACAGGAACTTTGAGTTTAGATTGCTAATGAAGTACAGCTCAACATTGAAAAATATTGTTTAAAGTAAAAAATAATAAGTTAACCATGATACAAAGTTCACAGATAATACAGAAATCAAACTCAGTTTAGGGAACGTGCATCTTGCTAAAATACAGAGTGCCCAAAACTGAAAAATAAACACGAATGTACAGAATTGTACAGTACAAACACATACACACAGACACACACACTTATTAGGAACACCTAAAAAAACATTGATTAGATAATTGCATAAATGTGCAGGTGTTCCTAGTAAAGTGCTAATTGGAGGTAAAACTGAACATGGCTATAAAATATGGCCCCAATACAACTGTTACACTTCATACCTTTAATATGAATATAGAAATATTGATTATTATTAGTAGTAATTAAAGTGTTATTATTAGTAGTAGTTAAAGTGCTCATTGAAGGCATAACTGAACAGTGTGTATACTGTAACACTTAATTGAATTGGCCTGGCTGCATCACTGACCCGTGTAGCGAGTGGGGCCACAGTCACGCCCTTCTCTGGCAGCAGAAAACGACTGTTAAGCTGCTAACCTTCGCAGTTCAGCTCCTGCTAGTAACTTACAGGTAAAAGTACCAGTTTTATGCTTTTTATGGTAATTTATGCTAAAATAAGTGTCTGTATCGCCTAATCATATTACATACACACTAATTATGCTGTAAGGATGTCATGTACCTCCACTCTTTAGCCTTGTTTAAAGCACTGCGATCGGCTGCAGCAGGAGAGGAAATTTGGTAGGTACTAATAGATAAACATGTATAGTACAAAAGGAAACTTTTAGAAATGAAGTAATGATTGGTTTAAATGCTCAAAAACATGTCTTAACATGTGTGAAATGCATGTGGACATTAAAAAACCCTGAAAATGTGAGGTTTTGGGTCATTTTGATGGGCTATTAGAGAAATATTGGTGACAGACCCATAAAGTGTCTGAGTAGCTTTGGTCATGCCTTTTCAAAGGAAACTATAATAATCAATATATTCCCATTATTAATATTGGACCCATATTTATACCCTGGAGTAGTTTTCATGAGCCTTACCCATATATAATTACACCAAATTCACAGTAATCCTTTTTCACCGAATTGTAACTAAAACAACAGGTGTTTCTTTTCGAAAGACTGAAGCTCAATCACTAAAGTACAAAATCTCACACTGCACCACCTCTCTGCCGGAGCTCCCGCAGCTTCAGCCCCTTCTCGCTGCACCACTGTCCTATATCCTCCAGATGCTCCGCCAAGTTCTTCACCACTGCGCTGTTATTGTTTAGATTGTCTAACTCCGCCATTTTTTCTTTACACCACTCTTCGATCTTAGTCAGATCCTCCTGCATCTCTGCAGTGTCGTTACAGTTCGTAGCCTGAGGGTGTCCTGCTCCATTACTGTCGAGCTGCTGTAAAGTCTTAATCAGACCCTCCATCTTCGTCATGATCTGCTCAATACACACCACATACACGTATCATTACATACCACATACACACATTATGATACACCAACCACACAGATATCAAAAGGTATCTGATTTGGGTAAGGGCCCTCAGAATTTCTCTGCAACTCCTTAGGTTGAAAATATATTTGTATATAGGGCCCCCTTCCATATATGCAATATGAGATTTCTGTTGGACCTAGGGAAGTCCATGTTTTTATCCAATATGAATGAGAGTTCAAAAGTTTGGGATCACTTGGAAATTTCTTTTTTTTTGAAAGAAAAGCACTTTTTCCAATAAAAAAAGGTTAAATTTCATTTGTCTGGACACTGTTAATGTTGTATGTGACTATTATATAAAACTTAAGAACTCCTACAGCGGTTTGTACTACTCTCTTCAAAGAACAGCACAAACTGGTGCTAACCAGGATAGAAAGAGAAGTCTGAGGCCTCAATGCACAGCTGAGCAAGAGTCTCAATGAGAAACAGAAACCTGACTAGTCCAATAATTCTTGTCATATTTTGCTAACATTTCACTGTCCATTTGCTATCAATCCCCACTCATGCCACATACGCTTGATAAAACATACACACTGATTGGCAACACTGGGAGCCAAAAAGATCATGGGCTTGACTTCTGGCTAACAAAGATGACAGTTAACAAAATTATTTCCAAAGACATGGAATTGCACACTCTGATCACATCAACCATAACCCTCTGCACCAATATTCCATTTGTTTACTCAAATTAAAATCCATACCCAAATCCACAAATTTTGACATGCCTGAACAGAACACAGACATTGGACAATGGAAGATTAGCAAAAAGTGCTATAGATATATGATTACAAGTTTAAGATGTTAGACTCACAAAGAAGAATATTTGTAAGGTGCGGAATAAAGAAAAAGATGCTGGAGGGGTGACTGACACCACCTACCAAACATGGTGGGGAAATGTGATGCTCTGGGGTGCTTTGGTGATGGTAAAGAGGGAGATTTGTACAGGATAAAAAGGATCTTGAACAAAGAAGGCTATCACTCAATTTGGCAACACAGTGGACAGCGGTTGACTGGAACCACTTTCATCCTACAACAGGACAATGACCCAAAACAACGTAAACTGCAAGAACGATTTAGAGAAGAAGCAGTCAGTCAATAGTGGAGAGGCCAGTGCAGTCACCGGATGTCAACCAGATTGAGCTGTTGTGGGAGCAGCTCAACCGTATGATACGGAAGAAGTTTCCATCAAGTTGGTTCAACTTGTGGGAGGTGCTTCAGGAGGCACTGGGGAAATTCTAGAATGACAAATATCTGCAGTCCTATGGTGCATGGTCTAGTTTTATATATGTTATAATTTGACATCATACAATTATGATGTGTTAAATATTATAAGCTATAATTATTTATAGCAGTGAAATATGACCTTTCACGGATAGCTTCAGTCTCATGCATGATCATAACCTATCGAATTGCCTCCAGTTGAATATAGAGCTCAGTGATTTAGACAGGGAACAAATCAACAGAACAGCAGCTTTTATCTGTCACATGGCAGCATGTTTCTATATGGATGGTCACTCAAAAGGGGTAATTAAAATGTTTAATGAAAATGAAAATTTACATAAGAATTTTATATGGATGGATAAGGATGAATATTTATTACACAGCAGGTATACCGCAGTAGCTTGGTGTGTGTGTTTGTGACATTATAAACATACCGCAAAAGTAGTCAACGGAAGTCCTTCTTCATCTCCACCGGGGCATTGTCTCAGCTGTGCTCTCTTGGCCTGACAGAACACTTTGATCTGTTCTGAAAATCGACTGTTGTCTTTATATCGCTCTTCCAGTAACCCCATTTCCCTCATTGCCTCAGATCTGGTCTCAGTCTGCTGTATAAGGTGGTTCACACGATGCAGTTCCTTACTCACCTAATAACCACACACACCCAAACACACACACACACACACACACACACGTTCTCCTCTTATATTATTATCTCAGGGATTTTAGTCCAAATCATGTTTTATAGTGAACAGTATAAATCCTATCTGACTTGACATTTTGGTTAAGATTGCATCATATGTTCCTTTACAACATTAGAAGAGATTCTGTGTTTTAAGTGGATAGTGTTGCTAAACAGCATTGGATGGGAGCCTGTAGGATGATGTTAGAGGTGAAAGAAGAGGAACAGAGAGAAGTAAACCAAATTTCACACAGTGGACCCTAAAGGAGGAATCCTCTGTGAAATTCAGAGAGGAGGTAAAATAGACATTGGGTGGCAGGGAGGGGATGCCGGAGGACTGGAAAGCTTCAGCAGTTGTTGTGAAGGAGAAAACTAGGAAGGTACTTGGGATTACATCTGGACAGAGGAAGGAGGACGTTCAGGAATGCATCATGTGGAAGAGATTATCAAAATGAAGAGGGACACTCAGAAAGGTGAAAACAGTAAACAGGAATACAAAAGGATGTGGCACACGATGAAGAAAGAGATGGCCAAATCTTAGGAAGAGACATAATTTCAGGAGTCTATTTTTCATGGGTAAAATAAAATTCATTAAAAACAAACTCCAAACACCTAATTTTATATTCTAGTAATCTTCAAGTAATCCTGCTTTAAGCCAGACAAACCAAACAGAATGTAACTGACAACACCTAGTAAACAAACACACACACACACACACTCGTTTCCATTACTTGTGGGGACAATCCATAGACTTGCATTCATTTCCTGGAGACGTTTCCGTAAACACTAGAAATTTCCCTAACACTAAACATAACCACTACTTGCCTTACTGTGTCACCTTACCCTAATCTTAAAACATCTTCACTTTAAAATATAATGATTTACATCATAGGAACTTGCGGTTTGTCCCCACAAGGAAGCGAAGTCCCCATAATGTGACTGTGTAAACTGATTCATGTCCCCACACTGTGATGAAT
>JBCNYG010000014.1:19995180-20010663 GCA_039654305.1 Porochilus rendahli | reverse complement strand
AGTTTGCAGACGACACTGTGGTGGTGGGCCTGATCTCTAACAACGACGAGATGGCCTACCTAGAGGAGGTTAGAAACCTGGAATTATGGTGCCAGGACTAAGGAGCTGATAGTGGACTTCAGCACAAAGCAGGAGAGGAATTACCAGCCCCTGATTATCAACGGGACCCCAGTAGAGAGAGTGGACAGTTTCCGGTACCTAGGTGTTTACATCACGCAGGATCTGACATGGTCCTGTCATGTTAACACCCTGGTGAAGAAGGCCCGGCAGCGTCTCTTTCATCTCAGATTCCTGAAAGACTTTAAACTGCCCTCAAGGGTACTAAGGACTTCACCATTGAGAGCATCCTGACGGGAAGTATCACAGCCTAGTTAGTTTGGAAACAGCACCAAACAGGACTGGCGAGCTCTCCAGAGGGTGGTGCAATCATCAGAACGTACAATCCGTATCGAGCTTCCTGACCTGGACACTATATACAGCAAGTGGTGCTGGACCAAGGCCAGGAAGACAGCGAAGGACCACAGCCATCCCAACAATGGACTCTTCTTCCTGTTGCGTTCATGGAAACGTTTCCGTTCCTTTAAAGCAAACACTGAGCGAATGAGGAGGAGCTTCTTCCCGCAGCCCATTCGGGCCCTGAACCAGAACACTGGTACCTCGACTTTGCAGACGCTACCCTACACATAAAAATTACATTCTACCTCTGCTGATGGCTGTACCCAGACACTTAACACTTTACAGTCACTTGACACTTTGCACACAGACACTTGACACTTCAATATTACTTGTAAAATCGCTGCTGCATTAATATTTCATTTTATAAATTTTTGTATCCTATATTTTATTTAAATTTTCATTTTATATAATTTATTTTATTCTTATTTTGTATTTTTGTATTTATATTGACCTTTAACTATGAAATCGATTAAATAGTTTTAGTTATAGTTATTGCTATTGTTCTTTTCTTCTTGTTCCTAATAGCTTCTTAAAATTCTAGGACAGTCGTACTAATCATTTCACTACATATTGTACTGTGTATGATTTTGTGTGCGACAAATAAAATTGACTTTGAATTTGAATTTGATTTATTTTATTATTATTATAGCTTCTGTCAGTGTTATATTGGGAACGAGTCATGATGTTTTTTTAATACTAATTAAGGAGTGTGTTGTTGGGTTTTGTTCGATGAACAAAAAAGTTTGACTGAAAATCAAAGGCACCCTCTGGGTCTGGAATGAGGTCCTGCCCCAAGTGGAGGAGTTCAAGTATCTCAGGGTTTTGCTCACGAGTGAGGGAAGGATGAATTGGGAGATTGACAGGCAGATTGGTGCAGCCTCTGCTGTAAAGCGCAGCTGGTCTGGGAATGCTTCGGTGTTCCGATGGAAGAGCTAGAGGAAGTAGCTGGGGAGAGGGACGTCTGGACCTCACTGCATAGGCTGCTTCCCCCATGACCGGACCACAAATCAAGGGAAAAAGATGATGATGACGATGAAAATTAAACGAAATGAAAATTTGTTCTACAAACCAATCAAACTGTAGTTTCCATCAGGACAACTGTTTCCTATTGAAGTAGCTAACTGGCCTACTAATGAGTTAGTGGGGTGACATGGTGGTGTAGTGGCTAGCACCTCTGCCTCACAGCAATAAGGTGCTGGGTTCGAGTCCTGGGCTTGGCGAGGGCATTTATGCGTGGAGTTTGCAAGTTCTGCCTGTATTTACGCAGGTTTCCTGGGTGCTCTGGTTTCCTCCCATAGTCCAATGACATGCACATTAGGCTAATTGAGTGTTCCGTATTGCCTCTGGGTGTGAGTGGGAATAGTTGTCTGTGATGGACTGGCAAGCTGTTTAAGGTGTACCTCTACTTTTCACAGAGTCGGTAGGATGAGCTCCTGCCTCCTTGTAACCCTAATAAACCGTAAAGCGGCGCATCAAATGATATGACTAGCTAGATTACAGTTCCTTGCATAAGTGTTCACCCCTACTTGAAGTTTTCTAAAAATTTTTATTAGTATATACTCCACAGGAATGTTGTGATCTGATTGGTCCACTATCTTGAATAAAAAAAAAAAAGTATATACCTAGTATATACCTAAGCACTTACTTAAAGTTAATGTTAAAGAGATACGCACAGCTCTGCTCCTGGATGTGCTTGGAGCTCACTTGTGTCTGTTGTGATTTTAAAAATGTAAGAAATTATTCATTAAAAATCTTGTTTTAGTGTGCTTTTTTCTCAGGTTTCCATGTAGTATGTACTAAACATTATTTACCTTAGTCTCTGGCTAAATCGAAAAGTTCCTTCAATGGTAAACTCAGCAACATCCAGGGTCAGCGGATAATTGTTAATTATTTGAATTAGGAACTGATCTACACCAGTAGTGTCCAAAGTCCAACTCCAGGGCCCGATCGCCCTGTGGGCTGTTGTCAACTGGCCTGTAGCTTCTGTCTTAAAATATATAGTATGTTAGGTGGCCTTTCATCTGATGGTGATAGCAGACTGTATTAGATAGCACCGTTAACTCTAAACTTTGCTGGAATCCTTTCCAATTGTGGATTTGTATCCAAGTATTAAAAATAAGAAATTTAATTATGATAAAGTTAGCAACTCCTATTTCTGATCTGTCATCTCAAATATATGTTTTGAAATCAGCCATAGCAAAAACACTAGAAATGGATGTGCTGTTCCAGTAGCCTTAGCCTTTCAGAGACAACTGTTTACGGAGATCATATGTCTCTTTAACTCCATGCAGGTGGACTCTATTTAATTAACTATTGCACAAGACACAATACATTCATTCATTCATTCGTCAAACTGCTTTATACACAGTGACACAAAAAACTCCCACATTTCAGAGGTAAATAAAAAAAGGTTAAAGGTAATCAAATTATTATTTGCACACATGAAACTTGAGGCAGGAGAGGAGGTGCTACGGTCTGTTGGTGCCCCACCCCCAACCGTCCTCAGTCGCCAACATGGCATGGTAAGGAGCACACTATGCATTAACTTTTAAAGCATTCTTTACAAACATTTGCTTCGTGATTGCTGCACAGAGAGTCTTTTGAAGACGTTTCAGTATTCCAGTTTCACTTTTCACATTCAGGACAGAGGTGTGATTTTTCTCTATGGTGCAACCATAAATCACAAGTGTATACTCCTCGACCCTAAACTCTTGAAACCCTTAAGTTTGCTATTTAGCAGGAGAAAGCCACTGTTCCACCAGACATGACCATAGCAGCTTTCAGAAATTGCCCCCAAGCATGTATAGACCATGATGGCTTCTTTAAAACGTGATGAATAAAAAACACATAATTTAAAAATGTTTAATGTGTGCAAACAATTATTAAATTATCTTAAACCTTTTTGTTATTTACCCTTGAAATGTGGGAGGTTTTACTGGGTCACCCTGTATTACTAGGGTCGCGGGAAGGCTGGAGTCTATCTCAACCGACTCTGGGTGAAGTGAAGGCGGCGCACACCCCGGAAAGCTCACCAGTCCATTGCAGGACTAACACACACAACCATTCACGCTCACAGTCACACCTAAGGTGTCTTTGGACTGTGAAAGGAAAGCAGGGTACCAGGAGGAAACCCACGTAATCACAGAGAGAACATGCAAATACAGCACAGGAATACACTCCCTGAGCCCAGGATTTGGACCCAGGACCTTCTTGTGTTGTGGACATTATACTCGCTATGTCGCTATGCCATCATGCTGTCAGCCACAATTCATCCCCTCCCATATAAGTTCTAGCAATTTAATAAGGTAAGGCAATTAAATCAGTGGGGTGAAAGCCAATACTCAAGCCTGTCATCTTAATTTTTAAGGACTTCCTCATTCTCCAGATCTCAAAAGGGATTTTAACTTAGTAATGTTGTGGCAAGGCAAATATTTGGTGAAGCATTTACCAGGAAAAGCCAGGTTCCCTTTGGGGGAATCTTTGGCTTTGCATTTAACCCATCCAAAGTGAGCTCACACACAAACACACCCTTGGAGCAGTGGGCTGTCACACACTGCAGTGCCCGGAGAGCAGCTGGGGGTTAGGTGCTTTAATCATAGGGCACTTCAGCCATGGATGTGGAAGAAGGGAAGGTGCTAGGTCCAAAACCTGCTTCTCTAACCATTAGGCCACGGCTGCCCCATAAGTTGATATTAGACTGCATTAACATTGAAACACAAATATACACTTCCCGTGCACTTTACCAGGAACACCTGCATAATCATGCACTTCTCAGGTGGATCGGCTCATTACGTGCCTAATTTATAAAATCATGCTGATATAAGTCAGTGGCTCCAATTAAGAGGCAGATGTGTGAGAGCAGCAGAAAACCACATCAGGTTCCACCCCAGTCAGCCAAGAATACAAATCTGAGGTGGCATTGGGCGCTGACTCTGAGCTGGCTAGGTAAAGATGAGGAAATCACTGTCAAGTGTAATGATGCTCAGTTTCTGCTCTAACATGCAGGAGGGACTGTCAGAATTAGGCGTCGTTGACCGGTCAAGAGTTCATGCTGCTTGTGGTGGTGTAATGGCACGTGGGATGTCTTCTTGTCAGATGCAAGCCCAAGTGGCCTGAATCAGCCCCAGACCACACACACATATGTGACCCATACCTGATTTTATCATGCCAGTGTGAACACCAAAAATCACATCAAATCCGATCTTTTCGAATCAGATCTGGGCCACTGTCATATGCGGTAATAAATCAAATACAGATCGGATTTTTTGAACAGTAATGCAACCTTGACGTCTCTCTTGGTTGTTAGAGGAAGCAGCTATTGCTCCAAAAAAAGCCACAGTGAGAGTTTTGGCTCTCTTTCTCTTCATTCTTTTCCTTTTCGTCATCTGCTGGCACATTTTTCTGCCTTCACTGCACAATAACTTTAAAATAAATCTGTCAACACTGACATCTCTCAACCCCATGTTTGCCATCGACTTCTGTGCATCTTCACTTGTGTAAACACTGTGCTACATCAGCCACATGTGTTTCTACTGCAGGCCACATCTCTAAGATAATGTGAACGGCAACTGCAAAAAAATCAGATCTGGAAAATTTTTTTAGGCCACTTGGCTTGCAGTGTGAATGTAGAGTATGTGAGTCTTACAGCTGAATACATTACCAATTACCTCTTATCTACACTGTACTCATCTAATAATGGCTACTTCCTTCATGACACTGTATTGTTCTTACCTTCTTATTCCTTTACATTTACATTATGGGAGGGGCTAGAGATGATGCAGGTGGAAATGACGCAGTAATTAAAACCTACCGTCAGTGATGAGTGCCCTGCTGGTTAGCACTTTACCCAGCATGCACTTTAGCACAGCCAGAATTGTGCACACTAGGCCGCTGAGCACCGACACGCTGTAGAGGAAGTCATCCTGTGAGAGAGGTGGAGAGGAAGGGAGAATTGAGATGCACAGATGGATGTTGACAGAAGGGTGGAGGGAGGAGCGAGAGAGAGAGAGAGAGAGAGAGAGAGAGAAGCAGTTATAGATTTCTACAGTGAACACATACCCCAGTAAGCTGGTCTGCACAATACTATTAAATTAAGACTTTTATTACACTTGGTTGTTTCATGTGTCTTGGACATAAGCATTATATCCGGATAGGGATTATCCACAAAAAAACACAAATGTAAAACCGTATTCAAAAGGAGGTATGAAACACATTATTCTTTCATCTAGTATAAATGTAAAATCCATCTCCCCAAGCGAAATGCTGGAAAGAGATTAAAAACAAAATGCACGCAATTTTGCATCTGATGCAGTTCCCCTCTTTTAAAAAGTAAATCCTGAAATTGAGGACTACCACATGAATGTGATGAGCAAATTAATCCAAAGTATATTCCAGTGTAATACTGAAATCAGATTTCTGCCCATCTAATGCATGTCAAAGCGGAACGACGGCTCAGTGGTTAGCACTGTTGCTTCACAGTGAGAGGGTTTTAGGAACCTGGCACCTGACAAGGCCGTTTTTTTATGGAGTTTGCATGTTCTCCCCATGTGAACACCCCCATTGTGTGGATTTCCTCCAGGTACTTCAGTTTTCACATTATGTCAACTGGCTACTCTTCATTGCCCCTAGGAGTCGATGCTGAGTTGCGACCCATAAACCTATGGCATGGAATCTTCTTAAGGAAGAAGCCAAAGGTTCACACTTGGACGATGGTGGATGAGTGAGCGAGTGAAAGCATGTCAAGATACTTTTACCACGAGTATAAATACATCTGATTTTTTATCAAGATACAATCCCGGATACAAGACACTGAAATAACCAAGTGAAGTTTTAAACCACAGGTAAAAGAGCAGACAGCAGTGTTTTTATTCATTCTCAGAGCACTGATCAGTCATCAAAGAGCTGACAGGAGCTGCTGCGGTGAGCGCCATTCTGTACGGCGTAGCTCTTTCGTCTGGGGCAAAAATCAGCCCTGAGCAATCGGTAAAAGTAGATGAGGATCATGGTATCCATGAGGAGCACGGTGAGCAGGAAGTAGCTGCCATGTTGCAGCAAGGAGAAGTTGATGATGATGTAATAGGTAATGTAAAACTGGGCACCCAGGCGGAAGGTGACGTACGTAAAGAGGTTGAGAAACTTGTTGGCATTGTAGAGACGTGAACCCTGGGCTCCTGCAAGTTTGAGCAGCAGCCTTGCATGGAGGGTCATGCTGTTGACCTCCACCAGGAGGGCAACCCCAGCTCCAGACACATATCGCTGGGTGTACAGGTTGTACAGGAAGCACCACAGCACCTGTGGGTTACAGATATAGCAAGGAATGTATTGATGTTATGAAGAATCCTTCTTCCTATGTCTAGGTAATGGCACTGTAATTATGGGGGTGGTTTTGATTTATTGTTACGCATCATTGAGGGGACATTATAATAATTTTTTATTTTTTTAGGCTTTACAGCTTCTGGGTATCATGTTACTACATACATTTTCTAAGAGATGAAATGTTTTACTGTATATTAGTTTTTTTGTTTATCTGTTGGTGTTTTGTGTGTGCGTTACATGGTCTTCTTGTATTCAGACAGCCAGCTCAGCAGTCTTTCTAAAGGCCTCTAGTGCACTTTCCCATTGATTAATAAAGAGCTCTACTTCCATTAGTGTGCCCAAGCCTAGTCACCACAATGTTAACTTAAAGCTTTGTGTTATTAATCAGTTATTAATTTTTAAACATGTTATTCAAGTTTTTAAGCATGTTATTCAGGATTTAAACTAAAACTAATAAAACATGGGTATTCTTTGGAGAATAAGGAATGTATGTCCTTATCTAGAGCTAAAAGGTTTCAATAGCTTTAAAAATGTATCACCAAATATTCTAATAAAACAAATTCATTCTTAAGTTTATCTTACACATTTTTCTGGCATTTACCAATGGTTACTTATCTGGTATTTGTTCTTAGGTAGTAACATGGCAGAGCACTTTAACAAACATATCCTTTTCCGAAAGAGGGACAACTATTTCCCTTGTTTTTCTCTCATTCATTCATTCATTTTCTGAACCGCTTAAGCTTAATTAGGGTCGCGGGGAGGTTGGCACCCATCTTTACCAACTCTGGGCAAGGGCAGAGTACATCCTGGACAGCTCTCAAGGCCACTGCAGGGCAGAAATACACTATGCAGAAATAGGCTATGCAGCCTACACCTGAGGAAAATCAGCAATGGTTCTTTCACATGCCTCTCACCACAGACAGTGAGAGACATGGCCGACCTTTGATAACCCACTTAGCTGCACTGGGGGGACAGCAATGACAAGTTGGTGATAGTAGGGCTTGAACCTCCAACCTTGGGATCAGTAATCCAGCAGCCTACCACCAGGCCACGACTGCACTCGCCCGTTTAAAAATTTTCTTAGAATTTTTAAATACGATAATTTTTGTGTGTGTGTTTGTTTGCTTTTTTACTATATGAAGCTTAAAAATATCTTTTTTTTATTAATATATTAATAATCATATATTAATTAATAATTCAATGTATTTATTTAAATATTCGTCACGACGTGTTACAACAACATACAACCATCGTGTTATGGTTTTGTCCAACCATTATGGCTGAAAACTATGAACTCATTCACCAAATCTACATCAAATTTTTAAATACAACATATAAAAATTTGTCACTTGTTACAAAAAATATAAACCAGGACTTTCACACACATACACAATGTCTTGCCCTCACAACTGCCATTCTCACCATGATTGTTACTTCCTGTTTGAAGCACATTTGCTTCATACTTATTTATGTACCCACACATGTAACCATTATTTACTAACACAGAAACATAACTGTACTGTGAGTCTAAAAGGTCTACAGTTAGTGGTGCTTTCCTAATCAGAAAAAGCTAAACCATAAGACTCCTCCATGGCCACATGTATTGCTCAAGTTAGCATTGCTGTACTTATTGCAGTTTACATAAAATTGTAATGCTAAAAAAATAAACACAGACATATTTCTGAACATTATACTCAGCACCTACAGTCTGACCTTTTGTGACCTTTTGATGAAAGACAAACACACAGGAATTGGCATACCGTCTCTGAATATTTTCACTGATGGACCACATCGAGTCTTTCACTCTTTTTCAGTCTAGTGCACAAACTTGACTCACCAAGAAGTGATGGAGCAGGAATTCCCATGATCCTATGGCATGTCCAGAAAATATGATGTCCCCAGCATCTTGCACAAAGTAACCTGAAAGAGAAAAAGGCTTTCATTGCTCAATATTTTTTGAAGATGCAGTGAAAATAGTGCCATTACCTACCTGCTGAAACACTCACGAGCAGGTAGCAGACTGGTGTGGAGAAAGAATGCATGTTACTCAGCATCTCTGGCCACAGGCTCACACTGCAGAGTGATAAAATAACCACAGATCAATTCTTTCAAGTAGATTTGTAATATTTTGTTGGACAGCCTTTAGCCTTGATTACTGCACATAATTGCCATGACATTGTTGCTTCAGATGGTCAGGTCGAGGCTCAGCAACATTACGTCGCAAGAATATGAATTCAGCTGATGACCTGAATGGCGATGCTTACTATCCAGGAACATTTAAAAAAAAAAAAGCTATCTAGATTTAAAATTAAAATAAATTGTTTAAAATAATAATAAAAAAATAATACTACTAATACTAATAATAAAAATATATAATTGATTTAAAAAAAAATTTTCCATTATGACAGATACGTGAGCTGGACAGCACAGTAGCACAGTCGTTAGCACGTTCGCCCCACAGCAAGAAGGCCCAGGTTTGATTCCCGGGCTAAGGCGTTTCTGTGTTGGGTTTGCCTGCATGAGTTTCCTCTGGGTACTCCTGTTTCCTCCCAATATTCAAAAACATGCAGAGTAGGCTAATTGGCTGTTCCAGATCATCCTGCTGTGAGAGTATGAACAGTTGTGTGTGTGTGTGTGTGTGTGTGTGTGTGTGTGTGTGTGTGTGTGTGTGTGTGTGTGTGTGTGTGTGTGATGCTAGGAAAAGAATGGTAAATACTGACATGATAATTAGCCATAATATTAACTCCACCTGACTGGTCTGCAGCTAAATTGCCCCATACTCAGCAAATGTTCCGACACTTTCTATCATGGTCAGTATTAATAGCTTGAGCAGTTTGTTCTAAGGTTGCTCTTTTGTGAAATCATAACACTCTTGCCAGTTCACTGGTTATCCTTCCTTTGAACATGTTTGGTGGTTACTTACCACGACATACCAGGAACGTTGCACAAAACCTGCCATTTTGGAGAGGAATGGATCCAGTCGTTTAGTTATCACACAGTGTGGCACAACACAGGGAGACAGACAGCCATTGTGGGACTAACACTGGGAGACAGACAGTCATTCACACCTATGGGTATCCAGTTTATCTAATCTACATGTGCTGTGGAAGAAAACCAGAGCACACTGAGGAACCCACACTTGCACAAGGAGAACATGTGAACACCACGCATAAAAGCCGCAGTCCACTGGTAGGTTAGACCCTAGATCCTTTTTGCTGTGACATGAGCGTGTTAACCACTGCACCACTGTGCCAACTAGCAGTTAGTTCAGTACCTCCTCAAAGAAACTTGAATCATCTTACTATTTATCTACTGGTTTGAGTTGTTGAGTAAGCAGGGGAATCACCAAACAGCAGTCCTCTAGGAGCAGATTTCTTCTCAAGTACAGCACACCTCTTTTTTATTATGTATATTGGATTTTTATAGTTTACTTTCACGCCATGAATAACTTTAAACTAAGTTGCTGAAGTGACTCACGCATGACTCACCCCATATGTACTACAAATATAGGAAGCTGACTAATTCGGACTGAAACTGTGTTCACGGAGCCAAATTTAGGCCAGCCTATATTTACCATCTACAAGCCTGAAAACCAAAAAGAAAAAAGATTTCATGCTATTTTAGAGGAATGTACAACATATTTAATATATCCATGTCTTTTGCCTTGTGGGAAGGCCATTTTAAATTTGCTGGCCCAGGCTTGCTGGTTGTAGGGCAGGATGATTTCTGTTTGAGGGCAGCAGCAGAATGACACCAGAAAGTGGCACTCGAAGTAGGTGGCCCTGCACGCTGTCATATTTATGAAGCAAATGTGAGTGGACAGGCTAAATAACAGGAGAATAGAAGGGGTGAGTGAAGCTGGCAGCCACAGACACAAACACACATACACACATACACACACCAAAGACAGGCACAAAGGCACAAATTGGGCTCATTGAAAGCATCCCTCACTGTATCTTGGGTGGCCAACGATGTCCAGTTCTTTGTACAATGTATGTGTGTGGGGGTGTGTGTGTGTGTGTGTGTGTGAGAGAGAGAGAGAGAGAGAGAATATAAGATACAGTATAGAGAGTAAATAATAAAAATACACAGTTTAAAGAATGAGTGACACATTTATCGTTTTAAATTTTAAAAAATTCTGGTTTGATCTAAGATTTGAACTGATGTTTTTTTCCTCTAGTAAGAAAGGTGTACATATTGCGACCCACTAGTGTTTACACCGCAGGTTCGGTCCACTGGTGTAGAGGCCCTTGCTTGTGGAGAAACCACGACGTGAAGAAGTGGACACTGACCGCATCGCCTTCACGAGCTGGCGTTTAGCCCGTAGTCAGGATGGGTCTGACACACACCTGACGTCAGTGCGGTTCTGTCTCTGTAGAGAAATCAGAGTGAAAAGGTCCACCTTTCTGTTTCTGTCACAATCACAGCACATCAAGACCGATGTCTTGAGTAGTCGCAGCCGGACGACTGCAAGCAGGACTGGGTGACATTATGGATGAGAGTTGGAGTCAGAAGCGATGTCGTGTGTCAGTGTTTCTGCTGAGCGGCAGGCTGCTTGACCACGTGGTTGTCTGACTAACTGACCAACTGATCAATCGATTGCTTGACTGGCTGACTGACCAACCATCTGATCACCTGAGTCACTGACTCATTGTCCAATCAAAAGACTCATTGACCAACCCACTGAATAACCAACTGAGTAACTGACCAAACAATGATAAAATGACAAAATTTTAATTGAATTGAATAGAATTGAATTAACTGACTGACCAACCCACTGGCGGATCAAGCGACTGACTGACAGACCAACTAACTGACTCAAAACTGATTGATTAACTGGCTGACTGTCCAACCAAGTGACTAACCAAACTATCGACTGACCAACTGACTAAATGAGTGGGTGACCACCCAACAGACTGACCACCCAACAGAATGACTGACAGACCAAATGCCCGGCCAATCAACTGACCAACCGACGGACGTACGGAATGACAAATTGAACGACTGACCAGCCAAACGACTTACCAACCAAAATCCAGACCGACTGACCAGTTGACTAAATGATTAATTACCAACCTGATTGACTGACAGGTCAGTTTTAGGAGGTGTACTTTAATAGAGCGCCTTAAATGGTATCACAGCTAACAGGTCTCAGTCAGCAGGATTAAAACCAGGGTTCGTTTAAAGGAGAGGGGTTTGAAAGGCTGTGAAGGTATAAATGCGTACGAAGTGGATGTAACTACAGACCTCATGAAGTTTACGGCCAAAATATTTGAAAGCGTTTTAAATCTGTCTTTCCTCAAGTCCTAAAATGTCAAAGTCTGACTTAAGCCCCGGCTCTTACTCTTAATGAAAAGGCTTAAAATGATCAATAGGCCCTGACAGGACAAATAAATTTCAGAACACTTCTCGGCCTCACTCGAAGCTCGGGCTCTAACAAATATCTTTTCTTGGATTAGCCAGGTATATGCTGTCCCTTTCCATTTTCCTCTCCTTCCCTCTTTGTTCGGCTCTTTTGTTTTGGTCGGAGACGTTGGAGATTTTGATTCAGAAGACGCCTCGTCCCACAGGTGCTGTGCATCTTATCATTGCGCTCACATCTGATGAAAATCAGGCTCTGGTAAACACACGTACCACCACATTCATCTTGTATGTTTTCATCAAAGGCGGATAAGCCGGATGACAATATAGACAAGACAACACCGCCAAGCTAAATCTCGCCTGAATTTACTCCTCGGGGCAGCGGATATGGAATGACATTTGGTTTGAAGAGAAATGGAAAAATGGACGAACTGACAGGACATCAGACATCCAAGTGAATGAGGAATGTGTGTACGTACGATGTTTGAACGATACAGACACTTATCTTAACATGAATGCCGATAAACTGCTCAAAACCAGGTAATCGTATCCTGTAGATTACTAGCGCGGTGCTAAACCACGGGCATTAGCGGCTTAGCGGTCGTTTTTCCCCCGGAACACATCGGACAGGGTCGACGTCTCTTGTGGAGACGGTGAGACGTCACGTTGTTGTGACTCTGAGGACGAGGACGCTGCCAGAGATGAGCGTGACGGCGAATCCAAAATGTGTTACGCAGCTAGCGTTTTGCCGACTCGGCTTTCCTGTCGTCGGGTGTTTCAGGAACAGGAGGAAAAGGTTTCCGTGATTTGTGGGCGTGTATAACCATCCGTGTTGTGATGCGCGGGGTCAGTGACGCAGCCCAGCCAACAAACCAGGCGAAAGCAGCCAATCAGAAAGGCAACATGTCTCTGATCATGACTAGGGTCACAACACTCGCTCACACTTCGAAATCGGGCGCGGACCGATGTTGCCGAAAGGAACCACTGATGTAATGCGTGATCAGTTTAAATAGCGAGTAACACTAAGTCACCACAGGGACACTTTAATAGGTTTGATGGAAGCAACTGAAAAATGAAGATCCAAAGGTTGCTTTTTTTTCCCGTAAATTATTTCGACAGTTAGAGTTCCTAAAGTTCATCAAACAATAACGCAGTTAATCTCATGCGCACACTCGCCATGTTCACGATGGAACGAGGGAAGAAGACAGATGGGGGAAATGATTTATTTGTTTATTTATTAATTTTTAAATCTCCTCATTCTTTGACCTGGTTCACTTTTAAAGCCTGAAGCTGGTCCTGCGCTGGACATTTGATGTTCTGTCTTTCATTTCATACGAACAAAATGATCACACATGATCAAACATTGCTTTACTCTGGAGCAGATCGCCAAGAGCATTTTAAAATTAAACTCTGAACTAAAGTGAATGTTTTCATGTCTTTAAAGTGCACATTACTACACTAGGGTTCAATATTTATGAAAATCATCAAGGGACCATCTACAAAGGGCATGAAGTGCTGATCTGATCAGGGTTCAGTATTCCACACCGTGAAGTGTAAGAAATGAAGGACTCGCTTCCAGCGAAAAAACAATAAAAAATTAAAAATTAAAAATAAAGTACTAGTGTTTAATGAAAAACA
Organism: Porochilus rendahli; assembly: GCA_039654305.1. Taxonomy (NCBI): domain Eukaryota; kingdom Metazoa; phylum Chordata; class Actinopteri; order Siluriformes; family Plotosidae; genus Porochilus; species Porochilus rendahli. The sequence goes on along the minus strand of JBCNYG010000014.1, from coordinate 19,996,893 downwards.
AAAACAAAAACAAAAAAACCCAAAAAACAAAACAAAACAAAACAAACAAAAAAATATATTTTTTTTTGTTTTGTTTTTATATAACAAATATATATATACATATATTTTTTTAATATATATATTAATTGTTTCTAAATATCCCAGCAGGATTTGTGTTTCAAATATAACCTAAGAGGAGCACAGTTTCTATTTTAATTGTGTTTCAATAAGCAACAGGAGCAAAGTTCCAAGTCGTGTTACAGTAGCCAAGTTCTAAGTAAGTTCTTATTTAATCTGGGTCACCATAAGATCGGAAAACCTGAGTTATAGGAACGAATAGGAGCACAGTTCCTGTTTAAAACGTGTCACAGTCACCAACAGAAGCACAGAAGCACAAAAACCTGTGTTACAGTAAAAAAAAAGGAGCACGGTTCCTACACAAACCACGACACAATCACTAGTAGGAACAAAAAGTCTTGTTCGAAATCTCTTACAATACCCAAAAGAAGCACAGTTTTGGCTTGCACTGTGTTATAATGGCTAATATAAGCACAGATTTCTGCTGAAACTTTGGTACAGTGACCACCAGGAACAGAGATCTTGCTGAAATTGTGTTATAACATATGAGAGCACAGTTCCTACACAGTCTGTTAGAGTAACAAATAGGACCGTACCGGAAGCACAGTTTCTCCTCTAACTGACTTACAATAACAGTCGGGGGCACAGTTTCTAATCAAACTGTGTTACAATTACAAATTGGAAAAAGAAGAGTCTTACAGTAACTAATAGGGGGTGGGGGGTGGGGGGGGTTTCTGCTTTAACTGTGTTACAATAACAGATAGAAGCACAGTTCCTAATAAAATGATGCTACAGTAAGAACTAGGGCAGAGTTTCTGCATTAACTGTGTCACAATGACAAACAGGGGCACAGTTCCTGCTCTAACCCTGTGACAATAACAGTTGGGAGCATAGTTCCTAATCAAAACATGTTACTGTTACAATACCAAATAGAAAAAAACGGTTTAACATTAAGTAATGGGAGCAAGATTTCTGCTCAAACTGTGCTACAAAAACAAACAAGAACCCAGTTTCTGCTTTAACTGTGTTACAATCTGTAAAATCTGAGTTACAATCTGTGTTACAGTAACCAACTGGGTCACCGTTCATGCCCAAAATGCTTTATTATACCCACATGACCATCGTAGCTGACTTCTAATTCATATCACACGAAGAAGAACAAAGACTCCGTCATTAAGGATGTGACTTAAAAGCTTGGGACTGAAGGAAAGGGAAGGAAAAACCGTGGCCTCAGTCCTAACACAGGGATCTTCCCATGTGGCATTATAAGCAAGAGCTCAAAGCCACCGTGGAAAGCAGGACTCGTGAGTGATACTCTCTCTGCACACAATCTCTCTGCACTAAATGGTGACTTTCCTCCATGTTGCAGCTTTTGGCACTCACATCCTGACTGACAGGCTGCTCCCTGCAGAACACAGGGTAATTGGCATTCAGGATCATCCAGATAATGGGAAGAAGGCTCCGGTTTTTTTTGGTTTTTTTTTTTTTTGGTGGGGGGGGGGGGATTCAGACACTCCTTTTCCACCGTTCTTTTTCGAGACCCAGGGAAAGTGGGTTGCTTTGCATGCAGCCTGTTGGATCATCCCTTGAGGAAGGGGTTTGAGTGGCAGAGAGCCTCTCTCTATCTCTCTCTCTCTCTCTCTCTCTCTCTCTCTC
>JBCNYG010000014.1:19080414-19093749 GCA_039654305.1 Porochilus rendahli | reverse complement strand
ACTCCGGTTTCCTCCCACAGTCCAAAAACATGCACAGTAGGCTAACTGGCTGTTCCGAATCACCCCTAGGTGTGAGTATGAGTGCGGATGGTTGTGTGACTGCGATGGCCCGGCGAGCTGTCCAGGGTGTACTCCGCCCTCGCCCAGAGAGGGCTGAGATGGGCGCCGGCCTCCCTGCGACCCTAATTAGGAATAAGCGGTTCAGAAAATGAATAAATGAATGAATGAAATTTTTCAGAAATCATGGTGTCTAATTACATTTGATATGTCACTGTGATAAATTCATAAATAGGACATCAAAGTATTTTTTTTTAATGCAATAAAAATTGATTACCTGTAGAGTTTGTGTTTGGTGTTCAATGTGACGCAAATAAATCTGCTTCACTGAAAAGATTAAAAGAATTAAATGTCAGCTGCTTTTTTATACAGATACAGTACAGTGTTCTAATGTGAGCTCTGTGCTCTCCCGTGAAAGAGGCCTACCTTTATATTGTATCAGTTTAGCCAGAAGTGCCTACAACAATCAATCAATCAATCAATCAATAATAAAACATGATATGACGGCAGTTTTTTACTGAAACATTTCTACTGTCCTCACTTCCACACGGTCACTGTACTGAGTCCAGAGAACTCTGCAAAACAGTCTGTGACTCAAATACCTTATCTACATCAGCTGTAGTCTACATGAAGAAATATGAATGACAGTGCTATCACGGTTGTTCTTCTTGTCTTATCAAACCAAATCATGGGAAATTTACTCACACGACACCACTGGACTCTGAAGATCACATAAAGAAGCCAATTAGTAAATGTAGTATAAAGTAAATATAAACGGGATTCAAAAATATCACAAATAAAACCCATATTGCTGTCCTTCAGACTTCAGACTTCAAACTCAGATTGGAAACTTCTGAACGTTGTTTTTAAAAACTAAGGAATGAAAGTGAAACCACTTTACCACCCACGTGGCCTGCTATGATAACAGTCCCTGGTCGAGTACCGTGCATTTTACATTATAACATCATATTAAAAATTTCAATTGCACAGCAATGATGTATAATAAATATTGCAGCGAATAGGTCTCATATTGTATATTAAATAAATGATATTTAATGGCGCACTGCAGAGAAGAGTGGAACCGAAACAGTATTTGTGATTCTGTCTCCATCTGCTGGTCTACTTTGGAATTGCACGCTGTGACGCGTGCGTGAATAAAATGACGTATTTCTAGCTTGTCATTCCCAACATTTACAGTTTCATCATAGCAAGCAGGAGCATGTTCGTTGCTGAAAAAGACATCTCGTTATAATACGTCGTGCGACACGCACTGTCATAGTGACAGAGGGATTACGAGTTTTATTGTGATCTCATGTCATTGTGATTCATAGAGATCATTTATTATTTTATTATTGGCTTCTTATTGTGATGAAATATAAGTTATAAATATCCAAAAAAAAATCAAATAAGTGCAGACTTAACTGCACCCTTTTAAAATAGAGCTGCTCAGATGGTTCCCGGACAGACACCATAAAAAACACTTAATAGGTGACTTATCAGAGCGAAGTAAAGCGGAAACACGCTCCGCCGTAACTCAGGGAGATCTTGCATGAAGCCTTAAGTGCGTCATATCGCGCATGCGCACACATCTCCATGCGGACAGGGGGTTAAAGTAGTCTCGCTGCGCATGCGTTGGTTTCCTCTCTTTACCTCCCTGTGCTGAGCTTCACCATGGCGAACGTTGCTGACACAAAATTGTACGACATTCTCGGCGTGTCCCCGTCAGCGTCTGAAAACGAGCTTAAAAAGGTAAATTGAAGTGTAAGGAATCAATCACACTGCCGGAGAACAATCGAGAAGCCCGCTTTGCTTCAGCCTTCCAGTCTGAAGCCAGTGTGTCGCTATCAGAATCAGGAAGGACGGATTAGCCGTTTTGCTGCGTTGCTAGCATGAGTACGGGCCGTAGTTCTAATTGTCTCATGCGGTTAGTCTTGGTGCACTATGTAGGCGCGGTTAACTCTGACTTGGGTTAACGTCTGCGCACTCTGTAGGGGCCGAGGAAGCGATTTGGGATGCGTACCTTTTGAAAAACGCTGTATGTGTATGCAACGAGGCCTAGAAGATTTAGCCGGCACCTGTGTTCATTCTAAATACGATTCTAGATCTTTCTTATGGCGGATTAGTACTGACTGGCAGTTTAGTTAGATGCTCAATGATTTATTGGGCTAAATTCAGGTTTAGAGTATTTGTCAATTTACTGGCATTGGCGTGATTAGCATGATGTTGTTTAACCGGCCTGTTCATTGGCTTTGCTAGCAAACCTCTTTCTCTTGTGAGAAATGGAATCATTTTATATATTTAATATAAAATAAATATATGTATATCCAAAGCGAACTTGATCAAACTGAAAAAAACATTTTTATAAGAGTGCTTTTTAAAATTATATATAACCGTGTAATAATTTCTGTGTCATTTACAAACATAATCATTCGGATCCAGTCAGGTCCAAACGCACTTATAAAACCGATTGTATTATTTTAAAATGGCAGTGAAGTTTATTTATTCACATACATTTTTGTTTGGTATGTTTATATTTTGTTGAGTTGTGGTGTTGTGAGTAAATAAGGTGTTTTTTTAAATCATGGATGTGAAGTTAGCTAACTAGCTCTAGCTTTGTGCATTAGCAGGCCTGAGGTCGTTGTCTTTTTATTCCAGTCACGTCAAAAACTATAACTAGAGTCCAGTAAACATTCTTAGCTCGTAGCCGTAGTTAGTACTGATAAAAATAAAATACAATTAAAAATATGTTAAGAATGTTGGCATCCAGCATGATGTCTGGCTAACTAGCTGATTGAAGCTAACAAAAGTTTCATCATGTTTCACCCTGACAATTTTACCATGTTGTCTTTTATTTATTATTATTTTTTAAAGTGATCACGCAACTTTTTTTATTCACTACTTGGTTTACTACCTCACGAGGTGCTAAAACTATAAACCAGGTCCTGCTGAATGATGATACACCCAATTGTCATAATGGTAAAACACCATTTTTTCCAGGAAAGCCACCCACCCCCACCCTATGAGGTCACATTTTGAATGTCATCTCACTTTATATGAAAAAAAGTCAGATTTCCCCCCCAGTATGGATATGTATTATATAATAATGTAACATTAGTAATTGAAAGTTGGGGTCTGGAGATGTCACTCTTTCTGAGTTTGTTTTCTGCGTGTTGGTTCTAATACTGTTATTAGGAATTGTATGGAAATCAGTTAACACTTTGGTTTGTTATGAGTTTTAACAATGTCGATGTTCTAGATGTGTATGGTTTTAATGTCCGAAATCAGTTTTGAGTGATGTTTAAACACTGATTATTAAGCAAAAAGCAATAAGAACACGATGCCAGGCTGTGGTTCAGTTCTGTGAGTAAGCTGGTAGAGTAGCGTGTCAAGGTAATTAAATTATAGTTTTGTAATTAAAGGATCAAAACTGTCTCTTCTATTGTAAGATGATTTGCTTTCCTGATGGATCAGTTTCGCACATATACCTACATGTACATTAATAATCATACAAGAGCATTTTCATTGTTGTTACAAGAATTTCTTTCACGTGGCATCTGTTTAACTGTGTCACGTATGTATATTTCAGGCCTACCGCAAATTAGCAAAGGAGTATCATCCTGACAAGAACCCCAATGCTGGAGACAAGGTAAGGAGTAACTAAACTTTCCTTTCCCAGGATTCAGGAAATAATTTACAAGTGATTGCACTTTATTTGAATAATTGATGCAGCTGTGAAGTGATGAGTTATACTACAGATACAGATTCTTATGTTTGTTATCCTGCAGTAGCAATCACATGCTGTGCTCTAGTGAAGCAGATTTGAGTTTAGAGATAAATAAATAAATGTAGAACAGCCGAATGTCTACTTATCGCTTTTTTCATCGATCTTTCAGTTCAAAGAGATCAGCTTTGCGTATGAAGTGTTATCCAACCCAGATAAAAAGGAGCTGTATGACCGCTATGGAGAGCAAGGCCTGCGAGAAGGGGGAGGAGGAGGACCCGGCATGGACGACATCTTCTCTCACATTTTTGGCGGCGGCCTCTTTGGCTTCATGGGCAGTCAGGGGCGCAGTCGGAACGGTGGCCGGCGGAGAGGGGAGGACATGGTGCATCCTCTCAAGTGAGTTGTGGGGAGGCTTTCCAGTAGAAATGGACAAGTGAAATTGTGGGAAGTTCTAGAAGTTGAACGTTAAAGGTACCGTGTGTAAGGTGTAGCGGCGAGGTTTCAGATTGCAGCCGACGTGCAAGATGGGACTCGCTCCTCATGTAGAGATAAACAGCTTGGAAATGTCAGTGCTGAATTTGTGCATCGTTTTTTACATTTACGTTTTATATTTGTTATCCGAGTTATAAAATGGTAAGTTAAAACAATCACATCAGCGGTTTCTTCTGACATCAGTTGTCAGTCCATGCCTGATTTTAAAGAGTGAGCAGTAGGTGCATAAACCACTTTGGTTTCACCGTCATGCTCATCTCTGACAGCGTTCTCGTCCTCAGAGTCAGTAGAATGTGATGCCTCGTTGTCTCCAAAAGAGACGTCAACTCCGCCCAGCGCGTAGATGTCACTTCCAGGGGAAAAAACGCTAACCCCCACAGTTCAGCCCCCGCTAGTACTCCACGGGATAAAATAACCAGTTGGGTGTTATTTGAGGCCATTAGTGTTAAAATAAGTGTCGCTTAAGTGTATTACATACACACTAATTATGTTGTAAGGATGAACGACAGCTTCAAATCGTTTTTTCGGAATGATCACATTAGTCTGATGTGAGTTAATCAGTTATTTTTGTCATTTTTCCCTTTTTTTCCTTCAGGGTATCACTTGAAGATCTATACAATGGCAAAACAACCAAATTACAGCTGAGCAAGAACGTCCTCTGTAGCACTTGTAATGGGTGAGTATTTAAAATGAACGTATTTATCCGAACTCCTTCCGTAAATGTTACACAATCAGCGTCCGATTTGGCTTTTGGCAGACGCTCTTATCCAGAGTTACTTGCATTCATCATTTTTTTTTATACAACTGTGCAGTTGAAGGTTAAGGGCCTTGCTCAAGGGCCCATCAGTGGCATCTTGGTGGTACTGGGGTTTGAACCCCGACCTTTCGGATCTCGTCACCACTAAAATTTAAGGTCCCAGTCACCTGATCAATCAGGTTGGAGTATTCGACGGCACCACGGGGTCAAGTGCTTGCCGGTGCCGCCGTGCGAGATTTCAGTCAGCAGGAACAGAATATTTGTGTTTGTGTTCGCAGCCAGGGAGGGAAGACGGGCGCAGTGCAGAAGTGTACGGCCTGCAGGGGGCGTGGCATGCGCGTCATGATCAGACAGCTGGCTCCCGGCATGGTCCAACAGATGCAGTCCGTGTGCACCGACTGCAGCGGCGAAGGTGAGTGCCCCAGTCGTGCGATCTCGTCGTCAGTCCGATGGAATAAAGTAGCGACCTGTGTTTATAACCTGAGAACCGCGTGTTTGTGTTTTTAGGCGAGGTGATCAGTGAGAAAGACCGCTGTAAAAAGTGCGAAGGGAAGAAAGTGGTGAAGGAGGTAAAGATCCTGGAAGTGCACGTGGACAAAGGCATGAAACACGGGCAGAAGATCACCTTCGGGGGAGAAGCGGATCAGGCGCCGGGCGTGGAGCCCGGTGACATCATCCTCGTCCTGCAGGAGAAGGAGCACGAGGTACAAGCGAAAGGACGCCGAACGTAGAATCTTGTTGAAACGCCGTTCTGAAGGTTCTAGAACTTGCACGCACGAACGGGGGTCATGCTGGATCCGGTTCGGGTCTCGTGTTGTAGAATAGAGGGACGTCCAGTACAGCTGCGTGTGTTGGAGTCGGTGAAGTCTTTGGGAAAACGTGACGCGTGCGCGCCCGGATCGGGGGTGCACATACTTTTTTGCGCGAGCGCTAATCGTGGGCGCGCGCACTAACGTTTCCTTTCGGAGGGAGTGGTCTTGAAGGTTTCTTTGTTGCTGTTGACGTGCGGCGTTTTCAACTTCGGCGGCTGCCCCATCCGAATGTCGACACGCGTTTGTCCTCGGCGTTCCTGTCACCTCCAGGCCGAGAAGCTTCTGAAGCCCCCTTCAAAATAGCCTGCAGATGATGCTGACGCACGTGTTGATGGAACCTGGCGCGAGAGGGCTTAAGGGGACGTTCTCTTTTAACACCGTCCTCAGAGTTTAAGTATCAAGGCAACAGGATTCGGCTTGGTTCCATGATCAGCAGCTCCAGGTTTCGTGGGGGTTTTGTTTATGTATTTTCTATGCAAAGTGGACGCTTTTATTTGTTAAAAGTCAATTACACATGCAAATGTCCTTCAGGTAGAGCGAGTAACAGTCACTGGGGAAATGACTTGATGTTCGAGTGATGTAGGAGGAAGTTTACCGGAGGTTTTGGTCTTAAATGCAGTTCCCCTGTTGAATCCATTTTTTTGCCCTTGGCAGGGTGCTTGTATGTGTAATATTTACTAATTATTTATTTAAACATCCAATATAGAGTTAGTCCATGGGCAGAAACGATGGATGGGGTCAAGAATCTCTGAGCTGGTTGTGAAATTATTTGTTTGGTGGATCTTTGAGGAACAAAACAAACTGAAATGAGTTTTTTTATTTTTTATTTTTTTTATTTTTATGTAGTGCATTTTTTAAAACATGGCAGTGGTCAATGGCACCCATTAGAACATCTTTATGAAAGTCAGTTTGGAAAAGGGGGTGTTTTTCCAATTTTTATTATTATTTATTTTAACTATGAAAAAGTGACATTGACTGGCGTGACTTTGTTGAGAATGTTTTGTGGAATTACGAGGATCGGAATCAGTGATTTTATAGTCTCTATAAATCTGCCGTGTTGATTTAAGCTTTATCTGACTGGTGTGAGGTGGATAAGTAATTTTTTAAATGACGTGAAGCCTATGATATGGAAATACGGAGATTTATTTCGTCGAGGGGTTGTTATCTGCTGAAACCGATGGCCGGGGTGAATAACACCCCCTGAGACAGAGTTGTAGAGTCGTTTTATTAATTAAAAATATTTTAAAAGTAGGCAGCGATGTAACTGTGTGCGCCAGTCATACAATAAACATTCAGCTTCTCCCATGCAAACAGTGCAATAAATTGGTTATCCCATGATCATGCAATGCTAAGATTTACTTCCTGGCTTTCCACCAATCAGAAACGAGAGAATCCTCTGAATAAATAGTATCCACTAGATGGCGAGCCAATCAGATTGCACCGTTCTCATGGCGTATATGCTGGTTAGTTCGAATAAGTACAGATCACGTCTTATTTAATGTGTTTTTTTTTTTTATGCTTGAGTCTTGATCTGTTATCATCTTCCTCTTTTGTCTTTTTCTAGACGTATAAAAGAGACGGACACGACCTGCTCCTGACCCATAAGATCGGTCTGGTCGAAGCACTTTGCGGTTTTCAGTTCGTATTGAAACATCTAGATGGCAGACAGATCGTGGTGAAATATCCAGCAGGCAAAGTCATCGAGCCCGGTAAGAGCTGTGCGAGGCTTGTGTCCTGTTCGGGTCCGAACGGTTTATCGTGTCCCCCAAGCACGTTGTGAACATGCTGTGTGTGTGTGTGTGTGTGTTGTAGGTTCTGTTAGAGTTGTGCGTGGTGAAGGGATGCCCCATTACCGCAACCCCTTTGAGAAAGGAGACCTTTTCATCAAGTTTGAAGTTCAGTTCCCAGAAAACAAATGGATCAGTCCAGAGAAACTAACGGTAAGCATCGTCAGGAGGCGTCGTCACGGCTCCTCGCTGTCCAGCCGCTATTTCCAAATACATTTATCTGCAGGCTTGAGTGTGACGGGACGTTCGATTGGGTAGAAATCACTCGTCGTAGGTTTTGGCGCTTGAGACGTGCAGAAACTAAAATGGAGACGGAGCGCTCACCTCCTACACCAGGGGTGTCCTATCTTAGCCTCAAAGGGCCAGTGCGGGGGCAGGTTTTCACTTCAACCAGGCAGTAGCCGCCACACCTTCCACCGGTTTCAATCACTGGTCTCACAATAAATTAATAAATAAATAAATAAAATGGACTAGATTGTTGATTAGTGTTTCAGTTTTGATGCTGGATGGCGGCCATCTTGGTGAGACCACTTTACTGATGAAAGTTTGACTCCAACAGCATGGAAAGATGGAAAAACAATTATTTAAAATAATTACGTCTAAGATGTACATTTAATTTCTAATTCTTTTGTTTAGTACGTTTTCAACGCCTCCATTTTGAGATCTTAAAGCAAGGTGGTCTCACCAAGATGGCTGCCGCCCAGCTTTCGAATTGAAACGCTAATGAACAATCTAGGGTTTTTTTTTTTCTATTTTCTTTGAGACCAGTGATTGAAACCGGTGGGAGGTGTGGCGGATACTGCTCGGTTAAAGTGAAAACCTGCTCCCACACCGGCCCTTTGTGGCTAAGATAGGACACCCCTGTCCTACACCAACACTACCAACAGCACTGAGCTAAAACAGCACTGTCCACCTCCTAATCTCAGGGTGACACTCCACGTAATGACGGACAAAAACCCACGGTTCGCCCCAATAAATATGGAGAAAGCTTTACAATATGGCTGCTGTAGATAAAAGTTTTGATCGTTAAAAAAAATGTTTTCTTATGAATCAGTCAGTGATCTTGGTTTGCTTGAAGTGCCTTGGAAAAGTGCGGCTGCAGTTACCCCGGAGGGGCGGCTGTGAATTTTGTGTATAAAACCCCAGTACTCAACTCTCCACCTGCAGGAGTTGGAGGATCTGTTGCCCTCGCGCTCCGAGGCTCCCGTAATCTCCGGCGACGCCGAGGAAGTGGACCTGCAAGAATGCGAGGCCAACCAGGGCTCATCCGGCAGCCATCGGCGCGAGGCCTACAACGACAGCTCTGACGAGGAAAGCGGCCATCACGGCCCCGGGGTGCAGTGCGCCCATCAGTAATCCCGACCATCTCAAAACATCTGGATCCAGAGAAGGAAAAAAAAATGTTGTAGTTGCACCGCATCAGATCAACAAAAGCGTGGCTGGTTTTGTTTTGTTTTGTTGTTTTTTTTTCTCCGTCTGATCGGAGTTCACCCTAAACAGCTGCTTTATAAGCCTCTAGCTCCGCCCCCCTGTCCACTGTCCTCCCCCTTTTAGGTCTCTGTACAGGTCAGCTCGTATTAGACGGAGAAGAGAATCGTTTCTCTTTTACTTGGTGTGTAACCTGCATTTTTTTTTTTTTGTTTGTTTGTTTTTTTGTTTTGTTTTTTGGTCATAGTTGTTGCTGCTGTCAGCGTAGTATTTAGAGTTAATTTAAAACTAATCCCAATGTGCAGTTCTGGCCTTGGACTCAAGCCTCTTTATACGTAAAGAGTGTGTGTGTGTGTGTGTGTGTGAGAGAGAGAGAGAGAGAGTAAAAGATAAGTCCTGTTAAACAAAAAGACCTTTGGGACATAATAAGCATCACGTTTTAGGTTGGTTTGTATGTCTTTGTGCTCGATTGATTTTTACCACTTTTCTTTGTAGATTTTTACTTTTTTGTCCCCTTTGTTTTAAGAATTGGAACAGGAGTCTACAGCATTGTGTATAAAATTAAAGTGTTTTGTCATTTAAGCTTTATGAGCTGCAGTTATATTGTTTAAATGAAACCTTCACTTGCCTGTATCTGTCTTCAGCCCAGGTGCATGCTGGGAAAGCACTGAAACATCCGAATTAAAATATATATATATTGTATAATGAAACAACTGGGTGGGAAGCAGCTGTAGGCATATACCTTCTGTGGAAAAAAGTTTATGAAGTTGTTAAATAAAAACAGTATCTCTCCAAAACCAGTGCCGTCCGTTCTGTGTTTCGGGACGTGATGATGATCTCGGCTGGTTTTAAAACAGGCTGGTTGAACAAAGTTCACAAAGCTGGATTCATCGACATCACAGCTAAAGCCAGATTCAGATTCTCAGTAACAGGAGGTTTACTGGTGGATATACAGCCGTATGGTTCCAATTCCGAGAGTTTAATACTTTATTTCTGGATCGTGAGCCGCTCCAGCATAATACAGATTTAGTTGCAAGGTGGCGTTTAGATTATGAGCCAAAGTTGAAGATGGCGGATCTGGACGAGAATGCGAAAAATACAAACTACAGAGTAAAATCTTCCACACGATCTCTCCGCACTAAAACTTGTTTAAGAAAGGGTTCTGTGTCCACCTTGTTGTAAAACAATAGAAATCTTTTACTGATTATTTTACTAATTTTCAAACAGCGTTTGTGGGTGCTCAGGGTATTTCCTTATGATCCAGATTCACTCTCCGAATCCTCTTCCTACTCACAGAATTCCAGAAGGATTCCCCTGCTCATAACGCTAAACCAGTGAGAGGAATCAAACACACACCACTCGGTGTAGATAGAACTCATCTGTTCAGAGTGATGTAACTCAATCATGTTTTATACCTCATTCTGAAGCCGATTCTCTTTCCAAATATGTCCATATCTCAGATTTCATAATCTGGATTATTCTAGAGCAGCTCACGTGTTCCACTGTTAAATACAAACTCTAATATCCATTTTCCCCCTTGACTTGCCATGTTTTGGACGGTAAAGACTTTTCCCCCACTTGACTGCATTTCTTGAGGTTCAGCATTTTCCTTCAAGAGTTAGTAACGGGGACTCCTGAAACACGGATGTCTTGAGAAAAGCGACTCACTGTATCAGATGCTAAATAACATTGCGGCTGAAATGATCACTACAGTCAGTTCAGCAGCATAAAAAAAAAAAAAAAAACACCACACACCAACTCAGTTTAAGAAGATGGAGTTCATAGCCCATGACAGTAAATGAACTTTGGCAGGGAGTTTACATCCCATAGCATTATTCTAAAGACAGCTTTCTGAATCTCTTCATTGTTTATAAAGAATGTTGTGGCCTTTAAACACAAGGCAAAAGTGCAATCTATTGTTCGAGGTATAAAATGAATGAAAGGTCTGAACATCCAAGAGAGTCCTGATTAAATTCAGTCATTTGTTCTGAAGTGTATAAAAATGTCTTCTTTATTTATAAGATTTCATTCCAGAATATATTAACATAAAATAGGGAACATTTTTTCAGTTTTCGGATATCAGTGAGTTTTGTTCAGCTTGGCCTTGGTGCACAGGTAGTCCATAAGATCCTAAAAAACAAGATAGAATAATTAATTGAGCCGCTTGATCCTACTGGTGTCGAAGGGAGACTGAAGCCCATCTCAGCCGACTGTGAACAAGACTGCATGGCCAACACACACCCATTTAGCCCAATGTCAGGCTGTGGGAGGAAACCGGAGCACCCAGAGAAAACGCCACACAGAAATACCCTCTCCGATCCCAGGACCTTCTTGCTGTGAGACAGATGTGCTAAACTCTACTCCACCGTACAGCACAGCTATGCCAGCTGTTATTTCCCCTCACCTTAATCTTCTGCATCTGGCATAAAGCACTCTCATCCAGAAGTTCAATTTTGATCTCATCTTTGGTCTCTTCTGATAGAAACATCGTCTAATAGGAGACACAAGCCAGACATCTTAGTGACTACAACCAATCCCTCTCCTCCTCTCCCCACTCAAGACCAAGACTCTGGGGATTCCTCGCACCTCTCCCTGAGAATTTGTGATGGTAGCAGAAACAAGTCCGGAGAGATCGTCACTTAATGACCGACTGTATAGTCTGTAGGAAAACAAAAGACAGCCGTGAGGTTTGCGGTCACTTCATGTTCTGTTCATCACCGAACTCTTACCTCGTATTACCGCTCAGGTCGCTCAGCTTCATCACGTGTCCCCGAGTTCTTTTGGTACCGACTGCTGAGAGAGATCTGGAAGGAAAACAGAACTTGGAAAAACTTTAAATACTTGAAGGACAAGAATATTAATTTGAAGAACTGGAGCGGCACTCAGGGTGCAAGGTCCCTCTGGCGGGCACAAATAAATTACTTCGCAAGGATATATGTCTCCCCCTAGTGGACATCGGATTAACATTTTGCCTCATGTTAAAGATGGGATTTTTTTTGTTTTTAATTCCCCAACTTGATCCCATACACAAATCACCACCAAATTATATTGGGTTCTTTCCAGGCCCAGGCCCCGCCCTTCAACCAAGTTAGATGGAAATTAGATAAGTAATTTTTTGCAAAACCCTGCAAACAGCAAAAATCCTTTACCAATTCCTGTTAAAAAGCCATTAATAAATTTCTGGGTCCACATCTTCTCCAAAACGTTATGGGTCCTTGGCAGGCTTATACCCCAGCTCGCCTCAATCATCATCTTCCGCTTGTTCCGGGGTCGGCTCGCGGGGGCTGCAACAAGCTGTGAGGTCCAGACGTCCCTCTCCCCAGCCACTTCCTCCAGCTCTTTCGGGGGAAAACACAGAGGCGTTCCCAGACCGGCCGAGAGACATATTCCCTCCAGCGTGTTCTGGGTCGACCCCAGGGTCTCTTCCTGGTCTGACATGCCCGAAACACCACACCAGGGAGGCGTTCTAAACAGATGCCCGAGCCACCGCAACTGGCTTCTCTGAACACCGTAGAGCAGCGGTTCTACGCTGAGCTCTCCACCCCGGGCACCCGGTGAAGGAAACTCATTCCAGCTTGTATCTGCCATCTTGTTCTTTCAGTCACTACCCAAAGCTCGTGAACATAGGTGGCCCTCCACCAAGTTTGGTGAAAATCGGTTCAGTAGTTTGTGTAATCCTGCTAACAGACATGCTGGTGAACAGATAACCACCAAGCATCACTCACGAATTAATATTAATGAATAAATACATATCCAGCAAGAGGCAAATGGACCGGTTACAGCAGTAAACCAAAATCTATACATCTATGGTAAAAATAAACTCCAGATTACAGTCGTATGATTAAACCAAGTTCTTCTTTTTTTTTTTTTTAAAGGGTGTTGGCAGATTTCATTCCTTAACATTATTAAACACCACAATACCCTTGATTATAAAGCATGAACAAAAATATTTCATACATCAGCTGGGTCACAAGACGTAAACAGGCAGAGTGTGTCTGAATTAGTTCATGTAGTAAACTGGTGTCTTCCTGGAAGTGGAGTTTACCTCATATTCCCAGTGCTGTTACTGGGCTGCATTTTCTTCTTCGGCCTTGTCTATATTTATTATTGTGGGGTCAAAAACACACCAAGTCAAGATTATTATTAAAAAAAAAAAAAAAAAAAAAAAAAAAAAAAAAAAAACCATTACACACTTGTCCCTTACCTTCTCCTCCTCTTTCTTCGCTGCCCCGGTGGATCTTTTTTTTCTTACAAGACTCGTTTTACTTGCTTTCCCTC
>JBCNYG010000014.1:18860461-18873953 GCA_039654305.1 Porochilus rendahli | reverse complement strand
TGAGATGGGCGCCAGCCTTCCCGCGACCCTAATTAGGAATAAGCGGTTCAGAAAATGAATGAATGAATGAATGAATGCTGTGCGTGTTACTGGAGTACTGGAGGAATTATGGTATGTTTTTTTCTGTCCATTAAACAGATCCCAAGAATCATACAGTAATTCATATTCTGGGTTTATTCAGCCGTACTCATGCTTCATTAAAATGCTGCCGTACTTTCCTCCCATGAATTCAGACCTTAATTATTAACCCGAGGTCACTTTCAAGGGTTCATACATAATTACATAATTCATGGCTTTTACGTTATATCAGCAACAAACAGTCAATTCAGCTCCTGAGCCATCCACAGCCATCTCTTACAGGATGGCATACGCTCACCTCCCTGTGACTTACTGAAATCACCGACCAATCAGAGGCATTTGTGAGCTCATGAGGCCGCCCCTGAATGATGTTGAAACATGCAGGAGACAGCACGACTCCTCATGGAGCTTACTACTGTAAAAAAAACATACAGCCCAAACCCACCCCCAGCACCCACCGCACGCAGACATGTAGTTATAACAACAATAAAATATAAACAGAGAATATAGAATATAAACTGATGCCTTCTGACCAATCAGAATGCAGAATTCAGCAGCAGTGTCCACATACGTTACACAAGCGCAGGCCGTATAGAACATTATGAGTAACGTGTGTGTGTGTGTTGCCTGACACTTTGCCTTGTTCCCTTCAACACACACACACACACACAGACAAAGAGAGAGAGAGACGCCCTGTTCTTCTCTATCTGTCCCTCTCTCTTTGGGCCAGGAGTGAGGCCCTTGCTGCTGTTGCTGAAATTGTTCATCCAGTGACATCAGTGTGAGAGAAACGAGAAGAAAACAAAAAACAGCCTCAACTTCGTAACTCTTTAACTGCCCTGTGAGCCACCATCAGCCACAGAAAAAGGAAAGAAGTGGGAGGACAGAGGTATAAGGAAACACACACACACACACACACACACACACACACACACACACACACACACACATATATATAATATACATAGTATTAATATACTTTATATTAATCTTCTTCTTCTTCTCCTTCTTCTTCTTGGATCCATATTTCTCTGTCCGTCTGCAAACTGGCGCAGTGGTTAGGACACTTGCCTCACAGCTAGAAGGTCGTGGGTTCCATTCCCGGGCTCAAGCTGTTCAGGGTGTACCCAAAGGTTGGCTGAGATGGGCGCCACCCTCTACGTGACCCTAATTTGGATTAAGCAGCTTAAAAAATGAATGAAAGAACCTCAAACATTAAAAAAAAAATTTTCTTTTACTTAAATTAATCGTCTTCATTTAGAACCTTATGGAGAATTATATTTAGTATATTAAGAAAACACTTCAAAGAGCAACATATGTTTTTATCTGAAAGGCAGCCGGTCGGGCACTATGGGACATTCTCTGTGTGATAAGAGCCCGCTACAGCACACTTTATCTTATTTGTAGAAATGTTAAGGTCAGTAAGTGTGTATGGGTCAAATATACAAAAAACAATCAAAAAAAATATACAAAATATATAACGATAATATGAATGACTGCGGTGGCCTGGCGAGCTGTCCAGGGTGTACTCTGCCCTCATCATGCACTCCTAATAGGCTGTTCCAAATTGGCCCTAGGTGTGAATGGTTCTGTGTGTGTTCCCCTGCAATAGACTGGTGAGTTGTTCAGAGTGTACCCTGCCTTTACCCAGAGTCGGCTGAGATAGGCTTCAGCCTCACCACGACCCTAGTAGGATTAAACGATTCGACAAATGAGTGAGTGTTTATGCAGTACTTTTATTACATACTACAGCGACTCGTTAAATAACCTCACGGTTTTTAATCCATTTGTTTTTAGTTTCAGATCATGTTGAGTATCACGAGGGAGGTGTGCAGGAGGCATTATAACCAGACGCCCGAGCCACCTCGGCTGGCTCCTCTCAACCTGGTGGACGGGCTTCTGCCCTCGAAGCCCAGCCGGGCCCAGCCCAAAGATAATACCTGGGTTCACCCTACCATGGACGCACCTGTGAGCAGCCAAACGCACGGGTGCTGTTGGACCGATCCTTGGCTACTGACTCTGGTTCTTGGGACAAAACCACTATTTTTATCTACTATTTATCTGCATATAATTTAATCAGTAATAAATAAGATAATAAGACAATAATAAATACCACCAAAAACCTCATCATGTGTGTCTTTGTACTTGAGCTCTGTCATGTCCGGTCATGCCGAGTCTACAGTAAGAGAAGCAATGGCACATGTACATCACAGATCATGTGACAGCTGATGTTTACACTCTTTAATCCCTTTAATCTATTAGGCTTAAGTCCATTCCGCTGTGCCGTGAAACCAACAACTCAATAGAGCATGACACTGACTGAGCCTAATGTCCATGTCTTTGGACGGTGGGAGGAAACCAGAGTACCCAGATGAAACCCTTGGAAGCACAAGGAGAACATGCAAACTACACACAGAAATTTCCTCACTGAGCCTGGGACTCGAACCCAGAACCTTCTTCCGGTGAGCAGTAAATTTTTTTTTTGATAGAAGAAATAAGTGAACTGTCACACTTGTTCAAATCGCCTTGGACGCCAGCTTCACTTCGGCCTGACATTTTCTTTTATTATTCTTCCTGGGGAATTCGTCTTATTGGGTGGCACGGTGGTGTAGTGGTTAGCACGTCTGCCTCACAGCAAGAAGGTCCTGGGTTCGAGTCCTGTGCTTGGCTTGGACGTATCTATGCAAAGTTTGCATGTTCTTCCCGTGCTTCCATGGGTTTCCTCTGGGTTCTCCAGTTTCCTCCACATAAGACTAATTAGCTAATTCAAATCGTGAGTGACTGCGAATGCTTGTGTGTGTGTTGGATGGCTGGTGAATTGTTCAGAGTGTACCCTGCCTTCGCAGAGAGTCGGCTAAAATGGGCTTCAGCCTCCCTGCGACCTTGGTCGGATTAAGCGGTTTGGCGAATGAATGAACGATTGAATGAATTCTGCTTCTTCTTATTGTTCAGTGGAGGAAATCGGTCCCACCTCTTTAAGGAAATCACTTCCTCCTCAGGCCTTCCCGAGAACATCGCTCCATTCACAGGCTCCTTCTTGGATGTCACGCCATCCCTGAGCTCTATGGATGAGAGCGCTCCTCCTCACTGCTCTACGGAAAACATGACATTTCCTGCTATGTCAAGGGTACCATTCCTCATAAACACAAGGGTCAGGTTGCCCACGACCCTGTACTGAGGACCCGATGGGCTTCAAGAGTCGTGCATTAAATAGGGGTGTCATGGGTGTACCAAAAGTCACAGGACTACATTACCCATCAGCTCCAGCATGACACATGCCTCGCATGCCTCACTAATAATACTTAAATGTATGTTTTTCGCCTCACATCCATAGTTCTTCAGTTTCACACCCACACTAATGACACTGTAATGCGTACAGGGTTGTACTGTCAGCCCCCTGCAGAACCTGTTCTCCAGGATGAACATTCATTTTCCCTCCGATTCACACCTAGGGACATTTTTTTAGTCGTTTTAGACTATGGGAGGAAACCCACGCAAGCATCAGGAGAACATGCAAGCTCCACACAGAAAAGCCTTCGCCAGCTACAGGAATGGAGCCCACGATCTTCTTTCCCTCATATCCATAAATAATATCTGTTATTTTAACTGTTCTGCTTGTTTGGCTTTATCTTCAGTAAACAACCTGCATGTGTATCCGCTTCCTTTACCAATTCCATGACCCTGTTTAATTATTTATCAATCAACTTAGCAGAATTTTTGGGTGATTAATTACCACAGCTACCGGTTCAGGTGCAAACCTTTGTACGAGGTTATAAACAACATCAGTTTAACTCGTGCTCAGTGCGTCTAAAGGGCAAGACGTTGTTCTGGTTTTGCAGTGGTCCGGACCGTCGCGCCAACGCCTGCACATTCTTACGGGATTAAAATTGCAGCTGGTCCTGACCTGTACTCTTTCAGGCATTCCTACAGTTCTTACTACCTGTCAGTAGTAAGCCACTGATCGTTAGGCCACTAACAACCAATCACGGCTAATCATCACCACATGCGCACGTCTTCATTGTATACTCTCGTTTTGGTGAAATTATAATAATGTGGGTTATTATATACAAACTCCTTTACTTCCCAGGAGTCCCAATTCTTCAGTACCTCTGTTTCATTTTCTCAGCACTCTGGATAGAAATTATAACATTTTTGTAATTTCCTAAATATGTAAATTTACATATTAATCATCACCCCCCTTTCATCATCACTCCCTTTCATTACTCCTCTTCATCATCACTACCCCCTAATCATCACTCCCCTAATTTCTCCTCTTCATCATCACTACCCCCTAATCATCACTCCCCTTAATTTCTCTTCTTCATCATCACTACCCCCTGATCATCACTCCCCTTCATCACTTCTCTTTCTCACGTTGCTTCTTCACTCATCATTACTTCTCTTAAACATTCCTCATCATCACTCCCCTTTTCACTCCGCTTCATCATCATCACTCCTTTTCATCATCACTCCTCTTCATCATCACTCCCCTTCATCATCACTCCTTTTCATCATCACTCCTTTTCATCATCACTCCTTTTCATCATCACTCCCCTTCATCACAACTTCTCTTCATCATCACTCCTCTTCATCATCATCACTCCCCTTCATCATCACTCCCCTTTTCACTCCGCTTCATCATCATACTCCTTTTCATCATCACTCCTCTTCATAATCACTCCTTTTCATCATCACTCCTCTTCATAATCACTCCTTTTTATCATCAATCCCCTTCATCATCACTCCCCTTCATCAGCACTCCTTTTCATCATCACTCCTCTTTATCATCACTCCCCTTCATCACTCCTCTTCATCATCACTCCCCTGACTCTTCATCACTCCCTATCATCACTCCCCTTTATCAGTCCTCTTTATCGTCACTCCTCTTCATCACTCCTCTTCCAAAACAAACCCTCTCTTTGGCATCATCTCCTAAATCCCACGAATAGAAAACACCATCATAAACTACGGAACAGTCCAGCATGCACTGCTGCCTCACGCCACGCTGCAGGCTAAACGATTTATTCCCCATGTCTGCGGTACCTTTTCTTGTTTATTTCTCAAACTTCGACCCATATATCGGATTAGTTTAGACGGCGCGTTGCGTCACTTCCGGTTTCTTTGTGCTCGAAGAAGGCAGGTGCGTTCCAGGTGTCAGGTTAGCGCGCGCGCGAGTTCTGCAGGATGCAACCGTTGTATCGACTCGCGCGCGCGCGTCGCGCTTAGGGTTTGGTTTGGTTTCCCTTTCGCGCATGCGCACCGCGCGCCTCTCATCCGCCCGCTGCATGAGACCGAACTCGGGCATGTTGTGAATTTCTTTTAAACAGTCTTCGAGATGGACGGGACCGAGGCGAACCGGAGGAACTGTACGGGAAGTGCCGGGGCGGCAGATTCGGGACGAGGCAAGAAGAGCGACTCGAGGGAGCGCGTGACGCTCAAGAAGGAAATCGGCTTGATGAGCGCGTGCGCTATTATTATAGGTACGTCCTGTGGGCATTCCACGGTGTGTGTGTGTGGGTTATTCTCTCATTTTCAGCCTTTTCCTTCCGTACTTCCTGTTTAGAAAAACATGAATTTGACAGTTTGGTGTGTGAGAGAGGCAGAGCGCGTGGAAACTTTCTATCAGGTAGAGACTGCACACCTTAAAGCACAGGGCTCTCACGTGCATGCTTCCGATATAATAATAATAACAACAACAACAACAACAATAAATAAATAAATAAAAATGTCTATGGAAAACAGAAACACTTCTGAAGTTTTGCTAGGAGTGCATATTCTCTCTCTCTCTCTCTCTCTCTCTCTCTCTCTCTCTCTCTCTCTCATCCCCATGCAGTATTGCATCATTGAGAAGTTGTACTTGAACTCGAGCGCCTACGTGGCTGTAGTGTACTGTATGTGCACGCGCCACGTCTTCTCCCGGTCCTGGTACAACACATCACCCGACTGCCCCCCCCTCCCCCCCCCCCCAGCAGCACCGCACCGCACCGCACCGCACAGACCCGATCTTTCATACCGACAACTTTAATCCAATCCTAACGAAGGAGCAGTGGCGGGCTGATAGGGGTCCAATTACTCGAATTGTTAGAGTTATTAGAAAGACGACTCGGAAGAGCACGCGCATGCAAACAACCGCAGGTGGACTTCACGTGCTGTCTTTATAACGTGGCTGTCGTGGGTGAGCAGAGTGAGAATCACACGTGGAAACAGTTTATTACTGCGTGAATGCGTGGAGTTACATCATCGGGATACAGGAGAACCCTTGTGTGGGAGTGTGTAGTGTACACCTTTAGGTCTCTTCATTTCTTAGAAAGCTGCATTGTGTGTGTGTGTGTGTGTGTGTGTGTGTGTGTGCTTTTCAATATTTACTTTAAAAGGTACCAAATGTTCCATGGTTCCAGGTAAAAGATATACATTCAGACATGATGTCTGCAAACACTTTTGGAAAATGACTCTAAATCTTCCAGTATCCCACCCACCCGGCCAGCACACACCCACACACACACACACACACACACACACACACCGTCCCACTAAAAAGGGTTCAGCGTCCGAGCTTTCCTGTATGGTCTCTTGACCTCTGTTTGTCCACTGAGTCGCTGTCCCTGTGTGGGTTTCAGGAGTTTGCGGCGCTACAGAGGAGGATGGAATAGATGTGCACTTCCCATCTGGGGTTGTAATATTACGAATGAATAAAAACAAAAGAGGAGAATCTGACTTTCTCTCTTGACCTCATTCTGTAAATCAGGTGACTTCTTAACTGAAGGTTGTAAGGTTAACCCTTGATGCTTCCAGTCTGGCGGCGAGGAAGGTGAAGGGTTTAGTTGTACCTTCACGAGTATATCTGTTGTTAATATGGCGTTAAGGTCGTAATGGATAGTCGTGTCCTGTTCCTTCTCTGTTGCTCCTGGCTCCAGTTCAAGGCTTCCAGATCATGCAAATATAAACCCTATCAGGATCGTGATGAGAAAGAACACCAGTCTTATTTATAATCATATCGTCATTAATGCAGTTAAGTAAATCCCTAGACTGTCATTTGGGTTTTAAATTGTAAGTGAAGGCACTGCGGTTTAATAGAGAGTTTATTTAAGTGTTCAGATTTTATTTATTTATGCAAATGAGGCTTTTTCTAATTAAATATTTCTATTTGTTTGTTTATGTACTGCGTCAGCCATGTGTGGTTGAAATGACAATAAAGCTTCTTGAACTTGAACTTGATTTAACAAAAGATCAACAGTAGTGTAGTCTAAGTGTGACATCAGGATTAAAATATTTTAAGCTTTTTTGAGATAATTTTGAGAGAGAGGGAGAGAGAGAGAGAGCTGTTTGATGGAATTTTTATCTTATTTATTTATTAATAATCAGGAAAATATTATAAACAACATAGCACTGTAAATACCTAGTAATCTTTAATACCAAGTCATTTTTATTCTAAAATAAATTTTGTAAATAATGATGTGAAGGCACGTCCTCGAGAAACGGAACCCTGTGTATATAAATTTTAGGAAGAGCGTTTCTATAACAAGGCATGGTGCAATTCTCCTGAAGAGCTTAAGTCCTTTTTAAAGGTGAAATGAGTAGATGATGATTGAGACTGATCTTCCAGCTGTTTAGAAAAAAACAGAGAATATAATTATTTTAAAAATCTGAGCAACGATTGACTAAATTCATCATTTCTGTTTTTGGAGATTGGTTTTAGGATATTGCTCAGTTACTAAGCAGTGAGAGTCCAGACCCGCTGAGGGAGTCGAGAGGTTAAAGGGTTAATAACACAGAGAGGCTGGTGATGACCTTCACAAGAACATTATTACAAAAGCCTTATCTCAAGTACCTTGGGAAAATATTGGATGTTTCCATGCTACTCAAATAAAGGCCGTCTCTATTCAGCAATCTCTACCTGGCGATTTTCACTTGTCAATCTCTACTCAGAGATCTTTACTCAGAGATCTTTACCCAGCGATCTTTACTCAGCGATCTTTACTCAGCGATCTTTACTCAGCGATCTCTACTCAACAATCTTTACTCAGCGATCTTTATATAGCAATCTTTACTCAGCGATCTTTATTCAACAATCTCTACTCAGCGATCTTTACTCAGAGATCTTTATTCGGCGATCTCTACTCAGCAATCTTAACTCAGCGATCTTTACTCAGCGATCTCTACTCAGAGATCTTTATTCGGCGAACTCTACTCAGTGATCTTTATATAGCAATCTTTATTCAACAATCTTAACTCAGCGATCTTTATTTGCCGATCTCTACTCAGGGATCTCTACTCAGAGATCTTTATATAGCAATCTTAACTCAGCGATCTTTACTCAGCGATCTTTACTCAGCGATCTCTACTCAGCGCTCTTTATATAGCGATCTATATTCAGCAATATAGCGATCTTTAAATAGCGGTTGTTACTCTGCAATATCCACTCGGCGATCGTTCCTCGGTGATCATAACTCATAGCTTTTGAATCTTTGCAATTAAACATTTTTTTCCATTTTGACTTTATTAGGAATGATACTCGTAGAAGCACCTGGTACATTTAGCCTGTACTCTGTTAGTAAACACACTACGGCGGTCCCATATTTAAATTCCCACGATGCTGCGTGCCAGGCTTTGCCATGGCCGGGCTGAATGCCGGAGTTTGATGGACTATCCGCAGGTCTTCGGGTCAACATGCTGAGGTCCATTTAAGAAAAAGAAAGCCTGTGACTTTGTGGCCAAGCGCCAGAAATGAGAGACGCATTAATTCTATACAAATCTTACATGTTCGCTAGAAACAGTCCAAATAAACGCTTCCTTCCTTCCCTGCTCTGCGTCTTTATTTCCCAAAGAAAGAACCGTTGTCTGGAAGAAATCAGGGATGAATAAACGTAATGGAGGAGTTTAGTTACTGCAAATGCGACTAAAAGGTTCAGGACAAATAAGCAGGAAAGAGCGAGCCAGTGTTGGTCTGTCAGGAAGCTGAGAACTGGAGAAGTGCAACGATGTTCTTCAGGTCGTCTGTCAGAGAAACATCACAGGGTTAGAGCTGGAAAGTCAGACCTGTCCGGACACATGTCTGACCCTGAACTCAACAGAGGTAGAAGAAAGGTAATTACAGTATAATAAAAGGCTGAAAATCGATGGAAATAAATATAATTACACGACCCATCAGCGGTACCTCGAATGATCCGTGTCAGTATACATGACTCCTGTAGAGGGTTAAGACTTCCAGGGATACATTATTCAGCTGTTAATGATGGAATATAGACAGGATCCAAAACCAGCACCCCTTACACAGCCAATGCATTTTCGAGGTGCGTTGCCACCGGCGTGCTGCTGAAATAATCCCACTCTATTACGAACGTTCTCACCACCTTACTCATCCCTACCTCGCTCCAAGCGCCGCGTGACGCCTT
The DNA here is from genome assembly GCA_039654305.1 of Porochilus rendahli. Classification (NCBI taxonomy): domain Eukaryota; kingdom Metazoa; phylum Chordata; class Actinopteri; order Siluriformes; family Plotosidae; genus Porochilus; species Porochilus rendahli. Next base: position 18,864,483 of record JBCNYG010000014.1, on the reverse strand, counting down.
TGACAGCACGCCCCGCAGGCTTAGCACTCTCGAGCGGGTTTTACATCCCAGCTTTTATTTCCCGTAATGCATCCCAGCAGACTACGTATCCCAGCAGCCACCTCACTCACGTTTAACCGACATTCTGATCACCCCCTTCGGTCCCGCCTTCTGCCAAACTCAACAAACGCAGACTGTATCAGATTTCTGCCTTTTCTCCCTCGCCGTCTGTCTGAAAGAGGAGTAATTATTAAAGACTTGACTATTAAAGTTGGATCGCAGGGCAACACACGGACACGCACGACCGTACACACTCGCACCTAGGGGCAATCTGGAGCAGCCAATTAGTCTACTGTGCATGTCTTTGGAGCGTGTGAGGAAACTAGAGTACCCGGAGGAAACCCACACAGGCAGAGGGAAAACATGCAAACCCCACACAGAAACGCCACGCGCCGAGCCCAGAGCCCGAACCCGGGACCTTCTTGCTGTGGGGCAGATGTGCTACCCACTACGCCACCGTGCCGCCCCTCACTGGTCTCTGTAAGTTTTTATTTTTGTTATACAGTTTCTGGTAATCTGCCACTGCCAATATTATATTTTCCACCAGCTTATCAGCTCGAAATAAAGCATGACCTCACATGATAAACAAGCTGCTGTGTGCTGATTAGTCATTTCACGTGGCGCCACCTAAAAAGTAGAATTTTTTTATTTCATTTTGCATTTGATTCACAGAGTACACACAGGCAGCACTGGAGATACTGTATATTGTATATATTTTTACGTTTTTATTTATTATTGGAACAGCCAGTTAGCCTTATGTGTGGTGTAGGGGTTAGCATGTCTGCCTCACGGCAAGAGGGTCCTGGGTTCAAGTCCCGTTGAGTTCTATTCGCACTGAATTGACCCTCAGTGAGGGCGTTTCTGTGTGAAGGTCACGTGTTCTTTCTGTGCTTGTGAGGGTGTCCTCTGGGTGCTCTGGTTAGTCTGTGTGTGTGTGTGTGTGTGTGTGTGTGTGGGTGGGTGTAAATGTAATTATTTGAGATGCACTGTATCACTTATATTTATATAATTTATATTTGTAATTTCTAAATATATGTAATTTTGTATCACTTGCACTTTAGTTCATTGTTTACATTCATACTGTTTCCTCCCACACCCAAACAACGACTTCCTCTGGAAAAAGGCGAGAGAGACACGTGAAACCGTTTGGAGGATTTCCCCGAACCCCTTGTATACACACACACACACACACACACACACACATATGTATGGTTTCCTGTCTCGCTTGTATCGAAAGTACATTCTGAACTGTCAGCACTCTAAAAGAGAAGCAGACAATTAAATATTCAGAACAATCTTTGTAAAAAGTATGGTGGCGGGGGGGTTGGAGGGGTGCAGGGGGGTTCAGGGGTTTGATTTTTTGCGATTTGTGCTTAATGTGACACATTTACAAGATCTAATATGATTTGGTTCATTTTTGTTCTGTTGATTTCTGGTAGTGACTCTGGTAGTTACTCAGCTCTCGGCCACAACGCACTGGTAAAAATCCACCAATAGGACGACGGCAAAATCAGGAAACACGAATAAATGTTTATGTTTCAGGAAGCAGAGTCAGAAAGGATTTAATAAAAGGGTCACCTGCAGACATAAACAAAAAAGTCTTCAATCTCTGGTGTACCATCAGCATATCGTCCTCATATCATCTGAACCAGAGAGGATTCATTCATTCATTCATTCATTCATTCATTCATTCATTTATTCATTCATTCATTCATTTATTCATTCATTTACTCATTCATTAATTCATTCATTCATTTATTCATTCATTCATTCATTCATTTACTCATTTATTTGTTTATTCATTTTGTCATTTATTCATTCATTCCTTAAATCCATCACTCTTTCATTTATTCATTCTTTTAATCCTTCACTCCTTCATTTATATATTTATTCATTCTCTTATTTATTCATTCATTCATTCTCTTATTTATTCATTCATTCATTCTCTTATTTATTCATTCATTCACTCTTTTATTAACTCATTAATTTATTCACTTTCATTCATCCATTTATTGTTTATTTCATTCTTAATTTAATTCACTTACTCATTTATTTCTTTCATTTATTTGTTCACTCATTCATTATTCCTTTAGTTTCTTTCATTCATTCATTCTTTTCTTCATATATATATGTGTGTGTGTGTGTTTGTGCGTGTGTGTATATGTGTGTGTATATGCGTGTGTGTATGTGTGTATGTTTGTGTATATGCATGTGTGTATGCATGTATATGCGTGTGTGTGTGTGTGTATAGGCGTGTGTGTGTGTGTATGTGTGTATATGCGTGTGTGTGTGTGTGTATGTGCGCGTGTGTGTATGTTTGTGTATATGCATGTGTGTATGTGTGTGTGTGCGCGCATTTGTGTATGAGTGTATTTATGTGTGTGTATATGCGTGTGTGTGTATGCGTGTGTGTGTATGCGTGTGTATGTGTGCGTTTGTATATGAGTGAGTATATATGTGTGTGTGTGTGTATGTGTATATGTGTTTGTATATGCGTGCGTGTGTGTTTATATGCATGTGTGTATGTGTGTGTGTGTGTGTGTGTGTGTGTGTGTGTATGCATGTGTATATGCGTATGTGTGTGTGCATGTGTATATGTGTATATGCGTGTGTGTGTATGTGCGCGTGTGTTTGTGTGTGTGTGTGTGTGTGTGTGTGTGTGTGTGTGTGTATCCATTATTATTTTTGTATCCCTTAGTTAATCCCGGCATATATCCACTCACTCCTCTAAGAAATCTTTCATGAATCCATGTATTGATGAGTTCATTCGTTCACTCACTGTCTATTCTTCCCTCAGTCCCTCCATCCAATTTGATATCCAAATTTTGATCCATCCATCCATCCATTTATTCATTTATTCAGTGCATCTGTTCATTCACCCATTAATCTGTCCATCCTTCAGAACACCTGTCCATCTGTAAATCTACCCATTGAACAACTAATTCATTCATTCAGTTTTTCTTCTATTCGCCCTTTAATGCATTTATCCCTCAATCGGTTCATTTATCTCTCCATTGAACTGCTCATGCTTCCAGCAGTCTGTCTGTTCATCTATCCAATCAACCATCCTTCCATTCATCCATCTCTCTGTGCATGGATGAAATTTCCCCCCGTGATGTTTTCATCCATTCACTCTCTCCGCTCGTTACTGCACTCTTTCCTCCCGAACACAGGAAGGATGTGGTGAGCCACTGTCAGCTTTACTTCCTCTTCGGCTCAGGACTTCTTCGTATCGAGAGCATCAGATAAATCAATAACCGACTGGAAAAGAAAAGCTAGAAGAGACAGAGCAGGAGGACGATCCCGGATTTATTCCTGACACACCTTCCCCTCGAGGAAAGCCGGTTTACTCTGCAGGCTGCTGGGAGAGTTTTCCCATGATGAACAAGAGCCTGTTCAGTTTATATATAAATCATCCAGGACCTCGCTGAGACTCCACGCACGCAAATGTTGCACTTTTAATCTGCTGCTCCCGGCAGTGCTGCTACGTCTTCTCGAAGTCAGCGGATTTCACTTGATTTATTATTCATTATTTATCTACAAGCATAAAATGAATTAAATATTGTTATGCTGCCCTGCGTTGGCCCGGCAAGGCATCGAGGGTGGACTCTGACCTCGCCCAGAGTCGGCTGAGATGGGCGCCAGCCTCCCCGGGACCCTAATTAGGATAAGCGCTTCAAAAAATGAATGAATGAATGAATATTGTAGTGCCATGGAGGGGACAATCCAGACTCCTGACATCTTCTGACGTATTATTTGACTGTATATACTCCCAGTGGGCGTGGCCTTTTCCAGGTAGAGATATTATAGTTTTAAAAAAGTTGAAAGCTTTTATTGTTATTTATTTCAGCTTCAGTTAGTTTTACATACATATAAGTTGTTTATTTTTCATTCATTCATTCATTCTCTGAAGCGCTTATTCCTAATTAGGGTCGCAGGGAGGCTGGCGCCCATCTCAGCCGACTCTGGGCGAGGGCGGGGTA